>CM073771.1:46173068-46744002 GCA_037158775.1 Hetaerina titia
AGTCAAATTACCGCGGAAAGTTTCAACAATACGAATTATGGTAAGAAATAAATTGGCATGTACATGATTTGAAATAATCGAAAGAGTCTATAGTGAGCTCGATGGCTAAACAAACCATTGATGGTTTGACGTAGATTGGAGGTATATCAGTGACTTTAATTTGAAAATGAATTTAATTTACAATATTATAATGAACTTAGCCGATGGAATGCGTTGATCTAATATTTATACCTTAAAACCTTGGAATGATATTTTGTTGATAGCTTCAATAGTTTCCAAAAGGTATGACTGGGGTCTTATAAAGGAGGAAAGGCAAATACCGGTTGCCAAGTATGATAGTTTCCTGTGTTTCTCAGGCTGAATACGGCTCTTAAGACTTGCGGTAAGAAGGATGCAACTGTCACAGAAAGAGCTCGGTCATTGGGTATTAAAATTCACCTTCATCTATCACTCGATTAATAGTAGCAATGTTGAAACACCACAATAATTCTATCATTTCCTCTCCTCCCTAATTTCTATCATAAACAGTCTATCCTAAGCGAAGCAAACAATCTCAAGGCCGAATTCGACCCTCTCTTACAAATAACTATGAAGAATTACGGGATAATTTAGGGAAGGGCTGCTAGGAAACTTTCCGGGAATGATAAACAACGATGAAAGGAAATGAAGTAAGAACAGATGACAAATCATGAGAAAAGGATGCAGTGCAACATAGAATGAGGAGACAGAGATGGAATTCCTGGGCGTAATGAAACGAAATGATAAAAGGAACGAAAAGAGAGGGATAGAAAAACAATTCTTTCAAAATAAATAAAAGGTGGCATTTGTCGGAGGATGAGAAGGGAAGACAGTAGAAGGGCGAGGATAACTGGCAAAGAGAAGGAAACCCATTCCACGTACGCAAACGCCGAAAACATTTCTGGATAAAAATTTTCTTTTTCCGTACATAACAAGTCTCGATGGAAAATATTTTTACAAAAAAATGGCAAAAACTTTGTGCTGAGAATACAATGGCTCTTCATTCTATCCGGGCAGAAGGTTACTGTCATTAAGTTCCCATGAAGAGGGGTGTGCAGGGGCGGAAGGGGCTGTGTATTTTTTTTTTAGACTTTATCGATCATCTTTCATTGCCGCCGTCGCAAGCATATTGAATAATAGAACCCACACACACTCAGTCCAGGTCACGTCAACCTAGATGCAACGCGGAAATTTCGTAGGAAAATGCGAACTTGCTCGTTAATCAAAATTATTTCGCCTCGGAATTCAAACTGAGGAAACAATGGGAATACATATTGGGACATTTGATAAATAGATAATTCAACTGGTTAAAAAAAGGAATGGGATTAGCCATGAGAAAAGACAAATTCACAATATATCCACTTTAGTTTACCCTTAGTAATACAGAACACCATTACCAATGATTTAGCATGAATACCAAAAGGATTACTTTTCATGAGCTAGTTTCAAGGGAATATTATTGTATTCTTCTTAGAGGTTATTTTAGGACTGCCTAAGGCTACACGCTTCTTATAACCAATTTCCATCACAGATAGTCGTAATTTACAGCCCATCTACATAAGGTTATGAATTCACTTCAGGATGTATTAAAATTTTAAGTGTTCATGGAGAAAATAACCACTCGAAATTTGGCTCAAAGGATTGTACGTGCCATCTCGTAGATAATTAAATAGTATCCGTGCAATTTTTCCCAGCTTTAAAGGATTAAAATGATAGTACATTGAGTTTAAGAGCAAGTAGCTTATTGAAAGCATTAACTCCATGCAAGTCCCACGCATCATTCACATTTTTGTTACACTACAAAGACCCCAGAAAGTAAAAGAATATGAAGTTATGATTGGGAGCAATTGCCTGCCAAAACTTGGCTCGAATCATACCGGTATGTAAACGAAACGCAGTATACCTATTTATGCCCTCGTATTGCGAAAAATTATTCTAATTTCTAGAATCAACTGACAGGCACAATATCTTTTGAACAGTAAGTGATACAGAAAATTTTTAAAACGATGAGCAGAGCTCAAGAAAAAGTATACTATAATCTGAGAAAAAGCATACAACAGGCACACCCTACGACGAAGGAATCAATAAATGATTGAAAAAGTAAAATGAACAATACTAGGTAATTGAAAAGAAAGTTCGGCACACCATAGCTCTGGTTGGCACTCCCGTTGCCACCGAGAATGTGGCAATGTGGTGAGCTGGTCAACTTTCTGATTCCATGCCTTAACAATGCGATTATTTGTCCACGATAGGTCATAACATTATATTTATCGGAAAATGTAAATGTAAAAAATGTACATGTAAAATGTAATAAATGTGTTAAACCGGAATTCTCACAGAGAACGATAAATTCATTAAAAATTTTTATTTTGATCATAAGCAACGTAAACGTGAGAAACATTATACTTTGATTAGCATACACGCAATTTCAACTTAAACATTTGAAAACATCATGTGTTCCAAAAGTAATGCAATTGAAATTCCTACGCCGCTCCTAGTGGTCAGAGTGGGATGAAACTACTTTGAGTATGTGGGAAAGAAGCTGCGCTTTTCGGTAAAACCAGTGCTCAGTGCACTCCAAGCTATGGAAGAGGCAGGACGTCAGTTATTGTAAACCTCTGCGCGCCGACCGTGTCACGAAAAAAATGGAATTGACGATCGAGCAACGTTACGCGAATACTACGTTTTGTGCTAACTGAAAAAATCTCTTGAGGAGACAAACAAAATGATTCGTGAGGCTTACGAGGACACTGCTCTGTCCTACTCACAAGTTTCGAGGTGGTTAAAGGCCTTTAAGGAGAGCCGGGAAGAGCTTCATGACGAACAACTAACTCTCTGGGCGGCCATCGTCCAGCAAAACCGACAACAATGTGACACGTGTTCGGCAATTGTTGGACTCTGACCGTCGATTGAGTATCAAGATGGTTACCAATGAACTGAACTTGTCGTCTACTGCTGTGTTTCGCATTGTTCCTGAAGATTTAGCGATGAGGAACGTGTGCGCCAAGCTCGTGTCTAAGTTGTTTGCCACTACACGCTACGAGTCCGTGAGTTCCTGGCCAAACACCAGGTGCCAACGCTGTTCCACCCTTCTAATCCTAAGGTCTTCAGGGCTACCTTTTTTTGGAATGGGATATTTGACTGATGTGAAGAAATCTTTCAGACATATTCCTCCTACATAAATGCTAAGGACTAACCCATACAAACCCTTTCTCCCTGGTTTTCTTAGGTTCTTAAATATTTCTGCGGTGATAGTATATCCCCACAGCCTGTTTTATTTTAATCCCCTAAATGCTCTCGCAACCTCGCAAACAAGTACGCCTGAAACTAAGCTATCTTCATCTACGTGATATTTTCTTTCTATGTATAAATTTGCTGGTCTAATATCCATACCATAGAGGTTCTCAATGCATTCTTTCCATCTCTCCTAAATCTTTTCTTCGTCAATCAATTGTTGTCCTGCCTTACTTTTATAGTTTGCACGGATTTTCTCTTTGTTCATCAGAAAAACTTCCACATCCACATAAGACGTCCACCACGCTCTTTTATGACATACTAGTTTTCCGCCTCAGTATTTTATTCAATTATTTGCAGTTTCTTCCTCCCAAATGAGTAAAATGTACCCCTTCCTGTGTTCACATCGATCGATTTCTTTCATTCGTCTATCTTGTTAATCATATTATCTGTAATCCATGGTTTCCATGTCATTTTCCTATTTACTTTTCCTCTAGTTCTTTTGGGGTTTACGATGGCCAATTCTGATATGTTACCATTTTTCTTCTACAGCACCCGTTTCTTGTTCTCACTCATTAATTTGTCCACTTTGTCTTAGTATTCCGTTTCCAACTCTGTTGATGTTTCTACATTCCATATCCTCATGGATCATCTCCTGTTTAACTTGAATCTGATACTACACTTCATTAACACTATTTATCAGCCTATATCCGCATCCGCTATTGGGAAACTGAGCGAATTAAAACATTAGTCCAAAATCTGTGCCTAACCGTTATGCAGTTCAGCATATCTCACCGAGTCCCCGGGCATTTTCCACGAATAACTTCGCCTGTGGTGTGACTACGGTGTTTAAACATAGTGTTCGCTATAGTGAAGCCCTTTCTCCCGCAGATCTCAATATCTTCCTCCCCGTGGTCATTATTTGTTCCTAAAATGTTATCTCCTCACTCTCTGCCATCTCTACCTTAGACCAACATCGCATATGATCCCCCATAACTATAAAATGCTTCTTTTTAGGGCCACCAGCAATTATTTCCTATAGCTGGTGGTATACTTTCTACATTTCTTCCTCAATAAGATTGCTTATTGGCCGGAAAACTTTAAAAATAACTAACTTCTTCCGATAAAATATTATTTCTACTTAAAATATTCTATCACACACCTGATCTATGTTTAATACACTACATCATATGGTCATCAAATAACTATACTTCGCTGTAAATATAGTCTAATATATTTATGAAGGCTAGAGATCTTACAGATTTAAGAAAAAATGCTCAGGGAATGATATGTACCGGAAATGAACGAATGATATATCGTAAAATGACATAAAACTCTAGTTTACAAAATAAAAGAAGTAGGCCAAATTTCTAAACATTAATGATAAGGCATGAAAGATACAACTTAGCAAAAAATTATTAACTTAAATGAACAATAATCATAATTTCATTAATCGCCCAAAGGTATCTTTAGTGTCATTACAAATTTCCGAGAATAATAAAAATAACAGAAAATTCTCTTTGACTAAGACAGTCTTACGACCAACTTAACAGTGATATAATTACAAAGGATGTTTTAAACGAAAATCACAGCAATTACAGACATTAAGGACGGATGTATAAATGAATCCCAGACCCTGAAGGACACTAAGTAGGATAGGATGGCCGGTAGAAACTAATTTCGTGGAGTTTTCTGATGCATAAAATATAGCTTAGAAGGCCCTCTGTGGGATCCATTAATCTTTTCGAGAATGAACGTAGAGAGTAATATTGTTGTACACTCCGAAATTAGTTGAAAACAAATTTCCTAAACACACACACACACACACAGTTAATTGCAACGATTAAGCTTCTTGGCTCGCGAGAGGACGCAGGAATTAATTTAATTTAAAACTGTAATTTAAAATCTCAAAAATATTTTTTACAGAATAAAATGCATCAAAAAAGTGATTAAAATTCCAGGTTTAGTTTATTTTAAAAGATGCATCATCTAAATGCAGCCAAAAAGCGTAAGCAACTTCCGTATATAGATATGTGTATTTTATACGTTTACTTGTCCATCATATATATTTTTTCACTTTGCTCATCATCATAACATCATAATTATTCACATTCACGCATTAACAAATAATAATATTAAAAGTCCATATTAATTTTTACGTTAACCTTTTACTACTTTCACACAGAATTATATAACCTATAAATTTTACATACCTATCAAGATGTAAGCAGGAACGAAGTTTTTTTCACTTTACGTAATTGAGAAATTCTATCGCAAAAAATTATTTTCTTTCGGATGACTCTTTAAAGTGCGTGAGGAGAGCCTTCCGCATAGTATTCAATAACGACGATTCGACATATGACTAGATAGTAGTAAACGACAATATCCTTCTCCCCACATCACCAATTATCTTTGCTTACGTTTGTAGGTCGAAAAACCACCTTTTCCTACAGAAGGAAGAAGGCTTCTTCCTTCTAAAACTGAGTCTTAACCCCTCCGTTGAAAACAGAAGCTCGTGTCACATTGAAAAATATTTTTGAGTGTCCTTTTGGTTCTAAGTTTTCTATGCTTATCCATAGTCACAGTGGCTGTTGCTAACCTTATATGCTTTTTTGTATACGAGTATATGTAGCATATGGTTTCATAATTGTACACGAGGACGCTCGACCCTACGTGTTTCCTTCCACTTTCCCTATACTTCTATATAGCCTCATCGGCTATAATGAAGTATTTTCTATGAAATAGTAACAAGGCATGCGATAAAAATCTTCGTATAATAATTAAAAATCAGACCTATGAACTTTAAAAAACTTTAGCATTCGATATGCCATGAGAATGATATTCATTGCTGTCAATATGTTATTTCTTTTGATAGCGATATTGGATACCGTTCTCCTAGTGAGCGCAGACGAAAAAATTAGGTTCTGTCAACAAACACAATGAATGTAACCATACAATACTTTATCCTCGAAATCGGTGAACTTAACCGAATATGTAAAGGTCAATCGATCATCTGAATATAGTTGTAATCAAGTACCCAATTAACGCAACGATATTCGAATTCTTCCCGAGTTGACTTAAGCGTTCTTATAGGATAATTTAGATTAACTAAAACTTAGAACAAACTAAGCCCACTGCTACTTACTAGTCCACAGCGTTGAAACCTCGCCATCAGTGATGAAGCCACTACTCGTATTTTAATTACAGTTGCTTCATGATAGCATACTTTTCCTTAGACTAGCTTCATTGAGAGGTTACAATAATGAATAATGACATAAATCTGAGTGATTCCAAAGAATAACAATGATCAGAGGTTAACATACATGACCTTAAAATCGCAGTAGACTTCAAGTCTCTGAATATACTCTGCAACTTATTTTGCTGAGCTATTAATTGAAATTCATGAAGAAACTATTTACACAATTGCACATGTACACACAGTCATTTATATATTTATATACATGGGTCGCGATATTTCAGGGGGTAGAGCTTTGAACTTCTGAAGGGAGGGCCCGGGTTCGATTCCCGGGGAAACCACTCTGGGCACCTGCAGCTCCACCCAAGCTATGTGATTTTTCGGGTGCCAGATCTTCCAGGGAAAGCAAAATCGGCACAGGGAAAGAAACTGTTCCCCCCCACTCTGATGTGCGAATTTCACACGCCGTCGGGCCTAGTAAAGGGCGAACTCTATCATCACCTACCAAACTGACCTTAGGGTTGATTACTGTGTTTATGGTTTTTTATACACATGCACACGGACACACACTAACTAGCTTGCATCTCGCAATTTGTCCGAATGGATAATGTTATCAGACACGATAAATAACGATGACTTATCACAATTCCAAAGCCATTTTTAAGGTGTCCGTCTGACGGAGCTCATGCCACATGAACGACAGATTTTAATTCACGATGATGAAAAGCAAAACATGCGCAACGATCCGTGCAGTCGGAGGTAGGAGTAACTTAACACGTTCCTGGAAGGATTAAACGAGCTAAAATATGCCCCGACAGCGCGTCCAACTAGAATTTTAACGAAGGCAGTTCACAGATTTGCCATCGGGAACAACGCGCAGATGCTCGCGAGTTATTTGTCACCAAATGGCTTATTTGGTCGCCGCCTGGAGCCTATGTTTGGCTTGTCTGATTGGGCGAAATACTGCGAGCAGAGAGACCTGGATGAGTAAATTCGTTACGATCACCCAGTGCATTGGGATGTATCTTACCGTAGGGCTTTCCTGCACTATTTCGAATTACACTTGGGAAATACCGTAAATGGTGTTCATCATTCGACTTTAAATTTTTAATATCAGCGAGGTGGTCCTAATTAAATCAGATGAGATCGCTAAGCCATTCTAACTGACCCAATGGATGGAAAGGCAGGCAGGCTAAGGATTACTTTGAAAATGTAGATACGTCGGTACTAGGGCTGTGCGAGGTTTATAGAGAAGAGGATTAAAATACATTTGTTCATCCAATAATAATTCCTTTGGTGACAATTCATTCCATACATGCGCTTACATAAACCCTCAATTCAAACTGATGGTAATGGTGAAATTCCCAGGAGATAACTTCACTTAACACAGCAGATAACTTGTAAACACATGCGATATATGTTTCCCTTTTAGATTAAATTAACTGATCTAATTTCGCATTTGTATGCCAAATGCCCACTTTTCAGTTAAATGAAAGGATTTATTTGGCTCACTGAATAAATTGTTCGTATTCTACACATAAGCTATCAATTCGAGTATAAGTATCTGGCTGCCCTTCTATCTATCCTGATCTACTGTGTCCCCAAGTTCTTCTATATCGTACCTGCTATCTCTTAAATCCTTAATAACTCCTTGTGCGGAAACCTCATTCACTTGAATCACGTGATTCATCATTATCCTCACTATAGTTCTCTCTTTTTGTGGCTCTATCGATTAGGATTTTAATTTAAAACTATTATTACGTCCGAGCGTGTTAATTTAATATTTCTTTTGTCTTTTTTTCACAGCTTTTGAAAGACTTTATTCTCTATTCTCTTTCTCTACGGGCTGAACAGGCCATGTGAAGGCATTGAAGTACGTCTACGCACACAAGACATCAAGGAATGACGGTAATACCATCGGAGTAGCCAAAAAAAAAGAGAAATAAGACTTCTCGGTAGGAGCAGAAATTCAGGAGTAGAAAATGGTATCAATTTAAAAAAATATGAAAACTTTCACAAAAATAATTACGATAATTAATTTCGATCGACTTGCAGAATAACAAGAGGAATATATGCAGTTTCCTTAAAATTCGGGACAGTGGGTTTCTTAGGTATATGGAAAAAAAGTTCACTATACCTCTCCCCACGGGATTACATGAGATTAAATCAATTTCTCCACACAATGGGTACCAGAATGCCGGTGCCCATGAAATTAGTCAAGCGAGGGTATTGGGGGCAAAAGGGGTACCGAAACCCAGGTTTGGGAAACCCGTTCCGTTTTCTATACTAATGTTTCTATACTGTTGGGAATTAAATGTTATTACTGTTTATGCTGATTCATCAACGCCGTGCATAATAAGTTTAATTAAAATCATATAAACAATGCTGTAGATTACAATAAGATTTACTATACTAAATGGTGTGGCCTAATATTTGCTTCACGAAACAATTTTTCAAGTACCTCGTGCAAAAATTATACGTCTGATTCGAGTTTTCATGAATTTCAACTACAAAGATTTCGCGTTGTCCGCTTCAGCAGGTAGGTGCATCAAGGGTGAGTCATGGGCGAATGGAAAAATAAGGTAGATGAATACGGCAACAGGAATCGTTTAAGCATTTCAAAAAACTTGAACTGCAGCAGTAAATTTTATAAAATTTAAGAGAATAAAAGAATACTAAATCTTAAACAATTGGACTTAAAACGTTGCCCATGAAAGTCCTTGGTATCGGTATAATGAGTACACTATCTTCATCAATGGGGTATCTCGCAAACTAGTAGAAGGACGTGTAGCGCGGGCCGTTAGGACATTTTACGCATATGAACAAAAGAAAAAGCGTATAAGGTCCTGATTAGCCATATCCTGGAATCCATATGAGTCTGTAAACCGTATGGGACCCATATGAGGTGGGAAATATTAAAAAGGTAAAGAAAGTACAACGAAAGGCAGCGAGAGACGTACTCGGAAGGTAAAAAAAGGTCGGATAGCGTAACAGAAATGTTGAGTATTCTGAAATGGGAGTTTGGAAAATAGAAGAAAAAGGAGTAACTTAGGTGCAATGTGCAGAATAGTTAAAAATGACGAAGCGTGGGAATATTTATTGGAGGAGTTAGAAAAACCAAGTTAAAGGGAAAAAAACGACCATCTTTTTGAAATAAAAATAAGAACGCAAAAAATAAGAAAATGTATTCATTTTTAAAAAGAAGTATTGTTGAATGGAACCAGCTGCCTGGAGAGCTGTTTGAGCCCTTTCCATCAAATTTTAGGAGTTTTAAGAATAGGTGTAAAGCAGTCTCAGGACAAATGACTGGGCAATGACTTTTATTTGTCAGTGATTATTATATTAGTTTATTTATTAAAAATATTGTTCCATACGTGTTGTGGATGAAGTGAGAAGTTGGATTGTAAAACTGTGTGATGTTGGACGGTACATTGCTTTGCATGGTGTGAACCTGGGCCGGTATGTGATGGTATAGGTACGGTTCGGAACTTCGAGAATCTTTAAGTGCCATTGTTTTTAAATGCATTTTGTTTCACATATGTTCATCTGTTATGCTCTAAGGATGCATCACTTGACGGTTGCCATTGAACATTTCCCTAATTGTTACGAAATGTAAATAATAATGATAAAAATAAATATACAATTATTCTCGTTATATATGTATATATATACATTCAAACACGAAATCCCGCCATTCGGCGAACAAATATTCATTCACATAGAAATAGAGATAAGGAAATGGGAAAGGAACACACATAAAGGACGAACACAAGAGAGGAGGGGAAGGCGGATTTGAACAGATAACAAACAATTATAACATAACATTTGTTATCTGCTCAAATCCGCCTTCCCCATCTCTCTTGTGTTCGTCCTTTATGTGTGTTCCTTTCCCATTTCCTTATTTCTATGTGAATGAATACTATACACATATATATACATTCATATATATATTTTTATTTTCGGATTTCTTCGAAGTAACACGGAAGTGTTGAATAAAAAACTTAGACAGCAACACACAGCACGAGAACACATAAAAGGAACACTCACAATAATATCTCGATAATCTCGACGCACTCGAACTCCGTCTTCTTCGGAAGATTAGATATGACTGAGTCATGAGACGTAGTTCGAGCCCGTCGAAATTATGAAGATATTATTGTGAGTGTTCTTTTTATGTGTTCTCGTGCTGTGTGTTGCTGTCTGAGTTTTATATAAATATAAATATATAAATATATATATATATTTTTTTTTCTTCGAAGTAACACGAAAGTGTAAAATAAGAAACTTAGAACCAGTAATAGTCACTCCTAACTAATCTTCAGAAGAGGACGAAGTTCGAGTCCGTCGAAATTATCAAGACATAACGTGTGAGTGTTCCTTTTAATTGTTCTCATGGTGTGTGTTGCTGTCAAAGCTTTATATATATATATATATATATATATATATATATATATATATATATATATATATATAACATTATTAGGTAATCCACCGGTTAAGGTAGGTTTTTGGATGGGCACAACTATCAAATACATATTTTGTAACTCCAAACAAAGCCCAATCCAGCAACCTAAACTACATCAGGTCCCTCTTCATCTCTGTGTACTTCTTTCCTCCCTTCATCCCATCCAACATCCCTATCCTGTTCCTACCCTTTCCTCGCTTGCCCAACATTCTCCCCTCTATTACCTTCTTCAACATTCCACTACCGCTCAATACGCCTTTCATCCATTTTTCCTGCCTCCATAGGATTTCTCTCAAAAAACCCTTCTCCTCACCCACCATCTCCAGTACTTCCTCATTTGTTTTCCTTTCGGTCCATTTCACCTTCTCCATTCTTCTCCACACCCACATTTCAAAAGCCTCCAATCTACGTCTATCCTCCTGCTTCAGTGACCACGTTTCCGCACCATACATAGCCACGCTCCATATCAGAGTTTTTACGAGTCTTGTCTTAATATCTCTACTCAAGGTCCCCGTCATCAACTCCCTCCTCCTTGAGAAAGCCTCCTTGCCTAGCGCAATTCTTCTCCTTACGTCCCTACCACTTTGACCGTATTGGTCCAAAACACTTCCGAGATATGTAAACTGTTCTACCTGCTCTATTTTTTCCCCGCCTATTTTAATATTTAGCTTAGCCTTTTTCTTTCTGGAAAATCGCATAACCTTTGTTTTATTAATATTGATTCTCATCCCATATTTATCGCACTGAACCTCCAATTCACTCAGCAATGCTTGAAACACCTTGGCTGACTGAGCAACTAATGCTTGGTAACCAGCAAACCTAACCGATTTTACAAATTCCCCTCCGACTTTCATTCCTACATCCAGTTCTTCCCATGATATATTTTTTTTTTAAGGTAATCTACCGGTTAAGGTAGGTTTTTGGATGGACCCAACTATCAAATAAACATTTTGTGACTCCCCACCTAGCAAACTAATCTATATCAGGTCCCTCTTCATCTCGGTGTACTTCTTTCCTCCCTTCATCTCGTCTAACATCCCTATCCTGTTCCTACCCTTACCTCGCTTGCCCAACATTCTTCCCTCTATTACCCTCTTCAACATTCCACTACCGCTCAATACGCCCTTCATCCATTTTTCCTGCCTCCATAGGATTTCTCTCAACAAACCCCTCTCCTCCCCCACCATTTCTAGTACTTCCTCATTTGTTTTCCTTTCGGTCCATTTCACCTTTTCCATTCTTCTCCACACCCACATTTCAAAAGCCTCCAATCTACGTCTATCCTCCTGCTTCAGCGACCACGTTTCCGCGCCGTACATAGCTACGCTCCATATCAGAGTTTTTACGAGTCTTGTCTTAACATCCCTACTCAACGTCCCCGTCATCAACTCCCTCCTCCTTGAGAAAGCCTCCTTGCCTAGCGCAATTCTTCTCCTTACGTCCCTACCACTTTGACCGTGTTGGTCCAAAACACTTCCGAGATATGTAAACTGTTCTACCTGCTCTATTTTTTCCCCTCCTATTTTAATATTTAGCTTAGCCTTTTTCTTTCTGGAAAATCGCATAACCTTTGTTTTATTAATATTTATTCTCATCCCATATTTATCGCACTGAACCTCCAATTCACTCAACAATGCTTGCAACCCCTTGGCTGACTGAGCAACTAATGCTTGGTCATCAGCAAACCTAACCGATTTTACGAATTCCCCTCCGACTTTAATTCCTACCTCCAGTTCTTCCCATGCCTCTTTAATCATTTCCTCTACATATACGTTGAACAGTACCGGTGACAATGGGCAACCCTGCCTTACACCTCTTCCTAACACTGCCCATCCGGACTCTCCGTTCCCCACTCGCACCTGAGCAGTCTGAGACATGTACAGGTTGCGGATCAGTCTCCTGTCCCTCCAATCCATTCCTATTTTCTGCAATACACGCATTAGTTTTTCCCAATTCACTCTATCAAACGCTTTTTCGAAATCTACGAAACAGGCAAAAACGTCCTGATTGTATTCTATATTCCTCTCGACTAGTGATCTCATAACTGCAATGGCATCACGCGTACCTCTTCCTTTCCTGAACCCAAACTGATCATCCCCTAAGTAATCATTTGCCTTACTCTCTATCCTTTTGTTGATGATCCTGAGAATAACTTTAGCTGCGTGGGATATCAAACTTATTGTTCTGTAATCCTCACATGACGAAGCCTTTACCTTTTTTGGAATAGGAACTAACACCGATCTCACAAAATCTTCCGGCCAGATTCCTTCCTCATAGATACTACGAATCAGTCCATATATGGCCTTCTTCCCACCTTTCCCTAACCATTTCAACATTTCTACAGGAATATTGTCCACCCCCACAGCCTTATTTGCTTTCATCTCCTTTAATGCCCTTTCTATTTCATCGTCGAGTATGCCTGGACCTAAGCTATCTTCTTCTACGTCATGTTCCTTTTCTATGTCTAACCTTGTCGGCCTAAGTTCTTTACCATACAGTGTTTCTATATATTCCTTCCATCTCTCTTGGATTTTTCCTGGTTCAACTATTATCTTTCCCCATTTATCTTTAACTGTTAGCACAGATCTTGCCTTCTTACTTCCCGATAATAACTTAACCTTGCTGTATAGAGCACCAATTTCACCCTTCTTCTGTAAACTTTCCATATCCTCGCATTGCGTTTTCCACCATTCTTCTTTTGCTTTATTTGTGGCCCTTCTCAATTTATTGTTTAACTCTTTGTACTTCATTTTGCCTAACTCTGTGTTTACATTTTTCCATCTTCTTCTCTCATCCATCTTTGCAATCATCTCCTCCGTTACCCATGGTTTCCTTATCCTTTTCCCATTAACGGTTCCTATAGTGTCTTTAGCGGCTTCCAATATCCCTTTCTTGATACATTCCCATTTTTCTTCGATAGTACTCAGTTCTTTACCGTCATCCACCATTTTCTCTATAGCCTCCTGATACTCCTTCCTCGTTAATTCATTTACTGCTTCTAAATTCCATTTTTTAGCCCGCCGCACTTGCCTTATCTTCTTGAAACGAACATTACATTTCATAACAACTAAATTGTGGTCAGAGTCCGCATCCGCTCCTGGGAAACTGTGCGAATTTATCACACTGTTCCTAAACCTGTGCCTAACCATAATATAATCTAACTGATACCTTTCTGAGTCACCTGGCATTTTCCATGTATACCTACGCCTTTTGTGGTGTCTAAACCATGTGTTAGTGATGACTAACCCCTGTCTCCTGCAGAATTCAATTGCTTTCTCCCCGCGTTCATTCCTCGTGCCCAACCCATAGTCCCCCACCTCACCACCATCTCTTCCTTCGCCTACCGTCGCATTCCAATCCCCCATCACTATCAAATGTTTCCCTGCAGGAACACTCGCGATGATATCCTCTAACTCATCATACATCCTATCGACTTCTTCCTCCTTGTGGTTGCTCGGTGGCATGTATACCTGAATAATGACCAAGTTCGTCGGCTCTGCTTTAATCTCTACGAGTAAAATTCTATCTGTCGCTTGCTCTATGTTGACTACGCTTCTTCCTACCCCTTTATTTAAAATTACGGCAACCCCTCGTTGGCTCTCGTCCCCGCCGCTGTATATTACTCTATAATTGTCACTCCAGTAATCCCCGCTCTCCTTCCATCTCACCTCGCAGAGGCCTAAAACATCTATGTTACCTCTTTCCATCTCTCGCTTAATATTTTCTAATTTGCCTCTCCTCAACATTGTCCTGACGTTCCAGGTTCCTATTCTAACTACTTTCGTCTTCTTCTGCATCTTCTGTCCTGCTGCTGTTATTTCTCCCCCGCAAGGATTTCGTGGGATGACGACCGCGGAAGCCTTGCCTCCCCCGCTGCCGGGCACGACACACGGCCCCTTGGGCCGAGTCCCGCAGTTGCCAGGACTCAATTTCTGTTTTGCGTCCATCATATTTTCATGGGAATGATAATTGAGGTGGTTCCCATGATATATATATATATATATATATATATATATATATATATATATATATATATAAAGAAACATAAAAGAAGCACACTTACAGTAGATATTTACGTTTCGACGGCACAGCCGTCGTCATCAGAATCGACGGCCGTGCCGTCGAAACGTAAATATCTACTGTAAGTGTCCTTCTTTTATGTTTCTGTGTGTTTAATATTAATATTTATTAACCTAGTGTTTTTGTGTTTGTGCGTTATATATATATATATATATATATATATATATATCGATAATGCGGAAGTACACACGAGAGCAATATAACTTTTGGACGGCACAATAGAACACAGAATAAAACAGATAACACGTAAAAGGACACTCACACTGTAGATGATTTGAGCTTTCGGCCTACTCCGAGGCCTTCTTCAGGTCAGACCTGAAGAAGGCCTCGGAGTAGGCCTAAAGCTCAAATCATCTACAGTGTGAGTGTCCTTTTACGTGTTATGTGTTTTATTCTGTGTTCTATTGTGTCGTCCAAAAGTTATATATATATATATATATATATATATATATATATATATATATATATATATATATATATATTCATTCAAACAGAAATAGGTATAAGGAAAGGGGATAGGAAAACACATAATAGGCGAAGACAGGACATGTGGGGAAGGCGGTTTTTGAGCAGATCACGATGTGTTTTCCTATCCCCTTTCCTTATACCTATTTCTGTTTGAATGAATATTTGTGCGCCATATGGCGGGATTTTCAAGTTTGAATATGTGTTTGGCCAATGTGGCTCGTCTCTTCTTCTGGCTATGCGTGCCATGAAACGCACCGTTCCTATCCTTTACAATATCGTATGAATGCTTTTGTACTATCCTTTCCCCTTCTTGTGTCCCGTCTATTTCTCCTTTGGTGGGTGAAACAGCTCCATAACGCCATCTCTCGGGCAACATCTATCGGAGCAATTTGGCGCTTTATAAGATCGCAGATCTCAAGGTAAATCAGGTTTCCCTATTAGCTCAACTGGTAGAGCATCCGCCCGGAAAGTGGAAGGTCCGTGGTTCAAATCCCGGATAGGGAAATATTTTTACTTTCGTGATCTGCTCAAAAACCGCCTTCCCCACATGTCCTGTCTTCGCCTATTATGTGTTTTCCTATCCCCTTTCCTTATACCTATTTCTGTTTGAATGAATATTTGTGCGCCGTATGGCGGGATTTTCAAGTTTGAATATATATATATATATATATATATATATATATATATATATATATATATATATATAAACCATAAACACAGTAATCAACCCGAAGGTCGGTTTAGTAGGTGATGGTAGAGCTCACCCATGTACCAAGCCCGACGGCGTGTGAATATTCACACATCAGGGTAGGGGGGCCAGTTCCCTTCCCTGTGCCGGGTATGGTTTCCCAGGAAGACCTGGTACCCGATAAATCAACTAGCTGCAGGTGCCCAGAGTACCTTGCCCGGGAATCGAACCCGGGACCCTCCGGTCAGCAGTCCAACGCTCTACCCACTAGACCACCGCGACCTGCATATATATATATATATATATATATATATATATATATGTTATACCAGTACTTACAGACGTAAACATATGCTTTAATCATAGTTAGGCTCACAAAAACCCACGAGGAGTACTGTAATATTTTTTAAGGTCGCTTAAACTAATAAATGTGCATCCTTGAACGTAGTAGACCCGATAAAAATTCGTGACATTTTTATAGCTACTGCACAACGCCATGACTGAATTTATCTAATTATCACTAAAATATAAACACTGAACGTATAGATAAAGTAAACATTTTCTTTCCTTGACGCTAATTGACGGAAATATCTCAGCGCTTCCACAAAGAAAAAGTAGACAATGGAGAAGGCATCACTTTCCCTGCACGTGGAACTTATAAAATCGTGTTAACAGATTGCCAAGGCCGGGGAAAAGCACGAAACTGAAAATGATTTTACCTTATCCTCACTGGAAAGATGGAAATTTCCACTTAGTACAGCGTAACAAAAACTGTTCTAAATACTATTTTCCATTTTTTGTGTAAAGATGACCACATAGAACGACAACGTGAGTGTAACATTAAGCAACCCACTTCTTACTTTGCTAAAGGTAATACCTATCAACGTATGAAAAAAGCCCAAAAGTTACTGCCAGTGTAAACTGAAGACGGGAATTTATTTTACGACTATAGGGATGCTATTCGATCTTCATTTAACTTCGTTAACTTATACAATTGAAGACAATCAATTAGAACGATCAGAAATACGAAATTGGTTAAAAAATCTTCCCAGCATTGATCCAAAATACGGAAATTGAATAAATCCTAGTAAAATGAGCCAATGCGAAGCAAACACCTACGAATCTCCTATTATGTCCGTATGACGTTTTTAGATTATCTATCTTATAAGAGCCATCATGCTATAGAGGCAACAAGTTCAATTTCTTCGCTACCAGGGTAAGATATCTGTTTCAATTCCTTTTCTATCATAAATCACAGAAAGAAAGATGCCAGTGCATTGAAGTTACTTCGGCGCACGGCAGTGTCAATAATACTAAGGACACCTTGTGAAGAGAACGATATTAGAGGACAAAAAAAATTAGATTACAGTATCGAAAAATCCGCAAGTAAAAACAAAGAATTTGAGAGCAAGAAAACGATCGTCAAGGAACAACACTTAATAATATGAACAAGGGGCTTGATAAATCAGGTATGAGAATATAACCGCAAAATACAGTCAGGGACATGCGCCCCTTAATGACATACAAATGCGAAGAAAATACGGAATGAAACCATAATGGCATTCCGAAATTTAAATTTAAGAATAATGATGCAATGATAACAAGGCCGAGGAACCTAAACAATCAGAGAAATTACCGCATGGCCAATAAGGAGCCGGAAAAATGGAACGCGGAATAGATGAAGGAAAACTATGAGAAAGTGAAGGGATGGCTAATGGAAAACGTTAAGCTCGCGGATCTTATCATTCCGCGATAAAATTCCGTAATATTTCACAATACCGCAGGAAAGACTAAGAGAAGGTATGAGAGCCGAAATAGAGGTGGGACGAAGAGTTGAGAAGCAAATGAACGAAAGACATAATCATCACGGCAATTCAATTAATTTCTCGGCACGTAATGGGAACGGTGCAATGGCGTCATTACAGCTCCTTCGTCCACATCTATGGGGGACATTTTTAAGCCGTGGATGTGCGCCTTCCCAACGCAAAGAGAACAATTATTCACGCGGAGATAAAGCGAGGGGCGGGGGGGGGGGAGGAGAGAGATGGGGAATAGGACACCTAGGAGGAAAAGTCGAACGGCACGTTGCGCCATCTTTTATCAAAATGACTTAATTACGTTCCCCAGTCGCCCTACCCCCCTCATTCCAACCGCTGACTCAACCATCACCAATTCCCATTTAAACCGCTCTCTCGGAGCATCTCCCAAAACGGCACGAAATAACAGAGTTAAATAAACGTGATCAAATTCAAAGAAATATCGGCCCCGCGCGCCTCTTGAAATAATACGACCGGCGGTGCCTCAATACGGACACGAGGAGGGCAAAGGGGGGGGAGGATGGGGTGCAAGAGAGAGGGGGCGGCAAAGGGGGAGAGAGAGAGAGAGAGAGGAGATGAAGGCAAATCGAGGGGGGAGATGGAGAATTGAGGGAACGCGTTTACGATTACATTTTAAGACGAAGAGCACACTTTATATCCCCCCATAAATTCCGCGGCGTTTTAAATCACCGAATACGCCATCACGGGAGATACTTATAGATATTACAGAGATGAGGGAGGGGGAGGGGGGATGGACGAGGGTGGAGTGAGGGAAATGAGCCAATGAGGAAGCATGAGAGAGAGGACGAGAGACAGGGGATGGAGGGTGACAGAAGACGGTGGAGGGGATGAAATTAGCGGGGGAACAGGGAGGGGGTTAAATGAGGAAACAACTATTACAGAATGCTTGCGGTTGCGTGGGAGGACAACAAAGCTAAGGACGGATATACGCTCGCGATGAGAGAAAACACAGGGCATAATTCTAGCGAACTGAGCGCAGTATGACAAAGAATTTAATTTATAGGGTCTCACACGAACCTTATCAAACATAAGCAGATTTATTTTTCGTGTTTGGGTGGGACCATTTCGTTGTTGAAAAAGATCATTCCAATTATAACTCTAAGCTAATAAAAATTGTCAAGTATACACAAATTATGTCGAGGTGAGACCCATGAAACATGCTACTACCGTCATAATTCCGATCTCACTAAGACATATACACTAATGGCACTACTATTGATAACATGCATAAAGCTTAATGAGAAAGAACAGAACCTATCAGTCTCTAAGAACGGGGTAGGTATCGACAGGCATTTATGCATGAGATCGATTTTGTGCTGAGTATGAAGCGTATTCCACTATGTAGCATGATATGCAGTCACTAGCATTAATTAATAAGTATCAAGACTCATATATTCAAGTTCTAGGCAATCTAAATTAACCGGGAAGGAAATCGGAGCGAAACTCGAGTCGGACTCGCTGACTAAAAAATAGTTACCGTAAAGGAAAGAACTACACCTGTATTTTTGAAGTTCCAAACGCTACGTGTGATTTGTATTGCTCTATGAATTTATAACTCAATATATTAAAATAGAGCTTCACAACTGAGTTTTACTTAAATTTTGCATACAGGGTACTCAAAAGAGTTTTCGGGTACAATGATTGTCAGTACCTATAGTAAGTGATTCCTATTAAAATTAGGACAGTTCAAAGGCTCTAGCAGTAAGGAGTGACATAGAAAACACTAAAAAAATAAATTAACATTTCACATGCCATTGTAGACAAATTTCATTCTAGTGTTTTCAACGTTTAGTGTGACACTAAAAAGAGATCATACTCGAATTACGTTCACATTCTACATGTACATTAACTTTAGCATGAAGTTTATTCGTTAACAAGAATTTTCAGCATTTATTAAAGAAGTGCCGGTATTTTTTCCAAGTTTTGACACTTCGGAATGTCATAAAGCCAACCTTATTGAAAAAGATGACAATTTACAGAAAGAATCTCTGCAAAAACCGATGAAAACACTTTACTCCCACGACCTAACCCTTATGAATCCACAATGTAATTCCGCCATGCAGAGATCGAGGCTGACCACGACATTCTCCATAAAATGAGAATGACATTCGGAAAGAAAGGGAGAAATAAGCTCACTGGCTAACTTTACTCCGGCAACATAATGACAAACAAGAGATCGGCTCATTAGCATGACATGTTTTCAGTTTGACAGAAAAGTTCATGGCAGATGTGGGTTAGCGGCGGCAGAAACAAAGATAAGAGCTAATTCAGAGAGGGTTAGATAAAATATGAATACCTTTCAAGGCAATTAAACTATAAAGTATCTTGTGAAAAAATGCTACTATGTGTTCATCATTATGTTCGAATTTCACAACATCACCCCAGTAACTGGGCAATTTGAACAATTCTTCTCCGTATATCCTTACTCTTACTTTGGTTTAAAGCAAAGGGCGATTACAAAAATTTAAGGACAAAATTCCAGGAAATATTCAGGTTTCCACATAAATATTTCCTGTTTCCAAATTATTTTTTCCCCCAAGTCACAATATAGATAGCCGCGTGAAGCAGGAAAAATATTGCCTTTTATAAGTTTACTCCAGATTCCACTGTACTAACTTGAGAAAGTTTCTTTGACCTACGAGGCACCTTCGCACGATGTAAAAACATAAGGTAAGTGAGCAAAAAAATGGTACTATTAAAATTCCTATTCGGAAAAATTGCGTATTTTCATTTTGAGTTTAGCATCATTCTAAAAACTAACTTTTGAAATTAAAATTAAACCAGCTTGAAACTGTAATTGCAGAAATCGGAGAACCTAAATTAAAAATTAATCATGGCAAAACGAATTTAAATCAATTCTGACATCTAAACATAATTTGAAGTCTATTTAACTCCACAAAAAATCCTTAAAGGGTTTTCTGGATTCTTGATCCACTATACAGTTTTCGAAAAACATATGATCATCTTCAAAAGCAAATACACATTTATTGCTAAACAAAAACCATAACAAAGGCGGCTTCTATTTCAGACATATTGATTTGGATCTAATCTGAGCATGTCCATAACCAGCAAAGATCTTTTTTTTTCATTGCCGTTGGATTACTCCCAAAGATATAATGAGGCATACAGGATGAAAATTTATTCGCTGCGCGATAGCACTGCAATTACAGCTAAACCTTTTGTTAAGAAACAAGATCACGTTGTCGAAATAATAGTACAAAACTTCCAGGTCATTTTTGCATCTTTACAGGATATTTTTAAGCTTTCCACACACTTTCAAAACCCAGGACATCGCCAGGTCTTTGGCCACGCTGAAAACATTTCCCAGATAGGTGAACACATAGCTGCTCTATATTATGCCCTCTTAATTTAATCTTTCATTCACTCTTCCTATTTGTTTATAACCTCATTAATCTCTTATCGTTGATTCTCTTTCCGTAACTAGCACACTGGCTCTGCAATGCAATCAGCAATGGTTACAATATTTTGGCTCACTCGGTAACTATAACTTAATCATTCACGAATCTAACCGATTTCATGAGCACGTTCGATTATGGGCAACCCTATGTTGTCTCCTATCGCTCACTTCTCATTTTGAGCCTCCATTCGTTGCACAGTTTGTGACATGTACATGCTCCGGATAATCCGCCTATCCCATTAGTGACCTATCTTCTGTAAAACGTGTATTTGTTTCCATGTTATTATTAGGAACACCTCCAGGACATCCTCGAAACTAATAGATTACTCCTGGTTGTATTCACATTCACAATTAATATTATTACTATTCCATAGCCCTACCCTTTCTAAACCCACACTGATCTTCCCAGAAGTAATATTTTTTTCTCTTTTTCTTTACTTTTTGATAATAATGTGCTACTCCTAAGTGTGAAATCAAGCTTATGGCAATACGCTCTGTTCTAATTTCAATTGTATTCCATCACATAAGTCTTAGGGTTGCTTTCACTTTTTTTGGGAAGGTATCATAATGACCTAATAAAGTCCTCGGGCCCACTTGCTGGAAAAGGCTACCTAGGTATGAGCCCATAAAGTCTTCCTCCCACGTTTTCCTCAACACTTGGTAGTTCTTCCGAGATGTTATGTACCCCCACCGTCTTGTTCCATGTCCTTACTTTAATAGATTTTCCAAAAAGCATGAACTTTAATCTATCTTCATTGGAATCTAATTCTATTTCAAGCAAAAAACTTACAATCTTAACTATACTTATTCTATGTATTCTTTCTCAACTGTCAGAATATATCCAG
This sequence comes from Hetaerina titia, assembly GCA_037158775.1. NCBI lineage: Eukaryota > Metazoa > Arthropoda > Insecta > Odonata > Calopterygidae > Hetaerina > Hetaerina titia. The sequence continues at coordinate 46,195,319 of CM073771.1, forward strand.
GTTCATTAATATTATTCCCGTCGTACCTCTGATATTGTGACCGTATTTTGGAAGAGAAATATTGATTCAAAAAGCAAGATATAATCAAATGAAAGACACCACGATCAAAAATGTAATTCAGACTCTCTTGACTGTAAATTCTGCAACTTTGTCCACCTACAGGGAATTGAATTTTCGGAATCGCAGTCGCAAACTCAACACATTTCAAAATTTCATTTCAAGCTCACGGCCTAAACCAATAACATTTCGATTCATTTGTGCTGAAAAATTACAAAATATGAATTTTGAACAATCTGAATAAATCAAGAATGAATAGTTGACAGCCGAACGTTAATACCAAGAGCGTTACAATTTGATATTTCAATGAAAACAAGGGTATTTTCCCAAAATGCGGAGTGTTATTAAACTTATTTCATGCGAACCATCTGATGAATGTTGTACATATCGGTAAAAGTTCAGCAATATACTTCCTATGACGTAATAATTTCATGCACCGAAGTTACCTCTTGCCTATCTGGACGGTACTTAAACTCTATTCCTCCAGACATTCCAATACGACATTACTATCATTTGTACCAGTACATTACTGCCAAGGCCTTGCGATAGTTTGGCTGAATAATCATCCAACAAGATAATTAAAAAACAAATTTATCATACTCGTACAATCATCCTTGGAAATACGTCGAAGGCAACCTCATCTAAGCTGGATTATGTCATACATACACATATTTTGCGATTCTAAGTATGTAATCACGAAATCTGTCCATTACGGAGACAATATTAAAACAATACGAATAAGAGGGGAGTTTTTTAAATAGAAGCCACATAGCGTGGGTATAAGCTTACCATTTATATAATTAATTAATTTTACTAGCACGCTTCAAATGAGTTGGTAAACTATAAAACTATGAGGGTAGTCTATTCTACGTTACAGTGTGATGTAGAACAGTTAAGGGTAAGGCTATTAACAAGAAGACAGGATATTATCATAGGAAATGTGGTTGATTTGACTATAGACAATGTGTGGCAGATAAGATTTTCGAACAGGAGTAAAAATTATCACATCTGTAAAAGCTCCGACAGCACACTGCAGATATACAAAGTATCACGCTCTTCGGTGACCTTTAATTAGCACAACCATTGTGTTGTCTATGCAAATATTTTGACGCCGTGTGAATTACTACTTTAAGTAACGACTATTTACGGCGTGCGTACGGCATACGAAGAACGAAATTAATATGTGGTGGATCGAATTTAGGGCAAGGGAATGAAAATGGGAGCAAGGGCTGAGAGAGAGAGCGCGGGCTGAGGCACGAACGCGGACGGGGGTGAAAGGAAACGGAGAGGAGTGTGAGAACACTATGAGAACGAAGAGTGTTTGGCGAAGGGGAAGAGTGACACGCATGAAAGTGGATTAAGAGGAGAAAACTGAGAATATGATAAAGGGAGAAGGTAAAGGAATGAGAGGATAGGGAAGGCCGGCACGGAGTGGAGATATGGCGCGAGTGTTAGGAAAGGAGGGGGTGGGTAAGAGAAGAAGAAGAAGACATAATAATTCAACTTCCACTGGATGTTCTGGAGACAGGGCCGCGGTCCGGAATAACTTCGTTTAATTTCTCTTCCCTGGGGGTTATTCAATTTAATAACAATAATGAGGATGAGATATTTATCTCCCCGAGGTTGTTTTTCCTTGGTTATTGGGCGTCGGAACCGGGAAGGAGGAGGATGTGGAGTAGGCATACGAGTGGGAAAGGAGAAGGAGGAGGTAGTCAGTGTGGGTGGAAGGGCGGGGGGGAGTGGAGTGAGTGCGGTGGAAAGGAAGAGAGGGATTGGGAAAGGAATAAGGAGGCAGAATATGGGGGAGGGGAAACAGGAATGAAAAGGGGAAAGGGAGGACGAATGCACATGCCCGAGAAATTTCTATAAAACTACGTCGGATAGTAATTTAATAAGGGGGTCCCGAGGAAAATTATTTAATTACGTTTTGCCTCCTATTATGGTAATGGGAACAGGATGGATGCTTCAGGAGATGAGCGAGGGTGGATGGGCGGGAGGGAGTTCGAAGATGGGGAAGGGGAAAGGGTTGAAGAGCGAGAGAGAGAGAGAATTCCGTGGGATTGGTTGGAAAAGGGGGGGTGGAGGGTGAGATGTGGGTGGATAGTGAGGTGAGATGATAAGGAAAAGACAGAGGGGAGGAGAGAGAGAGAGAGAGCGAGGGATCGGGCAAGTAGGATGGGGTGTCGGGATTGTGGAGAGCCCGTGGGGGAGGAGGAATGACGATCATGCCGCGGAATAAGTTCAGGAGTTTGTCTTAGAAGGGAGAGGAGTGTGGGGAAGTTGGGGGACGCTCGCACACAAAAGGACTCCGAGTTTCAGTGTGTGCGGGGGTGGGTGTGGAAGATCTTGAGCGCGCCGAGGACGAAAAAGGGAATACGCGGCGGAGGGATGATCCTGAGAGGGAAGAGGAAAAAGACGAACGCGGAGAGGCAATACCGATAGAGCAAGACCAGGCTTTAAGTGGGAACACAAAACACTGGACAGAGCAACTACGATGGTATCTGGCGTCATGTTCGAACCTCTGAGCCTAATTCTCGTATGAGATATACAGATAACTTGAGTGATGAGATTAATTTCCTAATAAATTATGAGAAGAATATGGGTGGTGCAGAAAGATACAAGGGAACTCCAAAAGATAGTTAGGTCGCGTTGGCTGAAATCAGCTCGCTTTTTTAAGACCAATCTAAGCAAAGGGTATTCCTGGTGGGATTAGAAGCCGCCACGTTTGGGCCTGCCTTTTTCTATCTGGCTAAATCGGTCGGAAGATTTTTCCCCGAGCCCTTACTAAGGAGGTGTTTTGCATTACTTTAGGTAACATCCCTTAGGATTTTCGACAAAACAAGAGAAATTATTTCGATTCTCAGTAAAGGTTACAAACGTTTTTGAAAATAACTTACCACATGACACTTGCAAAGGATATCGTTCAAATCACAGTTAATATCCCACCATTACGACGTCCACAAAAATAATACTTTAGCACAAATCATCACGTGACCTTTTTCAATATCTCTCTAGCGGATAAATATTAATTTTATTCAATCCCAAAATATTATATAAATAAACATAGATAAAAACCACCTTTTTAAATGTAATACCTTACTAGAACCATTACGCATGAGGGCGATTTGGGGTGAGGGTAACACTTGCTTGGATATCAATTTCGAAAATTGGAAAATTTAACATGATAGAGAAAGAGAGAGCGAGAAAAAGAGAAATAAGGTAGAGGAGAGGACGTTGAGCTGGATGGGACTGAAGGGAAGAAGCATTCAAGGCGAAGCAACGTAATGAACTGGATTGGAGAGCCCAAGTCGACTCTAAGAGAGCGGGGAAGATGTCGAAGACTCAAATAGTTTGAAGTAAAGCCGATCTATTAAAAGATTTACCGACCAAGTATTGGCAAATATCAAATGCTCTCCCACGAAGACGAGATAGGATGCTGTGGCGTTTGTGGCACAATTCAGCTAAATGGAACCTACTTCCATAAAAGGTTAAGCTGGCGCTGCGATAGCGGGGGACTCGAGCGCAATACCCAAGTTATATGCAGAAGAAAAGCAAATTTCACGATACGACCACGAGAAGTGATAGTAACTCTGTAACTATACCGTAGTCATTAAGTCTTAAAATCTTCGAGGATAATATCGATTTTTGGAGAGGCAGTAAAAAGTAACGATGACCCTAACTTTACTAACGCCAATGGCTTATGCCATGAAGTCAAGAAATGCTTACTACGACTAACGATCGTAAACAAAAGTGGGAAAAGAGAAAAATAAGATACCTTCAATGAACAGTATCACTATAAGCGTTGGTACAGCCTGTGAAAGTATCCTCCAGATAAACGAAAATTGAATTAATATTACATGATATAACAAAGCTAGTAAATAAAATAATACGATATTAACCGAGTAATTCCAACTAGCTTAGTCATTCGGCTCGGATGTGATACAGATATACTCCCTAAGTGGAAAACGCAGAGTCGGTGTATAATGAAACTTCAGAAGTTCATATCCTTCATTCGAGTCAAACCGGAGAAATGCTTCACTGTATTTACCAAAAGAAAAATTAACATAAATAACAGCATCAATTAAATCTAAGCAGAATGACTTCTATGTTTCAAGACGTAACTAATTACAAGGATCCTGACCTTCATAACGTACAATGTAATACATAGACTGCCGGACAGTTTACAGAGTATAATCTACAGAAGAACAGATCGGGTATCACCAACACGTTTTTAGATATGACGTTCGTTAACTTTGGACGAAATACAAGTAAAATAAATATGCTCGTAATGATGAACGGGTACACGAGAAAATTAAATTCTGACTAACGAAAGTAATGAAGTAATCCCTACTTACTTCTTCATGAAATAGTAAGTAGGCATATGTGCAACCAAAATGTTAATATCAGATGGCATTCACATAATTGCAAACCCAATTGTAATTCTAGAAGAATCAGAAATTTGTAAACAAAATACTTGTGGTAAGTAATAACAGCGTTTTTCCATTCAGTATTAAGGCCAAAAATCGGCTATCCCTTCCTCGCATACTCCATTGAGATTGAACTGAACATGCTAAATCAATCAAAGTAATACCGTCCACCTATATTTAAAGAAAAATCATTAGCACCCATTGGCACTATGAGTCAACTCTAGGGCAGACGATCATCCAAACGCAAGCATGGCACGACAACTGTGGATCAAACACAAACGACGTCACTCACGTTCGCGCTAAACTAGCTAAAGGACAAAAGAAGCCTCGATGATCGCACTAAGATGGGAAACGTATGGGGGAAGACGAAAGCATCAAAGGGAGAATGCAACGGAAACAGCGGAAGAGATACAAAGGTAGGAATTGAGACAGTGAGAGAATGTGAGATAGCGAGGGGGGAAGAAATAAAAATGGGTGGGAGGAATGGGGGAGTTAGGGTCGTGACGGGGCGGGTAAGGGAGCAATGGGGGTGTGGGAGGAAGGGGGAAGAGGGGAGAGAGAGCGAGGAGAGGGGGGTAATTTGGAATCAGGGCGGCTCGAGGCCATATCGTGACTATCCTTTTGAATTCCTCCGCGATACTTATGAAAACGACTAAGGAGGGTCGGCGAGGGTGGGTGGATGGAAGGGAGGGGCCGAGATGTGGAGGGGAAGGAATAAGGGGTAGGATATTATGGAGAGGAAGGGGGGAGTGAGAACGGGGAGAATAGTGGAGGATATAAGGAAGAGAAGGAAGACGTAATGGACGTCCTGCTCTTAGCACAAATATTTTTGATAATTGGCCAAATAGTGCCGGATGGTGTGGCAGCTAGCTACCGCATTCAGACGTATAGGGGGCCTAGTAATGGCTAGACCAAATGCACGTGGACGACGGAGAAGCCAAATAAAGCAAAATATGAGGCATTCACACAATACGTACAGGGATTGAAGTGGCTACAGAACCGTGACTGCTCCTGGACGCTTCAGAACCACCGCGATATACCGAGGGAAGGCCACGATCGTGATCGGTTGGGCTGGAAATAATTGCTTATTGCCGAGATGGTCATCTCAAATGATAATAATAAATGATTTCACGAAGCACACAATTTCGAGGAATAACTCAAGATCCGGATATAAAAGGGCTCGGGGTGACTCATGGTAAAAACAGTCATTAGAATGCCAAATTCGTCTTGTTGTTTTGTAAATAAATTCGTTTTGTTCCAGGAAGTCCCTTCGAAATAGATCATAATCAATACATTGTTCGAAGCATGAGAATTCAGTTTTACTTGAAAAAGTAATCATTTCTAAAGCAGGCGTTAACTATTGCATAAGTGGATACTAGGCATCCAAATATACTGTCATGCACTCATTTTCTCAGACAAACAATGTTTTAGGAAAACTCAACTTCAGTCAGAGGTCATTTCAACACACCATTGCTGAACGAAAAACAAAATTTATTGAAAAACAGGGAAAAGGTATAGAAGAATAAAGAATGAAATATTTGGAATTATCTTGATTAAAAGAATCAGACCTACGCGGCCGAACTAATGGCTACCTCAGGCTACTAATCGCAGTTTACTATAAGAACATTTGATAGAATAAATTATATTGTTTTTCTTTTTATATGATTTAATTCAGCTGCTAAAAAAAATGATAATGCAATCATTGTACCAAAAAAGGGAGCGAGAATCCATTGTTCTTCATTATTCTATACGGGTCCATTATTTTCTTAAGCATAAATATAGCACACATGAAACAGGGTGAGCTGAGTAGTTAAAATCAATGTAAATAATGTATTCAACATTGATGCCCTATCATAAAAATTACTCAAAGACTACAGGATGCTAAAACCGACAGGCATCTGATTATTACACTCACGCTACTACAAGGCAGGGTTGCCCATTGACACCGGTGCTGTTCAACGTATATGTGGAGGAAATGATTAAAGAGGCATGGGAAGAACTGGAGGTAGGAATGAAAGTCGGAAGGGAATTCGTAAAATCGGTTAGGTTTGCTGATGACCAAGCGTTGGTTGCTCAGTCAGCCAAGGGGTTGCAAGCATTGTTGAGTGGATTGGAGGTTCAGTGCGATAAATATGGGATGAGAATCAATATTAATAAAACAAAGGTTATGCGATTTTCCAGAAAGAAAAAAGCTAAGCTAAATATTAAAATAGGCGGGGAAAGAATAGAGTAGGTAGAACAGTTTACGTATCTCGGAAGTCTTGGACCAACACGGTCAAAGTGGTAGGGACGTAAGGAGAAGAATTGCGCTAGGCAAGGAGGCTTTCTCAAGGAAGAGGGAGTTGATGACGGAGACGTTGAGTAGGGAGGTTAAGACAAGACTCGTAAAAACTCTGTTATGTAGCTATGTGCGGCGCGGAAACGTGGTCACTGAAGCAGGAGGATAGACGTAGATTGGAGGCTTTTGAAATGTGGGTGTGGAGAAGAATGGAGAAGGTGAAATGGACCGAAAGGAAAACAAATGAGGAAGTACAAGAGATGGTGGGTGAGGAGAGGGGTTTGTTGAGAGAAATCCTATGGAGGCAGGAAAAATGGATTAAAGGCGTATTGATCGGTAGAGGAATGTTGAAGAAGGTAATAGAGGGGAGAATGTTGGGCAAGCGAGGAAAGGGCAGGAACAGGATAGGGATGTTGGACGGGATGAAGGGAGGAAGGAGGTACACAGAGATGAAGAGGGACCTGATGTAGATTAGGTTGCTGGATTGGGTTTTGTTTGGAGTTACAAAATGTTTATTGGATAGTTGTGTCCATCCAAAAACCTACCTTAACCGGCAGATTACCTAATAATAACTACGAGTGGTAATACTACTTCGTAATATTCCGCGAGTTGGATATGAAGAATTGAAAAGTTTAAGAATAAAAAACAGAGTACCTACATAGCATTAAGTATTAAATATTAAATCAAAATAAACGGTTAAATTAATAAAATTAAAATACAAATCTAATGAATGAAATACACGAACATAGGACTGTCAAGCAAGCACGATTTGGATAATCGTGAATGAAAAATTTCATATATATGCCACAAAACAGAGATTTAAAGATCTTCCAGGAGCACAAGAAATATAGTGAAACCTAAAAAAATCAGTTGATAAAATTGGGAGAGAAACGGAAAGCTCTCCAGGGAAGTGTCAAGGATTGCATGGGGAAATGGAAAGAGTTTTGGGAGTCTGCGAGACACGTTGGAAGAAAGAGACAACTCTCCGGGTAATGACACATTCCACGTTTGAAGGGCGAAACGTGATCAGGGAGCGTGCCAAATGCAAAATAAACCCTCTCGAATATGAAAACAGTTGATTTCCACGCAAAAAGGTTAAATCTTAAGACAACTAGACCTTGGACAGGTAATGAAAGGTTTTGGTTTTTATAAGACAAAATAAATAGCTATTTCAAGAAACTGCGGGACATGCTGCAACAGTAACTTTTAACGGAGTCATCCGCTAACATGTATTTCAATGCAACAATTTCAGATTGTAAAAATCATTCGCCATCCATCTCGGTCAAGGCGAATGATTTTTACACTCTGAAATTGTTGCATTTAAATAGCTATTATTCATGCATAGCAAGACATAATATTGATAAAAAAACAAGAATGATTGGAAGTATGCCGAAAGTATGTCTATGACAAAAAGAGAATCTAAATCCAGAATCATAAAATGAATTACCACCAATTTATAAGTATGATCGATATGTGAAAAATTCAGCCTAGTTCGGCCAAGTCTGAGATTATAAAATACATGACGAAACATGAAATGAAACGGCACAAATCAAGATAAAATAATATTTCTCCAATGTTCATGATCAAATCGTTGATCTTGCGCTAGAGTACACGCGTTTCTGCATTAGCTTCCCACATTAAAAATTCTTACGCATAAATAATGAGTGCAATGTTAATTCTGTTCAGCTATGGATTTATAAATATACGACTGTGCCTTCGAATACTTAGTTGTAGGTGAGTTAAAAAAGTGATGCTGGTCGAAAGACGTATCAAGGGTTATCAAGTGTAGTCAAGACGTATCAAGAGGATTGGCATTGCAAAGGGGAAAGTGGAGGAAGGGTTCAGCAGTCCATTGATCTTCGGAATGAAATGCCGATTATAATGATGAGATACCGATATCCAAGTGAACTTCAATCCCTAAGTTGTAAGGGGGCCTGAAGTCGGTTACAACATTTTCCGACCTCTACTTGAAGGCATCTGACAACATTTATTGCAAAGAAGAAAAAAGATGGAGGGTTCTTGATATAGGCCACGATATCACAATTTGAAATTTCATTTTTTGCACCGCATAAGACATGAAAAAATCACTCAAAAAGAATCGTATAGCAGTTAATTTAAAAACAAAAGCTTCCGCGATAGACAAAGAGAGAAGCTCAACAATGTAAATAGCAAGCACACCCAAGAAACTTGATTAAGGTGTGCAGCCGCCTATACACCATTTACATCAACTGAAGACTTCTCCGGAGAAGTCTTATGAGAAAGTGGAATGTATGTTTCAGGCGATCGCTGGCCATTCCTTCAAAGCGTATAAAGATATCCATTCACTTCTAGACGCAATAATTTAGATTACTTAGGGAATTTTACCCAAATAAAGCCAGTTATGAAACAAATAGCCGTTGGATTGCCATATTGGTTTACATTAATTCTATATTTATAATTATTAAATGTGTACCTTCTTGTCTTCTTAGCTTCAAATAAACCATACACATTTCGTGCAATTCATAAAAAAACATTATAAACGAATTATAAAGACGATATTCTCAAAATGAAACGAGAGCTGATCATAGAAACTCAAAGTAAAACAATGATTGTATACGTACAGAAAAATGTAGGAAGATTAAAAGAAATCAGAAATGCAGTTGCACTAAAGTTAAAAATAAAAGATCTTCCCATCCTCCATAAAAACACATAGACGTTAACCCTTTCCGAAAACAAAGACTGTCAGGGCCAGCAGTAACCTGCAAGATTTGGGCATTACACCTAAGAAAGTACGCTAAAACTGGGAATATAAGCTAATGATTTTTTTTTAGAGACTGGGCAACCGCGACAGTAACGTTCATGCGCCCACCGTGCGAAATAAAACGATCAGTTCCAAGCGTATACATGCATATTATATATACATGGCCGATTTTAATCGCATCTTAAAAACCCCTCCGCCATTAATTTCGCTTCGTAGCTTCCGAGGCGTAATTTAGATTTCAATTATACCGAAGCGGATACCTAAACCAATTCGTTTTTCGTATTCTCTTCATTAAAAGGATTTAATCGCGTTTTTTATCGGGCAACAAGAGAAAATTCATTCGGTATTAATTCGGGATTTGCGATTTAAAAAAAAATATAACATCTCTCCTTCAGGCCACCCTTCATTCATGAGCTGGATTTTTTTTCCGAGAGAAAATTGGAAATAAAAAATTAATTAAGTAAAGTATCAATTCGAATGCGTCAACTTCCGCTTTTTTTTATGACTCTCTCTTTCTCACTCTCCCCCTCCCCCCCACGATTATAAAAAAAGCCTTCATCAATTTATATGCATTATATATTCGCCAATTAATTGAGTTTTTTTGTTTTTTTTACCAATCAAATAGAAATTTTGCGGACCGAAAAAATTGCCGAAAACTTTAAAAAAAATGCATATATGTGTGGACCACGCGCCATTTTTTTCTGTCCGAAAGTTAAAAAAGAGGAGTGCATTTTAAATCTCATTTTCTTCCTCATTCATTATTTCGCCAGTGCCATCGCTTTTTTTTCTCGGATTGTTCCGCGCAAGTTACTTCATTTTTTTTTGTTAACACGGAGAGGAGGAACAGCTCTAACGAACGAAAGGGTGGAGGAAAGGAGGTGGCGGGGGGAAAAGGGGATGCTTATTCACGACTAATGCACTATTCACCATCTTCAAACCTCCCCCTCCATCGCTCAACAAGTAAGAAAATGGAACACATTCTATTCAAAGTAGTACCTTTTATCTTTTACTTTCTTGCGCAACATTCATTAATTCATGAAGTCTCTCTCACTACCTCTCAACCACCCCCCCTCTCTTACCTCCCTTCCAACTCCCTACCTCGTGGTTCCTCACTTCTCGCCCTACCTCCTTCCCTCCCACCATCTCTATCTCACTCTCCTCATGTATTTTTAAACCATTCTCTTTTCTAATTTATGGATGAATGTAATTATGAATTCATGAGCCATGAAGTTAATCATTTATTTATTCATTCTGCCGTTCATTCATTTATTTACACATCTGATTGAAGGTAGGAAACACCAACACAGAAGAAAGGCCCTTTTCCTGTTTATAAAATATTCACTCATAAGCCCCTGCGCATGGCAAGAGGTGGGCGGGTGGGTTGCGCGGAGGAGTCGGGAGTTGGAGGCGGAGGAGGAGGAATAAGGGGCCTTAGCGCTGCCGCCGCCATCTCTACCAAAACACGAGGGTTTGCCGTCATTGTGGGACTGCCCAGAGCATAGCCAGAGAGATCTTTCCTTCCTTCACGCCCACCCGCCACCTCCTCCTCGCTCCCTCCTTTACCCCGAAAATTCCTACTCCGACTCACCCCTTCCTCTCTCTCCACCCCCGGCACAAGCGCAAGCTCGCTCGCTCGGAGAACCACGTCGTGGAAAGAGCGGAGAGAGGCGAGGGAAAGGTGGCGAAACGGTGGAAAGGGAGGGGAGAGGGTCGCGAGGAAATTTGCACGAGCCTTATGGCCTCCCTCTATTGCTTGCTGGCATGGATATATCTACGCGGATGAAAGGATGGCGGGTTTAGGGATCCCCCCAGACATTTAGGACCATATTTATAATCGCATCTCAGCTCTGAGAGTCTCTTAGGAGTCTCCCACGACAAAAATCGCTAGGAATCCCTGGAAGGGGAGAATACCGAGACGACTTTTAATGTGAGGCTCTTTCTTTATTTTCGTTATTCCTGCTTCTCATTCGCAGGGCGACTCGGTGAGGAGAACGCGTCACCCGATCGGAAGAAGCCACCGATTAAAACGGACGGAAGTTCTCGATAAATGTATTGCTTGTTTTGATTCAAATTCCAATAATAGGTTTGTGGAGCCAGATTGTTTACTCATTTTGCAAATGTGGGATTTAACAGAATATAATTAGCTTGAGAATGTTTGACTCGCATCGGAAATCATGGATTCGTCTGAGCTTAAAATCTTATGTTTTTATATTTTCCACGTCTTGAGCCAAATTGCGACGTAAAATAAGACGTTTTCTGGATTAATTTGGGAAAAAAGGTATTTCTTAATTTGAAAAATGCATGAAATAGCTAGCACATGGATAACAATGAAAATTTTTAATGTATCGAGCTTAAAATAGCACCATTTCTTTTACTGACGAAATAATTTGTATCGGTGAACCCTGTAAACGTTTATAATGTCTGATCAGTATATACTCTTAGAGTGCACAGCAAGAATTGATGAGGTCATAATTCAACATAACTTTCAAAAGTGAAATAAGTCATTAACCGTAATAGATTTCACTCAAATACCTTCATAATAATTAAAATTTATTTCATTTCTGCACACAAGAAAAGCTTCCTTATCTACAAAATCTTTGCTGTTTGCCAAATTCCAGAGACAAATGTTTTCTCTCTTTTCGTGGACGTGATGAATTGGATCTAGGAAGCGGATGGCAATCGTGCCTCCATAAATCTGTTCTATCAATTTCACGACATTTACAAATCTCCAAGAAAGAGATTTGGGTTTGTAAGAAAATTACATTTACCACAATACAAAAATTTGTATCCACTCTGGAAGCAATTTATAATGTTAATTAAGCCAAATCCCAAAAGTATAACAATACATAAAGGAATCCCCAGGATACATTTAAAATATCACCATTCAACCAACTTTCTAAATTAAGAACATGCGTACATGGAGTGAAAACATTTTTGTGCACGTCCCAAAGGATGAGCAAAAGGTTAATCAATAGCTTGTTTAAATGCTAACAAACGATATCATTACAGTCTTGATTAACGTCGGTCGGGAACGTTTCCCATTAACTTCTTAAAATTCACGACCGCGATCGTCTATTGAGGGAATGATCGCTAAAACTTTCGCAATTATACGGATAAAAGGGACCTCATGGCAAAGCAAAGAAAACACAATCCCTAAATACTCGAATTCCAAGGGGACAAAATGCCCAGAAATTTCTCCAGTAATTCCGTTACACAGCTTCTTTGCCCCACACTTACCAAATCTCTGGCGCAGTCCAAATTGAATTCGAATATTGTCAATCTGCAGTGGCGTTATCCGGGCAGGCAATTCGTCCTATAAACAAAGCGGGCGTGACGCAATAAGCTAGGTCTTGTTAGATTAACCGCTGCAGCCAGCATGTTTGGTCTTTAACTCGTGGGGCATCTAGCATGCAAAGGGGAGTGAGAGAGAGAGCGAAGCATTGTGCGTTGACATGTTGTTTGCTAACCAAGCATAGGCAGACGGACAATCATAACAGAACAATGGAAGCCTTTCCATTATATCAACCCTTGGTCAAGCACCGAGGCTCATAATTAATCTGATAAGCTAGCTAGGAAAAGGCTACACTCGGGGAAGATGCACGGGGAATAATTACACATCCATGTAATGCCGCATCCACCGGAAATGGAAAATACCGCTCCCGCCGCACTGCATACATAAGGGTTTTAACTTCGGATCTGCTCAGAAATTGAGAGAGAGAGAGGGAGAGAGAGATTAAAAACGTACGTCCCGCAAATGCAAAATGCGAGTACAATCGTTCGTGAAACAAACGATTTATTTACTCTTTTTTTATGTCACCGTCAGAACGTCTGTGTCACGTGGATACGTGAAAGGACGGTAGGGTAAAATAAGAGGGAGGGAGTCATCTTAAAAACTGCATATATATATCCCCTGAACGCCGTAATAATCGGGGCGGAACAACTCGAACGGATAACAGCGCCACATCGGCCAATTCCGCAAGCTCTATCTCGGAGGGGTTGCGTCCAGTTTCGGAGGGTGCTTGCGTTGGTGTGTGTGTGCGTGTGTGTGCGAGAGCGCGTTAGAGGCCTTCCCTTTCTCGCAGTGCGCAAAATTCATGAGCTATTAAATGAGTCTAGATACTATAATTAATCGTTATTTATTCATCCCTTCCCGCTATGTTGTAGTTTAATGCGCAGCCAGTGTACAGACGCCCGTATAACGCCAGATCAGGGCAAAACAGGGAGCCAGATGAGCTTAAGGGCATTGAATTATTGATGAAAGGAGTTTATAATCCTCCAACAGAAAGCCCGAGGTCCTTCCGATGGTTTCGAACCCGCTACCTTTAAGTTCGCGAGTCAAAAATGCGTGCATTATTTACGCCGTTCATTATTTAAGCGCAACAGGCTCGTGGAGAAAAACACCTGTTTTTTGCGTCCTACAAGTACACACACGAAAGGGACCTTTTAAAAGCCAACTTTCCTTGCCCTGAACCATTTCGTCAATGTACCACGTCTCCGTCCGAGATAAGTGAAGGGCATGAAGCGAAATGCTGTCCTAAAAATCAACCAGAAGCGCGTGGATAAGAATAGATAAATGGGCTAGTATAAAAATAGGTCCATGTTACATTTCTATTTTTAATTAAGAACAAAATTATAACCTTGCAAATTTATGTCTTGTGCAAATCTATCGAGTATTAAGTACGAAGAGGTCTTTTCGAAAGAGTTGAAATAGCCTAAAAGGAATACGAGTAAATTCAAAAAGATATAGTTGCACGCTATTCGAGAACCCACGAAACATATCCCCCCACCCGACAAGTTCTTTCCCTCCAATCTTCACACCCACCCAATTCACTCTCTCTCTCTCTCTCCTTGTGTGGCGATCACTTTCTTTCAATCTCCCCCGGTCCCGCGAAAAGTGTATGTGGGGAGGGTAAAAAAAAGGAACGTCATGTGCCCGTGCGACGAACGAATCACCGACGAAGGCATCCAATGGAGAGCCATCAAAACTCCCCAGACGATGACGACGTCGGCGCATCTCGTTTCGATGCATGTCCGAGGCGAACGGATGCAGGGAGAGAGAAAGGGAGATCAAGAGATAGAGAGATGAGAAAGGGGCTGCATTCAGCCGCCGTTGGGGATGTGGAAGAAGGGGTCGAAGAGGAGGAAGGGGAGAAGGGTGGGTGGGTGTGACGAGCTCACGCGGGGAGAGGGAACGGATGGACGCAGAGATGGAGAGAGAGAGAGAGAGACGTGTATATGTGCATATACATATAGACAGATATATGGTGGAGTGAAAGAGAGAGAGAGGGGGGGACAGCGGGGGTTTGAGCAGGGAGAGAGTACGGGGCTGGGGGGAGGAGAAAAGCACCAGTGCACACAAACGCATTTGCTATTCGGCATCCGAAATTTGCCCGTGATTAAGCACACCCAGCCGTGATGGCCGTAGCAACAATAGAGAAGGGTGGCGGGAACGGGGAACGGTGGGAGGGTGTAGCCCCGGCAACGAAGTGAGGGGGAGTGGAGCAACGAGGAGAGGAGGTGGTGTGAAGAGGGTGTGTGTGTGTGGAAGAGGGGAGGGGGTTGAGAGTGAGAGAGAGAGAGGGAAGAAGGGCGAAGGGAAGTGGTGGAGGGGGGACTACGGGAGGGACTATGCGGCGTGGGAGGACGGCACAACGGGGCTAATATTAATGCGCCGTCACTTAGGGCATTGATCACGAAGCAGTACACAAATGAGGATAGAAGAGGAGGGATGGGGGTGGAGGCGGGGGAGAGGGGGAAAATGGGATGGTTTGAAGGACGGGGTAGGGCGGAAAAAGGGGGCGGCGGGAATGGGTGAGTGGGTGGGGCGAAGGACGAAGGATCGGACGCGGGAGGGGGGAGGTGAGGAGAAGGGATGATTTGTCCTGGTCATCGCAGCTGAGCTATTTCCACGATTCGTGAATAATTTCGGAGAATGCCACCTCGTCACACACTCTCCCCACCCATGCCCTCCTCACACTTCCCTCCCCCACCCTTTTACGCCCCTAACCGCTAACACCCCCAACCCTCGGTCCCACCCCATATATATTATATATATACATATACACATACATATCTATATGTATACATATATATATATATCGTATATTTGTAAATGTATATGGCCCCTATCAACGATTCGCCCCTCCGCCTCTCTATACCACCTCGCCCGCGGCACGCAACACGGTTTCGGGAGATGCTAGGGTTTCGAAACACGGGCGACCAAAGACTGGCGACCGCTGGGGCGGTTTGGAGAGCGGTTGGGATCCTGAGCTGGATGCCGCAGAGGATTTCTCGGACGAAATGCAAAAGAGAAGGCCCCGCTCATTGAAAACGGAAAGATTCACCGAGATCCTGTCATCCGAGATTTCTACAGCATTCGTTTTGGGAAGCCAATCGTGGCGACAGATACTTCAATGAAAACATTTTATTATATTCTTGGGCTATCACCTAGTCTTTCCAGATATTCGGTGCGAACGAGCCGATGAGATGGATCTGCACCGAATTACTTTCTTGGATCCATTTTTTTACAAACAAGAGATGTGGATCGACTTTAAGTACGCTGCACCAGATGAATTCATGTAACGCAAAAGTTAAACTTGCTATTTGTTACCAGCTCCCAATAATTCATCAGTTTTGAACTATAGTTTTTCTATAAGCACTGGCAAGATTGATGGTCGATCTCTGGTTAGGGATTGTATTGGAAAAAGTACAATGCAAATATAAAATACCAAAATAAACAAAGACTCCCGTTCAAATAAAATTATTATTCATAAGAAAAACAAATAAATTTTAAACTGCGACACGCTAGCCAAAATCATTTTTGTGTTTTACTACTTATCAGTAGATACTAGGCTTCTAGCTTGTAAAATACAACGTGTAGGGCAAGAAATGTCGCCACTTTAATAAAACGATCATCAGCGGTGAGATTAACGTCCAAAAAAAACCAATATGTCTTCCATTTCAAAAATAAATCCGGTACTCCATGAATTACACAAGGAGAAAATTCAGTCAAAACATATTCACCATGAATGCTTTTTGAGTGAAAATTAATAACTGAATAAAGCTTAACTGAAGCGAAAAGTGAATCATGTAATGCATCACGGATACAGGCAAGGAGGGCCAACGGGGGTCATGGCCGAACTAGAAGTTAGGCCCTCTTATAAATCTTAAATTCACTGTGAACTATTTTGTAAGCCCATCCATTATAACCAAACATGAACATATGTCGGCTAGGATAAAATGGCATCTTTGAAAGAGGAGGAAGGGGAAAATGGAAGAGGATGATTAATGAGGGAGAAACCTTTGTCTTTAGCCTTCCACTAGATTCAAACCTAGAGGCGTGCATTTCGTGAATATGTAATGTTCCGTCAAAACTTTACTAAAAATGACAGGTGTGAAAACGAACTGTATGAGATGGAGTTTGAAAATGAAAATAACGAATTTAATCTGATCAAAGCAATTAAAAAGTATTCCCAGAAACTTCAAAACATGGCCAAGGGTCCTAAAAATGACGTCGTGCAGCGGTCACTTCAATGCCCGAAAAGCTGACTTTGCTGAACACCTCTGAAGTTTCTGGGAATGAAAAATTTGTTGGAGCATGCTAAAAGACAGCAAATTTATGCCCACAATTGACTGAAAGCGTCCTGGCAGCTCTGCGTTTGACCCGCAGAGGCATTGAAACTGCTTACCCCGGCTGCAACGTGAGACAAAGGCCCCTCGCTCAGATAGATTGATAATAGGTGACGTGCGTGTAGAGTGGAACCTCCTTTCGATGGACGCAAATGGCGCTGTACCGTAACACGCATGTACGAATTCATACATATATACGAAACATTACATGTAGCCCGGACCGAAATCCCTCCCCCTGTTAACACTCAAAAACTTCCTTGTCCCCCCCACCCACCTCCAGCGCCTCCAATCCCTCCTACCCTTAGCATGAAATTGGCATCAACGAGATGCGAAGCCCAGGATAATGAAAGAGGGAGAGGGAAGCGGGTAGTCACTATGCTTCCTCCATTCCTCTGGGAGAGAGTGATGGGAAGGGGACTGGTTGGAAGGGATAGAGACAAGAAAAATGAACCGGGATCGAGAGAGAGAGGGTGGGGGAGGATATTTATTGTCCTGGGACCAACGTCCCCGAAGAACGAAGCACACAATTTGCCACTGAAATTTAGGATTAACAATAACTGTAATTAGGTCTCGCTAATCAACTTTTTTGGCGCTACATAAAAATTACAAGGGTAGAAGAGGTACTTGAGCATCCGTCTCTGACAAGTTCAAATCTAAATTTGAGGCATTTAATTTAAGTTAGAATAGTGATCTTTGGAATAAGTAAGTTTGTGCATTAGGAAAAATTATAAAAATAATTTTAATTTTAATATCTAAATGAACCTAAGTGACTTATTGGGAAGATAATTAGGGATCAGCAACTTGATGACTTTAAATAAAATAATTCATCACACAACGAAGAGTAATGAAATATTAAATATAAAACCTCCCAAGAATCGTATTCCGGGTATGGCGGAGAACGCAGTCAGCCTCAATCCAAAGTCCGTTTATTCAATAACACATAATTAGTACAGTATGGGAAATTCTTAGGTCAACCGCAGGAAATAATACGGCGCCAGCGGCTAAACAGTTAAGGGGGCAGGTACAATGAGGGGGCCCACGATCACCACTGGTCAGGGAAACACTTCACAGAACTATCGAAATGTCGGGAACCAAACACGTTCAACGAATTACTACCTGTATAATGCAAGGCCACTTACATTTGAATGACAAAGGTTCTCCGAAGTTGAGACAATTCTCGACCACACTTCCGCACGTTCAACAATGGACACTCCCGATGTCCCAGTACAACAAACAAATGCGCGCGACCACCACTGGGCATGCGTAATATCAAAATCTGTACAGGTGTAAAGAATTAATGTTAAGTCAACCTTGAGCAAAGACACAAATATTAAAAGACATTCTAACCTTCATTTACTTTAGAAGTAATAACCAATTTCAAAGATACAGCGCAAAACACCAGAGTTATACTTTATGCTTCCACGAAGTAGTGATTCAACGGTAACAAAAGGGCAGTAAAACTATCAAATTTACACAGGAGTAAAATCACTTCGTTCGTTGATATATCCCACTGTGGCCAAGACCATGATTTGATGCATGGCGAACGTCCATCTTGATGTATGCTCTATATCCTGCCCATGAATAATCATGCCAAATGTCACGCGGAGAAAAGTTTAATACTAGGTAAAACTGGAGCAGGGTATGAGAAACTTCCGCCACAGAAGTAGACAAAAAACAGTATTAAATTCAATCACCATATATTTTTTGACAGTTTATCAAAGCTTCCGGTTCTATTAGAAGTGCAAAAACACTTAAAATTGATTACAGAATTTCTATATTTCAGAATTGCAATATTTAAGGTTTCCGATTCTAGGTACTTTTCTAGGAAGATTTTTCGAAAATTGTTCTAATCAATCGAAATTCATTTTCCCATTAGTTTATTTTTTATGACATGGGAATTTATTTCACATGAGTGGCAAATTTTGCCACATTGGTTGGATTAGGACGAAAAAAAAAAGAATCTTGGAAAATTTTCTACAAATCTCATTAACTTTCAGTTATTTGTGGCACTGCTGAATATTTTCCCTGATTACTATGCATACAATTGTGCCTTCCTTTTCATTTTAATCAGTGCGTACTATACTAATGAAATGTACACGAGGAAGACAAAATGAGAAATATTGCAACACTTAAAAATATCAGACCTCGTCGATCTTGAAGCTTTTTGTTTCTAAGTAATCCTTTTGCACAAATCTGTAATTAGTGGAGTCAAATTGCTTTACGATATCCTAAAATGGAGTTAATATTTGATTGAAACAGTAGTAAATGAAAGCTAAAAAATCTAACCCCGGAAAGTCAGCTACTCAAGCCGATCATTCCCTAATCTCGCACAACCATTAATGTGGGTTCATCAGTTGACACTATCTTTTTAAATATGATTCATTTGGAAAAATATACATAATTAGCCATTCCTTTCAGCGCGAATACGATAAATCATGAAAGCAAAAAAAAAATAATCGCAAGAAACTTTTGATGCTATGTATCAAAAATCAAAATATATCTGAAATAGATAAATGTCTACGCCTCTAAAAATAAATAAACGAATTCATGCCAATCATCAGGATAACCCTCAGGTCTCAGGGATGTACCCCGAACTTCAAGGAGTTACACCATAATGCTGAGGAGGAATTTCAATCTTCAGTAACATATTATCTTCGTTCCCCTAGTTATAGGCTAAGTAGCGAGCAAGAAATTTTTATCTATAATTATTTATCAGTTCCACATAGAAGATACACTATTAAAAATAAGATTTTACGCTACAGCGAACCCCATTATTCCAAAGTCCGCGACTGGACTCACCAAGCTCAAGGCCACGAATCGAAGGGTCATTTACGGAAAGATTTTCGTGAATGATTTCCGGCTCTTTAATGCAGCGTGATGCCAGGAACGCGTGTAATTCCCAAAAAGCTATGCGAGATCGTAAGGCATTATGTTCGAGGAAGTATGGAGGGGAGAATGAAGTGGCAAACGGAAGCGTGGCCGGCAGCCGGTGGGAAGGTTTCGATTTGTACATAACGCCGCTGCACTGAAGATTATTCGTTATTAATTTACATAACTCTTCTCGGTGCATCACAAAAGAGGGGCCGGGAAGAGTTTGACGTTGAGGGAGAGAAAGCTGGAGAGTTACGAACAAGGAAAGAGAAACTGGAGTTGCGGACAGCCGATCGGGAAGGAGGGCAAGGGAGACAATATGGGTGCGGAAGGGTCAAGAGGGTGTGTATGGGATATCCAGGTGGGGATGGGAGTGGAATGGGGAAGTTGCTGGAAGTTGGGGGTGAGGGGCGAGGAGATGGGGGAGAAGTGGGGGGGAGCACGGAACCCGAGGACGGTGATACCGTGAACAAAGGTTTTTCGGACAAATTTCGCTCCGGGTGCAAAATGAAAAGAAACGTTTTATTCATTTTTTTTGGTACAAGGAGATGAGAGGACGGGAGGGGGATATGAGAATGGGACTGAAAAAATTCGCATATATAAAGTAAAAGAGGGGAGGGAGGATGGGGAGGGAAGCTGCGGAGTCAGGCGAGTATAACCAGAAAACAGAAAGTGGGGTGAGGGCGAAGAAAAGAAACCGCGGAATGGGAAGGTACAAAAAATACACCGGACGAAGGGAGGGGTTTAGCCGAGTGGGAGTGAAATGAACAGATAAAGCAGCCTGATAGGCGGAAGGACCCAGATATATAGAAATATAAAGCGGTATGGCCGGGAAATTGGAGTAGAATGGCTTGATGGGGCCGGTTTTGGAGCACAAAGGATGGGGGGGGGGAATGGTTGGAAGGAAACCTTGGGAACCGAGGGGGTAGGGTGGGGGTTTAAGGAGTGGTGCGAGAGAGGTTTTGGCATGGGTACTGAAGGTACCGGGAGAAAGGGAAAGAGGTTCAGAGTGGGAGGAGGAAGAGAGAAAAAAATAGAATGAAGGGAATGGGAGAACAGAGGATGAGGCTGACTAGTGTTAGGGACCTTAACGCAATATCGTCCCCATGAATTGTTCAGGGGATTTCTGCGAGCCTCGCTAATATTTAACGGGAAAATGAGAAATGCACAAAGAAATATCAGGGCGATTGTTTGGAGGAAGATTTCGGACGGGGGAACGCAACTCAGGCCGAAGTGCCAAAGGAGTAAAAAGGGGGGAGTGAAGGGATGGGGGACGAGAGCAGGGGGGGCTGGCGAGGTAGGGGAAGTGGAGCAGGAGAAGGGGTGCGACTCTGTGTGTGTGTTATTTTTTTTTAGGCGGGGGGGGGGGGTGGTAATGGGAGGGATGGCAGTTAAGTGAAAGGGCGAGGGTGGGTAGGAGGTTGGAGAAATGGGTGTTTTGGGGGGTTTTTTTTAGGGATTGGGGGAGCGGCCAAGAGATGGCTCTGCTAATTTCACAGTAATAGGGGATTTCCAGATTAGCAACGGGGGATCATTATGTGAGGAGAGAAAAAGAAACACGTTGGCCCCACCGTTTTGCCCCGTATGAAAAAAAAGAAGAGGCTCCGCGAGAAGGAAAATTTCGGAAATTTTTATTCAGTGCCCAGCGCAGTCCATACGGAAGATAATAACCTGCGAAAATCATACCAAACGCAAACTATTTTTTTCTTCGTTCTAGGAATGGAGCCACATCAAGCAAATCTACCGGTGAAGGAGAAATGATTTAGCTCATCAGCATCGTGGATGTAAAACATTTTCTTTTCCAATAAATAAAACTAAACATAAATAAACTGCTTACAGTATTCTATATTTAATATTAGGTGCTAAGCCTTCTAAGCATTTAACATGAATCACTAAGTGAAATTTTACAAATAACATAACATGTCCAAATATTTGAGAATTTCGTATGAGATTATCGGCTACAATAACCTGCCAGAAAAACTCGTTGAAATACACTAATGTCTCGAAAAACTACAAACTACGGAAAACAGATGGAGTATCATCAACCTACATTCTGACATATCTATCTACGAAACCGTAAATTGCAGCAGAGTTCTTTTAAAATCAAAAATATTCAGAAGCATTAATTAAGTTATGTGTCTGATCTCATTGCATGGATATTTTGCTGAAAATATGAAACATATTATTTTATGACAAACTTCAATCAATTGTAAGTTCAAAATTAGAATAACATCCAAAGCCGATTATGTAAGACCTGGATTGTCATAAATAATGCATGAATCAAGAAGTGCAATAGCAAAAAAATATACATTTTCCTGTACCGTCATCTGGTAATGTATGGTAAGAAGGGCTTTGCATTTTATTATCATTTCACCAAAATACGAGAAAATATCCCTTCAATTCCAGTGCTTTTCATCCAGTGCAGTACATGAAATTACACAACGAATACGATTCCAAGATTCACTCTTGTGTCTTTATATTTTAAGTTACTCCATTTCATAGTAAATCAAAATGAGCCCCCATTTTATTGAAGTAAAATCAAAGTATGTAACCAAATACGAGCGACATGTCCAATCCTACCTGAGATCACTAGACGAAATATGTGAAGCCAAACAGAGTTCATCAGCCATAATGTCTAACAGATACGAGTAATTTCAGATGTTGAGTCTCTCTTCCTAAATAGAATAGTCCCTTTATGGAAAATAATTTTGACGAAATCGGTACATGGATAGATAATATCTGACACAGTAGCCTGTTCATATATATTGACGTATATATCTATATATTTTGGCGGAGAGGTAGAAGTCTGACTGAAAATGCACTTTCGGAAAATCAAAAGTTCGCGATTTCAAGCCTCACTTCGTGCAAGAACATCATGTAATGTGATATATATTTTCTTCCTCAATAGCGGGAAATACCTAACATCGACAACCGAAGTAAAAAGTACTCCACCATTGTTGATGTCATTAGTAACACATTACTTTATTGGTACTGTACACTGATGTTTCCATACTGTGGGAAAAACAGATGAACACGAATATTTCCATAGCCATCAATTTTGACCCAGATTGTCCATTTTATGCTCAGCATTCTTCTCCACACCCACATCTCCAACGCCTCCAGCTTTTCTCGTTTCCTTATGAACGCATTTCATGCCTCACAGCCATTTAACAAAACACTCCATGCTTCACTAGTCTCTTTCTCAGCTCAATATCAATTCTGCTACATAACATTTTCCTTTTCTTGTTGAAAGCTTCCTTGGCAATCGCTTTCCTTATTTATATTTTCTTTTCACTCCCCCAGCTTTTTGCTACCTGTGTACGCAGATATGTGTACCTCTCCATATGTTTTTCACCAGCCTATCTCTTTCCATCTCAATTTCTACTTCCTCATCCCCACCCATATGCATTCCCTTGGTCTTGTTCCTGTTTACCATCAAGCCGTACTCCTATTTCACATCATTAAGATGTTGCAGCATCCCAGTTAACTCTTTTTCTTCCACGCCAAAAAGGAGCATACCATCAGCAAACCTGATGAGCACAATCCTCTTCCTCCAACCGACACTCCTTCATCTTCTCTTCAATATTTCCAAACTATGTCTTCCAATAAAGGTTGAAGAGGGTGCAGAAGAGACAGCACCCCTACTCGCTTCTCAATATCTAACCAACCGGTAATATTTTGCCTAATTCTAATCTCGTACACACCTCCTGATTTGAACACATATTTCCAATCAATATCTTTTTATTTTAGGATTTTCGTAAGTTTTTCTCATCGTGCACAATCAAAAGTATTCATCAAATAAATAAAACACACAAACGTTTCCCCTTATCCAGACATCGCTCTCCGATGGTACGCACTACTCCTATTGTATCTCTCGTGCTCATTCCTTTTCTGAAGCCTCCTACGCTGCGTTCTCCTCCGTTATTTTCCTAAGCCTTCCATTCAGCATTCTTGTCTTCCTGAATATATGAGGATATTGATTGGAGGACAGGATTGAAAAATAAGGGATATTGATAAAGGAAAATCAAGGATATAAACACAAACTTCAAAACAGTGAAAAGCTCTAAGCATGCTAGGAGAAGAGAATGGGTTTGAGAAAAAAATCATAGACGGCAGGAAAAATGGATGTAGGGCATATTGAGGGTTGGCCCTATTGAGGGATACCTTCGCTGCATGAGGAATGGCACTTATCGTACGGTGCTCCTCACATTTTCTTGTACCTTTCTTCTTGAGTTATCATCTCGGATTTTAAGAAATCTAGCAGCCACTGTCCACTACAGTTAATTCCGTTGCACATGGATGCTAATTCTACCGATTCCCCTTCTTTCAGGAATTTCAGGACCTCCAACTATGTTCCTTCACGTTTTTCATCTCGTTTAACGCTACCCCCAAATTCACCCAGCAAGATGGCCTCTCCGATTCACTATTTGTCCATCTCGTTATCCATCCACCTTATTTTTCTGTACAAGATTTCCACTTGCCTAGTGCGCTTTCCTCAGTTTTTGTATTAATTCTCTTGATCTCCTCATGCAACTTCGCACAAATGTCCTCCATATCCAGTTCCTTCAATTTATCTCAATCCTGCTCTTTGATTGTCGCATCTCTATTTACCCTTCCCAGTCTCATCTCAATTTCTGCACAAAGTAATGCATTATCGCTATAAATAGGGACCAGGTACAGGGGAAATCACAAACCCGCTTCATTCCCTGTCTTCATCTATTTTCTATCAATATAAAACCCATCTACTCTCTATACATATCACCCAGTGTTTTCTATGTCTACAGTTTTGTTTTTGGATTTGAAAACATAATATTTGCAACTATTAAATTATGTCCCCTATGGAACTCTACCAGTCTATCGCTTCTCTCTACAATTCCATAATGGCCAAACGTTCTTTTCATCACTCCGTTCCAGTCGCCCATTACAAAAAGTCAAAAACTCTTCCGAGATTCCTATGATTAGAAGCTAAAGCAGTAAATCTACCTATTGTACGAAGAGTGAAAAATGGCTGCTTTCGAATTAAATAAACAATGGTGAGCTCAATTCTTCGTCAAGCCCATTAAACAATGCCTCACGGTATCAGCATCACGTTATCATTATTATATCGCATAATTCGTGATATTTGTAGCGATAAATCTCCAACCAAAATTATACATAAAAAGAATAAATTGCTCTTCTAATATACCAACACAATAGTTCCCATAAAGACGGAAAAAAATAGCAGCCTAGAGAGTATACGGAAACTAAAATAAGATAAATGTGCACCCTTTTGGATCGAGCTAAGATGGGAATCCCGTCCAAATTGAGATGAGAGCACGGCGGGATAAGAAAATACCAACCGCCTTACCAAGCGGGTCGATGACAGGAGTCAAACTAATCGAACGGGTGATTACGGAAAGCCTTGAAAAGGAAATCGCCAATGATTACACGGCTCTGCGCTTACAACATGTCCAATCCCTCCCTACATCCCATCCCCCGCGATGCCGAGAGCTTCTTCATCGCGATATGTTTATATATGTATGAATACGAAACACTCGTCACGAATGGAAAATAAGTGAGACGAGATAGAGATATTCCAAATGCCGATCGCTCAGGAAATTGTAATTCAGAGCAAAAAAAAAGGTGGAATCCGAAGCGTTCTAAGACCTGCACCGCCCACGCAACCCTGGGCAGAAATGTATTCATTTTCTCATATTTTTTTTATTCTTTAACTCGATCCAATAGTATTCCTTCGCGAACATTTGAACGATTAGCATAATAACATGGTCGATGTAAAAATTCGAGAAATATGTGAAAATAAGTATTCGATTGGATCTCCGCAACTCCGAGGCAGTCACGACAGGGCATAGGTATGCGAATTGCTAACGTATGTAGTAATCTTTTCACTTTAACCGCAGACGTAACTTGAATATGGTTGGAGGGACGTCTTGAGGAATCTTACAATTCCGTCCGTACTCAAAATCATCTTCTTGGGCAAAGGTTAATGCCACGAGAACACACGTTATGATAAGCGATTGTGATCGCAAGGAATTCCAATTCCGTCCTCCGAGCGATTATATTTTCGTGACAGCCGAAAATAAGCACCAATATTTGACCTCCTGAGATTATTTCTATTTTTTTATTTACTAGCGACGTGCTTCAAAATGATTCCCTCAATAATAACGCAAATATGAATGCATGCTGAGGAAGTTAACGCTAAATGGAATGGAATGAATGAACATCTTTCGTATTTCATCAGACGATGCAATTTTAAAAGGAAGGACTCCTCTTGTGAGTCTACAGAGCAATTTATCGAGTCATGATTAAACTTAAGTTCCCCTTCTCAAATTCTCTGCGAATTTCATTAATCTAGAAAGAATACTCTGGTAAAGTATATGATAAAATTCCACGTAACAACCAAAACCTTATACTAAAACTAAAAGAGAAGAAACACATCACTTTTTAGGAATGCAATTTTCAATGGGAGGCGTGTCTCATGCGCAAATGAATCAAATTATAATAAAAAGGCGCTTATTTCGACCATTAGAATGAGTAACGCTATATGCTACAGTATTTTCATTTCATTGACCAAGTGAGGCATCAGGTCAAGGGGAAAAGACTTCAGTGATAGATTACAAAAAAATATTATAAGCGTCCTCTACTATGTAATTTCTTTTTCAAAGTATGTGAAACACAAACTCAACTCAGGTAATTCTTTTTGGTTTTTCCTTGCTTCCCAGAAGCCACTAGGGGCAAAGGAAAATGTCGAGGCTACAAGTTTAATATGCACTGAGATGCCTATTTCAGCAAAAATACTTCAAATGACACGATTTTACAGACTTTTAATGGACTGTTTCCAAAAATCTTGCCAGTTGACACTGAAACATTCACATATCCAAAAAAGAACTTACTGAATCGATAAAATTTACAAATATTGTTGCATAATATGTTCGTTCATTTACATAGAAAAATAGATGATACTATGTCCTCAAGCCGTTCTCAGTTAAAAAATATATTATTCGAATAATGAACACGTATGGAACATATGAAAAGTCTATGATTATTTCTTCGTGCTTTATAAATACATATTTTTAAGGGGGTGCATACACAATTCGGCAATTTTGTATGATTTGTGGATTGATAGTAAGCCTAAATGTCATGCAGCAAACAAGATATGATATATGTATTTCCTGAAAGCTATAATGGTGCATGAAATGGACTGTAACCCCAGAGCCATAATTTAGAGGTCCCAACCTGATTCTACCATTAGATATGGTAGTTGTTTTACAGGTTTCTAAACACTTAAGGTGCGCTTCCAATCGACTTTGCACCAAACATACAACCAAATAGGTATCCTATTTCTAACTGGTATCTCTACGAAGTAGATAAAATGAGTAAAAATTTCATTTCACTAGATAGGTAAATGGTCCTGTATCACCTAAACCCAATAGGAAGTAGAATGACATTTAATGAAAATCTCTAATTACTGAAAAATATGTTGAACATGCCACTTGGCGTTCTATGTAAAAAAGAAACCCGACATAATAGAGGGACTATGGGAAAATGCTTAAAGTGAAATTTCAAGAAACTGCGGGAGATGCCGCAACGGTAACTTTTAACGGAGCCATCCACTAACATGCATTCCATTTCATTCGTGATTAATGTAACGATGCCGTGGGCATAGCAACGTATGAACCGAAAAAACACATAAAGATGAAATATCCATTGCATTTTTCCCAGTCTTCTTAAAAAATATCTCTTAAATTTCTTTCTTTCAACTTCATCCTTAAGCAAAGCTCAAAAAAACCTAGAAAGAAACAAGTGATAATATGCAATCATTGGCAACAAAAGCGACAGTTTTCAAGAAACAATATGCTGCATAACAATCTACAATGCGGTGGGAAGAGCCATAGAGTTTCGTGCAGGAAACATTAATTTGATTCCCTACACATCGAACTCAGTCTCCGGAGACAAGTCATCCAAACCCCCGGAGACAAGTCATCCAAACCCCCTCGGGGGACGCAGCATTGACCGCCATGACTCTTGCCCCCTAAGAAGGACCCTCGCGGGGGTAAGAAGGGATGAAAGATCCCTTGGGAAAAGGCATTCAGACTGGCCTCACTCACGAAACTAGTACTTTATTCTTCGAGATACCCAACGCGTTTAACAAACCTTGACGACTGAAGAGGTTTCTTACGCTATTTTCAACATTTAGGATAACAGCTTAATAGTACCTGATTATTCCATAAATTTTTCATAATTTTCTTCCGAAAAAATGCATTTAAAGACCTGCTTTGTATGCTGCATGAAAAATTCAAATATTATATCTCAGTTTTCCAACAAAACGAAAGTATTCCTTGCAGTCATCTAATCCCTAAATCGAATTTTTAGCGATTCACAAGGACATGCGTTAATAATGCTTAAAGAAAATTATTCAAACAAAGAAAAATTCGGACTGATTGATTGCCCGATCATGCATTTTTATAATATCCTCATCTCCTAGTATGAATGTGTAGGTATAACGCATAAACATGTATCTGAAATGCGCAGTCAGCTAGCCCTTAAACCTAAAATGACGTATCAGTAAACGAGTGCATACCATAATAATTCACGTATTATTGCCCTCGTGTAGATTAAGAATTCCAACCTCGTGGTACCAATGACGGAAAAAACTGAACCATCACGTTCAACACTCTCTCCCGACTTCATTTTGTAATCCGCCTACTGGCGTACATTATAATCCTGCACCATTTAACATTTTGCATTGGTGAATTAATCATTAAAAACGACGCTATTATGAACACTAGCGAACAACGAATATTCTGGACTTTTTAGCAACGAATATTCCCGAAAAGGTATTAATTACAGAAACTATAAAAGGAATTGGTGACCACCGGGCAGTAAATGCAAAAGTTTTCCCTTCATGGGGTCCGAAATAAAAAGCCTAAAAGGAAAATTTACTTGGATAACAAGAGGATAGCAATGGCCTAAAGTGCGTGGTACAGAATCAATTTGCTAGTCTTAAGAAAGATGTAGTCACCGAAAGACTGAGGATACGGGGAATCACTTCCTAGAGATCACGTATCAGCAGTCAACAAGTTCATTCCCAGTAAGGAATGTGTATATAAAAGTAAGATAACACGAAACCTAGATGGTACAACGCGGATGTTAGACAGACACCACGGCGTAAAACGCTATGTCACCCCAAAATGAAAAATATTAGGGATGATATCCCTAGCGACAAAAAGAATGAGATCACATATGACTCTAAGATATCTAGGGCGAATGCCAAGAATGAATTTCGGAAAGCGTTAAGGGAATTCAAAAGGAAAAGGTTAACGGAAAATTTGAAAGAGAATCGGAAAGCATTTTGGTCATACGCCAGAGAGGTTCAGGGAAATAAGTAAACTGTTAATTCACTCAAAAATGATAAAGGCGAGTATAAAGAGTAGCCAAGAGTTTGGAAAAGGCTAACTTATTAAATTCCTTCTTTCAAAGCGTCTTCACTAATGTCTCACAGAATATCCCCGATAGCTTACCTAATCGTCAATCGGTCGGTGAACCACAATTTGCCCACAATCTACATTACATCTCATATAATTGAATGGAACATTTTTTGAAAAATATTAACTCTAGCATAACCTCCGGGCCCGATGAAATACCCGCTCGTATATCTTCTAAAATTGCGTTGTACGAGAGATATCTCGTATCTAGAAATAATATTCAAGATGTCGCTGGTAGATCACAAGGTTCCCAGAGATTGGAAAACGGCTAACGTAACACACAACAATATTTAAACACGGAGACAAGGAGGAACCGAGTAATAATTACAAACCTATTTCCCTCACATCTATTTTGCCAGTCCGATCGTGAGACACCTCAATAATCAGCACGATTACCGATAAGGTACATCCTGCGAGACGCAACTTGCGCTTTTTGTTCATGATATTCCTATTTCGGAAAAGAGCAATGTTCCAGGGGACGCGATTTGACTAGATTTTAAGAAAGCCTTCGACAAAGCACCTCATAGTAAACTACTCGAAAAACTATAGGCATATACAAAAATATCCGGGTTTGGATTAAAGACTTTTTGAATGGTCGGGTTCAAAGAGTAGTGATACATGGAGTTAGCTCAAATGCAGTAGAAGTTACTTCAGGTGTTCCCCAGAGAAGTGTCA
This sequence comes from Hetaerina titia, assembly GCA_037158775.1. Taxonomy (NCBI): domain Eukaryota; kingdom Metazoa; phylum Arthropoda; class Insecta; order Odonata; family Calopterygidae; genus Hetaerina; species Hetaerina titia. Next base: position 46,225,478 of record CM073771.1, read on the forward strand.
TCGGACCTCTTTTGTTCCTACTTTACGATAACGACATTGACTCCGATGTCACTGGTAATATACCTTTATTTGCCGGCGATGCAGTAGTTTGCCGTGATATCCGTGATCCTGAGGACACAGCAGCTTTATTAGATGACCTTAATGATATACAACGCTAGCGGGACAATAACTTAGAATTAAAATTGAAAAAATATGTAGCTATACATTTTTGGTAAAAGAGCAATTCCTATCCGAACGCCTACTGCATTGAGAATACCGAAATGGAATGTGTACACCCAACTAACTACTCTCACTCACGATCTCTTTTGGGTGAAATACATACGGATAATATATGGGCAAGCTAACGAAAAATTAGGATTTATTAGAAGAGTGTAAATGTGATGTAAAGGTAAAAGATAAATGCAACCATTTCAGAGAGTAAAAATCATTCGCCTTGACCGGGATTCGAACCCGGATCCCTCGATATCCGGCCGAGTGCTTTAACCAATTAAGCTACCGAGATGTCCTCTTACACTCTGAAATTTTGGGGGCTTTAAAGGAACAAGATGTTACTTAATACGTACAAGACGTAGCTTAATTGGTTAAAGCACTCGGCCGGATATCGAAGGATCCGGGTTCGAATCCCGGTCAAGGCGAATGATTTTTACTCTCTGAAATGGTTGCATTATAATGCACACATAGCGGGTGACTCTGTTAAAGTTACTGTTACAGTTTCTTGAAATTTGTAAAAGATAAACGTTATCTGTCGTTGGTTAGGCCTCATTTAGAGTATGCTGCAAGTACATGGGATCCTCACGAAGTTAGATTAATTGCCGAATTGGATCGCGAGCAGCGTAGAGGAGATAAATTTGTAAAACGTTGTTATGATAAACTTGGTAGTGCATCCAAAATATTAGGGCAGCTGGGCTGGGAACAACCCACGGAGCGAAGGTTAAATCACAGATTGAAGCTCTTGCATAAATTGGAAGGAGGTCTCTTTAGCAGTTATGTCGAAAATGCATCATTACCCTCATCGTAGGAGAAATCATGCAAGTAAAATTAGAGATTAAGTGTAGAACAGAAAGATTTAATATGTCTTTATTTCCACGAACGATAGGGGATCATAATAATATTGTTCGACCGTGGTAGGGTCATGTTCGGATAAAAATATTCTGGTGTGTATTTACCCCCTGCCACACCCTGGAGGTCGATTGCAGGATATATGTAAATAAATAAAAAATAAAATAAACATAACGCAAGGGTCTTTCAGATAAATCCAAGAGACGCCACGGGAAAAACGTCCGTAACGTCACAAAAACAGTACAGGGGGTTATTTTGTGATCCCGAATCGGAGGATTCACGACATAAATCACTCCTTTGAAATAAAAATAAACCTCACGGAAATAATTGTCGAGCGCGGTCGTAGCTGTCGTCTTTGAGTAGCCCACCACCTCAGACGGCGAGCCCAATTTGAACTACATGAATACGTGTGAGAGAGGATTACAACTTTTGCGTTCAAACCATACATTTAAACATACTTTAGAAATCAGTTTAATCTCCACAAACGCCCACATTTTACTCCAAATTCCAGGTTGTTTGGCATTGGGGAGGGTGTTGATACATCGGTTATATACGATACTTCCGGAGATTATTTTATTTGTGGTTAAGCTGGAATGACAAGCATATTGGAATATGATATCGAAAGGAAGATGAGGAACCTTAGGCAGAATTTACAACGCGACACACTGGTATGGATAATATTTTTGGCCTCAGGAAAATAAATAATAAGATGAACGTTAAGAGTCAGGAAAGTAATTTTTACATTTGTGAATCTTGAGAAGGCCTATCGATTTGTACCTATTAGTTAACTTTGTTAAGAATTGGAACGGATTCGTATTAGATATAAACCAACATGACTTATTGAAGAAGTATATCAATTATCTTAGCCTGAAGTTAAGGTAGAAAAGAAGCTCCCTGCTTTGTTCTTGAATATCCAAAGGAATTAAATAAGGCTGTGGCATGTCCCGCACCACTTTAAAAATGTATGTGCAGAATGTTTTGGAACAATGGAATCCGTCCTGTGGAGGCACGGGGGTCTCCTTCAGGCATGGAACGATATACTCTCTACTATTTGCAGAGGACCGTGTATTGAGTACTCATGGCAAGCAGGATGCTTAGTATACGATAAGATAGTTAATGAAGGCATTACAAGAGGGAGTACATGGAGTAAATATGAAGAAAACGACTATATCCTCGTGATTAATTCCGTCTTCAATTGACTCTAGAGCCTACATCTTTACCAACGGTAATCTTTTACGAGCTTCTGATTTCATACAGGTTTATGTGCAGCAATGTATTAGTACTCAAGGTTTCATCTATTTCTATCTCTACTCTAATTAGTGTTTAATATCACTATTTTCTCTGGTTCCCATTGAAAAGCCAATTTCAATGAGTTTTTCAATTTTCCACTGCCATGTGATCATTATTTGCTTTTCCTTTATCAATTTAAGATATTATTTTATCATTACGAAATTGCAATCTAAAAATACCTGCACCGGGGAAGCTTTTACAGACCGGGTTCTGAATCTCTGCTACGCTTTAATGTAGTTAACTTTGAAAGCATCCCTCCTGCTGTAGCTCATGAATTTCTGCCTCGGTGGTGGTTAACAAAGAGTGGTATGGCACTACTCATTTTCTCTTTCGTGTAAAAATCCATTAGCATTTTCCTCTATCGTTGTTGCCCCAAACCGTGATCTTCAACGGCTATTCCTAGTTCCCTTCTCCGACGACGGCATTCCAATCTCGTTAGATTATCAGGTGTTCTTCTCTTTTGTAGAAGAGGATCTTATTTCGCGTAATTATTATATAAGAAAGATCATTTTCCTACTTCCTCATCTTCGAATCTTAGCGTTAAGCTAGAGCACCTGCGTGGTTGTGGTGTCTGTGAGTTCTGCTGTTATTACTCGTACAATGACGATTCGTCCGTTCCGTCGTAAGCTTTTCACTCGCAAACCGACACTATTCCCGCGTATTATCCTAATCCTGCACTTCCGGGATATATTATTGAAGATACATATCCAAAATCTCCTTTTTCTGGTAATTTCACGTCTGCAATTGCCGAAATGTATCACCAAGTCCACTCTTCGCATTTCAATTCTTAAGCTATTCATTCAAAGGTCCATAATTCACTACACTTTCCAGGTTTCCATCTTTAGCCATGGTTGACCGATGCACTACACTCTCGGAGAGTTTGGGTATTTCCATGAGACCTTAGGAATATATTGCGGGAGAAGATTTCATAGTTTCCTTTGTTAATAAAAGCATGTGAGTCAACAGGCTCGACATGAGATCTTTAAGATGATCATACGATAGGTTTCAACTGTCTTCTACCTCTCAAGACCTACATAGTCGCCTTAGTGTGTCCTTCATCCCCATTGTTACCATGAATATAGAATTATGCCACCCATCCTTATGATCTTCTACTTCATTTGAATGAAAATACGTGTTCTGGGATGGGATTCAGTTTAGTAACCCGACAAACCGCGCGTAATACGAAAAGAGTTTGAGTTACATGAATGCAAGACTTCAGAGTTACCATAGTTACATATAGGCAGTTGGTTAGTCACATAATATCGCCAAATTTTCTACATGCAATAACATTCCTTTATGTTACCCAGTGGAAAAATACACATTTTAAGGCATGTAGCAATTATTCTTAGCATAAAGGTTTGGGTGGGTGACACAATACGCAAAAACCCATCATTCCCTTTCTTTAAGTGAGTGAATTTAACAAATATACTTCTTTTGGAAATCATTTAACGTCTTTAAGTTTTAAGTGGTTTATGCCATGCTTCATGTTCACTAATTGAAAAAATGTTGATGGAATAGCCTAAATTGGTCCTAGAGATCAAGGAATTGGGTGTTTATATGTAAATACGGAAACTCAATTTTTTTACGCGCACAGCAGGTATGAAATCGTGTAAAATAGTAAAATATTTTTCTTACAATGATAATATAAGCATCCCCGGTCAAGGAATAAAAACTGCGGAATTGTTGTCCAAAATTCCGAATACACCATTGAGTTCATGTGAAGATTGGAACTTGAATTCATTTGTTTGTTAACAATGATTAAGGGCAAAAAGTCACCTACTATTTTGAGAGCTAGTGCTGAAAATACAACGACAACTCCGTCTGGTACTCCATTCTCCGGGTTACTGCGATGTTTAATTTGCATAAGACATTATTCCACTTAAAATAATCCGCATAATGGTGTTCTTGAACTCCCTTAGTATTTTAATATACCTGTAATATCAATAGTAACAGTTTTTATTAAAAGTCGATTCAAGATTTTCTTTTTAAAATTTAATAAAAATTCCTTATCTAAATACAAATTCCCTAACATCAATGGGTAAAATAAATTTAACGATGAAATAATACCCCACTCTGATTATTTTTCATGAGAATAGAGTGCCACTCAATCTTAAATAAATTACGACGATCCAAGATGACCTTTTGGGTGCGGCACCTTATTGTTCGAGTGCTCTCGCTCATGTCGCAAATTGCTTCTTATCTATAAAGGTCGACCAACAATCCCCAACCCAGTGGACGAAATATCTATCTCTAAGTATTATCCCGATTCCTAAGTCTCATGAAAATCAATTGGATTGGTCGAGCGAAAAAATATGAAGTGAATCAAATATGAAATGGGAAGGGAAAAACCATGAAGGGAAAGAAAGGTCTCCACAAGCGAAAGGCAAAACAGAACTGGGCCCATTCTGAGGCACAATTACTTTTGTTTCCCCGTCATTGATGGGATAATGAAAGAGGAACACTACAAAAACGAACAAAGATGAATTACAAAAAGCTATGGACAGCATCAATGAAAGGAGTCATGAAATAGTAAAAATACTAGCGGAGAAGAACTATTTCGAGGACTATCGAAAACCTATCCTCAGATTGTAAATACATGATGACGATGAGCGCACATTACGTAGAATGGCGTAATTTTCGAAATTTGTTACCTCGGCATAAATATCTTGAAGGATGCTGATGTCCCTGCGCACTTCAACTTTATATAATCAAGCTTCCTTGCCTACGATTATCAGAACTCGTAATTATACTGTTCGAACGAACACTCTAAGAAAAAGAGAATACCGTGACGAGAAAATTCATTAAAATTATTTAAATATTAAAGATCAACCCCGATGTCCAAACTATCATAAAAAATACGAAACTCAAGGGCGAGTATATGTTCTTATATTTTTCATTCTGTAAGGCGTTTAATTGCGCATATATTTCAGAAAATAAATTATGTATTGTTTCATTTCTTAATGAATATAAGCTTTCAATGCATAAGCGAACATACCATAGAACTTGGTATTCACACTTATCACACTTGGGACGTGGGTCTGTGGGGAAGACTTAATAATCAGAGCCCTAACCTTCGGGTCTAACTATAACTACCTGAAAGAGAGTAAATTATAGCGTACGATAGAATAAAATATAGATGAAAAAGATTCGACTGGAGCTCACAGAAAAAAAGAGGAGACATGAATGAAACATTCGTGTTCAGTGTGCTGACCTCCAAATGAATGCATAAATACGCACAGTGGGTAATTAACTAATCGCCTTTGAATTTAAATAAAATCGGTTTCACTAATAATACCAATTAGATGATGGCTGCTAGTGACTCAACCGACATATCCAATTATGGAAATACAATTTAGCTGAGAGAAATAAATTCCTTACTATGTGGCGTTTTTAGTCCCATAAAAATGTCCCTTTTTTCTCGTCTCAATTGAAATTCTGTCTTGCATCCACGCTAGGAGAACCATTAGTACTTAAAATATTTTAGGGATCAAAGAATTTATGCCTAGGTGGTTGTGGTGTCACAAATCTTGTGTTTCATCGGTTAAAAAAAACATTGCAATTATAATTTAATGAATACCCCAAGATTTTAAGAAAAAAAGTGGACTTAAAGGAATGTGTATGATATCTGGATCATTATATCAATGACAAGTTTAATACATGTATATGCAATTCAATTTCATATTGAGCATTTGATAATAAGTCCATGTAATACAAAGTACCATATACACAAGAGAAAAAATGTTTAAATTTCGTATAAATGGCAGTATACGTATAATGTAAAAATTAAATTTTCGAAATACAATCTGGAACTTGACATTCAGACAAAGTAGAAAATAAACAGCTACTCTGGGAAGGAAGAAACTCAATATCTATCAACTTGTCCGTGTCCGTAATTAATAACTTTAGCAACATTACCAGTATTCAAAATTAAGTACGGAAAACGAAAAGAAACAGACCTAGAAGTTGAATTAAAAAATGTTCATAACCAACTCAAGGGGTTATGCAGCCTTGGAAAGAAGGAAAAAAATCCATTGTTTAAATGCGTGTACGAAGCTGAAAACATATACACACAAAGAATGGCAATGAATACAATCATTTCCCGACGATACCATAGTTTACTATTGCGAATTGTTTTCCAAAATAAATCATATGATAATTTAATATCATATTCAAAATGGTAAAAAGAATATCTTAAAACTTCATCATTTTCATGCAACGTTTTCCTACAACTCACACGTTTCTTCAAGAAACAGAAAAACAAGATAATTCACACTTTGCACGGTAATAAATGTCGCCAGTCGACGGATAATCACAAGTTCGATTCTTGTTAAATAGTTCAGGATACCTTCTTGTTGATTACGTTCTTTAATGACTAAACAAGGACCCTTTAATAACATAGGCACACAAAAAATGAAAGTTCTGTGCCGGAGCTCTGACGTTTTTGCTGTGATTGTAAATTATACGAGGAGAACAGATTATTTCAATGCATCTTTTCGACAACTGTCTCTCAATATACGTATTGATGACATCACTTGGCCTAGCAATAATACAAAAGCCACAATTGCTAACTTGGTTGGAAACCAGAAAGTAGCTGGATTTTCGACGGAACAGCTTGTTGATAAATATAAAAAGTTATTTAAGTCTAACCCTAATCAACAGACATATTGTTCCTTACAAAATACCAGAAGACGAATACATCGATCACAAATTCACATCCTGATCGCTACAACTCAACCCTGAAAAACACACGAAAACAATAATCTGTACTTTTAAAATCCGTGAACGGTTGGAGTTTCCGATTCATCATTTATGGTAGCATGATTAGGAATTAAATAAAATTAAAGTTGGCACAAATAAAAAAGGGTTAAACGCTGGGGGGGGGGAGATTTTTAGACGTAGGGTTATGTTTTTACATAGAATCGACCGGACACTCAAGCAAAATATAGCCGTAAAGAAACACGTAATCATTCAAAATAATGCTTGTACGTTGGGTGGACGCCGCGGACATTGAGAACGATTCGCACTAGAAAAAGAAAGAATATTGGAATGGTACTAGATATCTGTCTATATCTCTGTCCCTTCCAATACTCTTTCTGGTTTTGTGGAGAAAATCTCCTCATTATCTGTTCTCGCTTCTACCTTGAACAGTGTTTAAACTTTATTAAAATGTAATACATATTTTACATGCTGTAAGGTAGATACCTGCAAATGCTTACTTCCCCTATTATATTTTGAATATAGTTGACTATTATACTATTTCACAATTTTAATATTTACACAATCGATCACAACTACTAGGAATCTGTAGAAAAGGCAGCTCTAAGAAAACTGTTGGTTCCCATTAAGACAATAGATGGAAAGTATGCAAAGATCACACCAGTCGGATTTGGGAGGGCAATGGTATCGCACGCATGAAGAGCATCGAAAAAATAAATAAAACAGAATAAAAACAAAGGCGCAACGAAAACAACACCTTCGATGGCTTTTACCTTCGGAGAAAGAGGGCCAAGGCTGATTCGGAATAAACCTGGCTTTCGTGAACTAGGGAGTTTTAAGGGGTAGCGGTACGATGTGCAGAGCATGGGGAGCAGAGAAGAACAAAAATAAAAGAAGATCGCTGTCGGGGTTGAAGCGAGACACAAAAAAGTACGTAAAAAATAAAAGAAATCAACGGGGAGAGGGATTGGAAGGAGGAAGACCAAAATGGAGGGAAAGAATTCCAGTCGGCGAGCGAACTAAAAAAAAAACGAAAGGCAAAAATTCTGCGGAGGGGAAGTAAGGGTTTTTTGGGGATAAGAAGAAAGAGCGGGAGTTCCGCGGGGAGGGGGGGGGAGAAAAAATAAAAAGAAGCCGGGGTCGGAACGGGGTGAAACGGTGGGAGTGACCCTCGCGCCCCTGAAAAGTGTCCTCTCTCACACCCCCATCGTTCCAGCACCTCAAGGACGGTCGTCTGGTGAGCGGAAGAAAGAACGAGAGTGAGAGAGAGGAAATGAGAGCGTGGAAGTTGAGATGAGAGGGTAAAAGGCGGAAGGAAGAGGGTGAGGGGGCGAGAGACCAACACTTTCCTCTACGCAAGGTCACACAAACCGCCTCTTTTTTTCCTGCAAAGGCGACGCTCACAATAAACTGCGCGGAAGAAGAGATGGCGGGAAGGGAACCGGGGAGTGGGAGGCAGACGATGGGGAAGGGGGGGGCACCGACAGCTAGGGCAACGCCCCGGGAGGTGTGCGATGGAGGTCGGAGGGCGGTGAGGTTGGATAGGGAGCAGGGGAGGGGCAGAGCGGGGGGAGGGGGTGAAGAGGAAGGGATCGGGAGGGGAAGAGGTTTCGGAGTGTAGTAAGGCGGTCGATACCGAGGTCTACTAGCCGTCGTCGGCACTTGGACCCCCCCCACACAACCCACCCTCGACCGAACGACTGCCAATACGGACAAATTTGCCAAGCCGCTTGCTCTCTGGGAACAAAAAGGAAATTGGATGAAAGGAGCGCTGAAAGAACAAACGAAAAACCAAGAGAGGGAAGGAATGGCAGGGACTGGAGAGGGTGAGGAAGTCAAAGGGGAGGGGAGGTGGGAATATCCTCTGCGATTAAGCCTCCCGAAACGGAAGTGGGATCATCGGCCGAAATTCCTCGTGGGCCGCGACGAGACGGCGTGGAAGGGAAGCCTAGTGATATTAAAAGTATGCATCGACTAGAAGGGAACTAGGGGGGGTGCACAAGAAGAATGTTTATCTCTCGGCAAAGGGGACGAAACCCGAATGCCTGCTGAGACAATTGGGCAAAAGGTTTTGAGGCCCCTATTTACGGTTTTTATTAGCTTAAGGATACATTAACAGCGACACAAAATAGGGAAATCAACATGATTTGACGTAGTGAAAAGAATTTGCAGATTCAAACATGAAAATTGAGGAGGCGGAGGCGCTGAATCAAGGCGACATATAGGCGTGATTGCATTCCTTAACATTAGGGACGAACTCAAAGAGAGATTTCGAGAATGAAAGAACAAACTTCTATTTAAGATATAATTTTATTTGAAGCAAATGCAACCAAGCGGTTCCTCCAGATATTAAACATTTTTTCTACTCAATAACTACTCAAACTACTCAATGCATAAATAAATATTTATAATAAATTAACCCTCAAATAAATAAGCAAGTGCAACTTCCACAATCTCAGGCATCAGCGAAATTAGTCTTTCGCCGGTTGTTCATTAGTTTCGTATACTATTGATCATCTCTTCATCATGAAGGCGGAAGCGTCTAAAAGGTTTTCAAGAGAGCAATAATCAGTGAGAATTTATCCACACGAGAGGAAATATTTCAAAATCGAAGTGGTTCTATGGTTTTCATGCAATTGTATTTTTTCTTGACAGGACTACGACGTGAATTTTGGATGCTTACTCAAACTTCTCGTCATTATTTGAGATTCGCCATTTTGATAATTTCATTCACGGGCGAAATCAACGAGAAGCAGATTGCGGGTAATGCTACCCCCTATAATCTCTCAAAATAAAAGAAATAGCCTCAATAGCTGGTTTCTGGCGAGTTTACTAACGAAAATAATTGTTGCATGTTGAATTAATAACATTCGCACACTACTTTTAAAATTGTAGAAGATAAATATTATATTATAAAGACACCAACTAGTTTAGGATACAATTAGTTGAGCAACTACAGTCTCTATCTGTGAACGCACTCTACTTGTCCTCGGAATTACGAACAAACTTAAGAAAAGTCTTCGTTCACTTTTATTGGCTAATTTTGGCATTTAATTTTACTTGTGAAGCTTGGGTAAGCTTAAGACGCCACCTTTCAAACGGTTGAAACTTGTTGACATTCTTTTGCCCCAAGTTCTTCGACTTCTATTAAAAAAATTATTAATACAATATATTATTAAAATTATATTAAACATAATATTGCATGACGAATGAAGTTATTATCATGATGAGCCATACTCACGGAAGATATTTTGTGATTCTGGGGCCCAGTTCTTCATCCAAACAACCCGAAATACTCGGCTAGAAAACGCATTTACATACTAGGTATTTCTCGATGATGGTTTTTGCGTTTTGAGTTGAGTCAAAGTGTGCTTCCGGAGCAACTTGACCTCAACCGTCAGAAAATTCAAAAAAATCAACTACTACACCCACAATGTGCTCTTACGAATGCATATTTTGGATGCCTTTCCTCGAAATTGACAATGAAAAGTACTATTATAAGACTTGGGTATTACGTCATTAATTAAGCCTAGGATTACACATTCTTCACAGATATAGTTTACTCTACGTGTTTAGATAAACTACGTAAAAGACCCGCGGCTTTCATGACACATTCACTAATTTAAATCGCTAAAATATTGCATTAAATGGCGTGGCATGACGAATAATTTTGTAAACCTATATCAGAATTCACTTTCAATTTGCGGAGATAAGTCCATCCAAAGGTAGAACATTCTCGTCGAGGGGGATACACAAATGTTTACCGTTCGAACACAAGTTGGAGTAAACTTTTCGTTACGCAGTGGTAGAAAAGGGGCAGTCACACAGAAAGAAAAATACATTCCAATTATGTAAAAATTTAATTGGAATGTAACATTTACGAAGAGGAAGCATAGGTAAGCAAGAGGAATCATCAGAAATCCGGGAAATACAAACAAAAAGCCACGTCCATACAAGAGGATACAAGATCGAATAAGGGGAAGATAGAGAGGTATAAAAATAACGTATTTAATAAAATCTTGGTAACAATCCATAATTTATCAGTCCAGTCCCCAACGTTAACAATTACCGTGGCTGAATTATTAATATTGCTGAATTCGTAACATGGTAGGCACCCACGAATTCTTCCTCCTTAATTATGGATACCGAGGGCTTCTAATATTCAATACCATATTCACTTCAATTTCGCTTAAGTGGACTTCATTTTAGATTGATTACTTAGTCTTTGACGTCAGATCATAGATCTGCTCACACGTGCGATTTTTTTCAAAATTAATGGCTCATTGCCAAGGATGGCTACCAATCAATTGTTCGGTATCCTTAAAAAACACAAAGTAGTTTTGCCAACGATTTCTGATAATAGTAACAAAACTATTTTTGAATTATGTTCATCCAACCCTCGAGAACCTATTCAAATGTCATCTGAGAGCCGAAAAAGCCACATATTCATTAACTTATTAACGGATAGAATCACGAAGGCGATTCTATGACTCATGACAAGTTAAAATTATTTCACTGGCATCCAAAGACGCAGGTGAAGATTGAATTATTTCAAAGTTTAAAAAATAGCATAAAACATTGAAGGATACATCAGACAACAGCATTACCATATATTCTATATTATATTATGAACCAATCTTGCATCTTCGAAAAGTCGTGCGAGTTAATGAGATTAAATCATCAAAAAAATATATTCAATGGGCAGATATTTTAATGACTCCTTTGCTGTTTTTTTTTTACTATTAGAGGATTGCCCATTTATTGTGAAAAGTAAAGGTCAGGGAAAGAATTATTATTACAAATTATGTTCCGTCTTCTTTTCCAAAATACATCTTGCATTTTACCCAGTAATTTTCTTAGGTGTGAGTGGGATAATTACAAGGGTGGTCTGAAAAGTTTCCAACCTAACTGGGTCATGAGTAAATATGAGACATTTTTTTCTGAAATTTTCTGACGCAGGAAACTATTCAGACCACCCACTTACATCCTAAAATTTCATCGGAAGAGTACACTCGACCAACCTTTTTGAAAAGCAGTCCGAATTTACGTTTTTTATCAATAATATTTAAACAATATGAAAACAGTGAATTGAAAATATTTACTACTAAAATAATTTAACATCAATAAGTATGTATATGTACTATGTACATCATGCAGCAAACGCCTAGAAGTCTACCGATTAGCCCACACTCGAAATCTCGACCAAACTCAAGGAAATTAATAGCAATACTCTTAGAACGACAAATTGGTTTCCGTCTTAATATGGAAATAAAATAAAGGAATTACCGAGGAAAGCTTGGTTTAAGTAAATCCTCAACGTCAACAGAATGACGCATCTTTGCACCTACGAGATGAAACGTAAAGTTTTTACGACCACTTAATTCTTTTGTCGTTCTTCCATTTGTTCATTCTTCTAACTGCCGGGTTGAATTCAGTAAACATGGATCTAGAATGTTTCTTTAAAAAAACATCAGCAGGAGTATTTTATTCATACTTTTTATTTAATTTCACTTTTACTCTTGTAACGGTTAATACATTATTTTAAGGTTTTGCGGTTCAAAATATATCTTGAAGACGTACGCAAGAGACTTCCCTCTGTTCAACTACCCTGCACCTAAATAGAGTACTTGGAATTAACCATGAAGAATGGGGAAAAGTTTTTAAAAACTCCTGTGTTTCCATACCTTTAACCGTAAAGTAGTAGCAATTTGAACAGAAGAATAAGCTGTAAATGTTTAGTCCAATCGCAAGAATTAGAGAATGGGGCCGTCAAGACGATCTAAGACATGACATTTTTCAAAGACTCCGAGGGCGGAAATGAAGACCAGAGAGACGAAGGAGAGATGGAGAGGATTTCTCCGTTGGAGGACCACTGCTGGAAAGGCAGCAGGGAGGAGCGGGAATTTAAAGCCCGGTCGGGGGAGTTGCTGCGGTTATCTGGAACGAGAGATTGGGCGGAGGATGAGACCGAGAGGCGCTTAGCATTCAGGCATAAGAAGCCTTGCAGGAAGAAAAGGATGAAGAGGCTGGGAAAAGGACCTGAATTTTATAACCTCCACTCCCACCTCCTTTTCTTTCGGTTTCAAGAGCGCACTTCAAGCGAATTCCTCGGAGGCAAAGGTTTCGTGGAAAGCGAAGAGTTTAAGAGAAAAGACACTACCACGGGATCAAGGCTAACGGCGTAAACTAAATGATCTTTTCTTTTTCTTTCATTTCACAGGCTTCTTTATTCATTCCATCTTTTTCTTCGGGATAAGAGAGAGCGCGCGTAGGAGTGCACCTTTCGGGACGGCATTTGAGTCGGTTGAGGGCTGACGGAGTCGTTAGATTACGGGGAAGGAGGTTTGGGGGGGGACGGCGAGGTAAGGAGTGCTGGCGAGGGGATAAGAGGACACGGGGATAGGTAGTAGGTATGGGGGACTCCGCAGGATCTCAAAGATTTTCCGAGGGCATGCAGCAAAGGGTACCAATGTTCAAAGGGGTTGAAAGAGGGAGGACGGCGTGGAGAGAGTGGGTATGCGGAAACGTGGAAACTTCTACGATTCGCAACAAGTCGGTCCAATGTATACGAACACTGAAATAAAAGAGGAGAGAGGAAATGGGTCGAGGGAGTAGGTGGCAATGAGTGCGCAGATCCGATGGGTTAACACAGGAGAGTGAATTTTCTTGCATTCGATGCGTCCAATAAATAATTCGGCGGAAGGTGAAAACTGAAACCGTGTTCACGCTTCAGAAAGTTTCCTTCTTTCCGTTCACCGTGAGCGAAAGAAGTCTTTTCAGGAGTCTTCGTATTTTTACGTCGCCGTCCCAAGTAATCAGGCAAAATTCGGAGTATCTGACCTCCTGAATTACTACTCGCCTTGGCTATTAGGACTTAAAAAGGATTTCTTAAAAAAATGAGTTTCGAAACTTGAGAAACATTAGTCATAAACTTTTATAGATAAATGAGAGAAGTGAGTGGCACTCAACGATGTCAAGTTCAGTCTGAAAAGAATTTATCAAAAATTTAATCCTAAAAGTTGTGTTATATCAGCCAAAAGTCTTTGAGTCGTTGAGTTGAGAGTCGGAGACATTTAAAAAAGGTGGTTAAAGGGAGGCAACTCGGTTATATGGTCAAGCGTAATCCGTAATTATGAGTTGATGAATCATTTGTCTTGATGACGAAAAAGTGGGCCATAACAACCAATAATAATTATGAAATAGTTAACTGATTTACAAATGAATCGCCAAATTTTCACTTAGACCAGAATTAATTAGCATGCTATAGTGAAATTACATATTCCTGATATAAATTGGTGGTGCACAATATCTTCTCAACTGGTCGGGGAACCATTTCTCTTTTCATTAGGATTCACACACACACACACACACACACACACACACACATATATATATATATATATATATATATATATATATATATATATATATATATATATCCCTCCCATGGACTACAACCTTGTCGTGGTGGAAGGGCTTGTGTGTTCCGATGACCCCTAGAGCTGTGCTGGCGGGAGTAATAATAATTACTCCTGGAAGGGTCACCCATGCCAGATAGGTCGAAGGTTAGGAGCCAGACGAAAGGTAGTCCACGCAGCGTCTGTTCCTCAGTGAGGCGGCTGCAATGGCGTCTGACCCCAGTGGGGCGGCCATTAAGTGATGGTGTCACGTTAAAAACACTATTGAGGAAGGCAACGGGAAACCACCTCAATTATCATTCCCAAGAAAATATGATGGACGCAAAACAGAAATTGAGTCCTGGCAACTGCGGGACTCGGCCCAAGGGGCCGTGTGTCGTGCCCGGCAGCGGGGGAGGCAAGGCTTCCGCGGTCGTCATCCCACGAAATCCTTGCGGGGGAGAAATAACAGCAGCAGGACAGAAGATTCAGAAGAAGACGAAAGTAGTTAGAATAGGAACCTGGAACGTCAGGACAATGTTGAGGAGAGGCAAATTAGAAAATATTAAGCGAGAGATGGAAAGAGGTAACATAGATGTTTTAGGCCTCTGCGAGGTGAGATGGAAGGATAGCGGGGATTACTGGAGTGACAATTATAGAGTAATATACAGCGGCGGGGACGAGAGTCAACGAGGGGTTGCCGTAATTTTAAATAAAGGGGTAGGAAGAAGCGTAGTCAACATAGAGCAAGCGACAGATAGAATTTTACTCGTAGAGATTAAAGCAGAGCCGACGAACTTGGTCATTATTCAGGTATACATGCCACCGAGCAACCACAAGGAGGAAGAAGTCGATAGGATGTACGATGAGTTAGAGGATATCATCGCGAGTGTTCCTGCAGGGAAACATTTGATAGTGATGGGGGATTGGAATGCGACGGTAGGCGAAGGAAGAGATGGTGGTGAGGTGGGGGACTATGGGTTAGGCACGAGGAATGAACGCGGGGAGAAAGCAATTGAATTCTGCAGGAGACAGGGGTTAGTCATCACTAACACATGGTTTAGACACCACAAAAGGCGTAGGTATACATGGAAAATGCCAGGTGACTCAGGAAGGTATCAGTTAGATTATATTATGGTTAGGCACAGGTTTAGGAACAGTGTGATAAATTCGCACAGTTTCCCAGGAGCGGATGCGGACTCTGACCACAATTTAGTTGTTATGAAATGTAATGTTCGTTTCAAGAAGATAAGGCAAGGGCGGCGGGCTAAAAAATGGAATTTAGAAGCAGTAAATGAATTAACGAGGAAGGAGTATCAGGAGACTGTAGAGAAAATGATGGATGACGGTAAAGAACTGAGTACTATCGAAGAAAAATGGGAATGTATCAAGAAAGGGATATTGGAAGCCGCTAAAGACACTATAGGAACCGTTAACGGGAAAAGGATAAGGAAACCATGGGTAACGGATGAGATGATTGCAAAGATGGATGAGAGAAGAAGATGGAAAAATGTAAACACAGAGTTAGGCAAAATGAAGTACAAAGAGTTAAACAATAAATTGAGAAGGGCCACAAATAAAGCAAAAGAAGAATGGTGGAAAACGCAATGCGAGGATATGGAAAGTTTACAGAAGAAGGGTGAAATTGGTGCTCTATACAGCAAGGTTAAGTTATTATCGGGAAGTAAGAAGGCAAGATGTGTGCTAACAGTTAAAGATAAATGGGGTAAGATAATAGTTGAACCAGGAAAAATCCAAGAGAGATGGAAGGAATATATAGAAACACTGTATGGTAAAGAACTTAGGCCGACAAGGTTAGACATAGAAAAGGAACATGACGTAGAAGAAGATAGCTTGGGTCCAGGCATACTCGACGATGAAATAGAAAGGGCATTAAAGGAGATGAAAGCAAATAAGGCTGTGGGGCTGGACAATATTCCTGTAGAAATGTTGAAATGGTTAGGGAAAGGTGGGAAGAAGGCCATATATGGACTGATTCGTAGTATCTATGAGGAAGGAATCTGGCCGGAAGATTTTGTGAGATCGGTGTTAGTTCCTATTCCAAAAAAGGCAAAGGCTTCGTCATGTGAGGATTACAGAACAATAAGTTTGATATCCCACGCAGCTAAAGTTATTCTCAGGATCATCAACAAAAGGATAGAGAGTAAGGCAAATGATTACTTAGGGGATGATCAGTTTGGGTTCAGGAAAGGAAGAGGTACGCGTGATGCCATTGCAGTAATGAGATCACTAGTCGAGAGGAATATAGAATACAACCAGGACGTTTTTGCCTGTTTTGTAGATTTCGAAAAAGCGTTTGATAGAGTGAATTGGGAAAAAATAATGCGTGTATTACAGAAAATAGGAATGGATTGGAGGGACAGGAGACTGATCCGCAACCTGTACATGTCTCAGACTGCTCAGGTGCGAGTGGGGAACGGAGAGTCCGGATGGGCAGTGTTAGGAAGAGGTGTAAGGCAGGGTTGCCCATTGTCACCGGTACTGTTCAACGTATATGTAGAGGAAATGATTAAAGAGGCATGGGAAGAACTGGAGGTAGGAATGAAAGTCGGAGGGGAATTCGTAAAATCGGTTAGGTTTGCTGATGACCAAGCATTAGTTGCTCAGTCAGCCAAGGGGTTGCAAGCATTGTTGAGTGAATTGGAGGTTCAGTGCGATAAATATGGGATGAGAATAAATATTAATAAAACAAAGGTTATGCGATTTTCCAGAAAGAAAAAGGCTAAGCTAAATATTAAAATAGGCGGGGAAAAAATAGAGCAGGTAGAACAGTTTACATATCTCGGAAGTGTTTTGGACCAACACGGTCAAAGTGGTAGGGACGTAAGGAGAAGAATTGCGCTAGGCAAGGAGGCTTTCTCAAGGAGGAGGGAGTTGATGACGGGGACGTTGAGTAGGGATGTTAAAACAAGACTCGTAAAAACTCTGATATGGAGCGTAGCTATGTACGGCGCGGAAACCTGGTCGCTGAAGCAGGAGGATAGACGTAGATTGGAGGCTTTTGAAATGTGGGTGTGGAGAAGAATAGAGAAGGTGAAATGGACCGAAAGGAAAACAAATGAGGAAGTACTAGAAATGGTGGGGGAGGAGAGGGGTTTGTTGAGAGAAATCCTATGGAGGCAGGAAAAATGGATGAAGGGCGTATTGAGCGGTAGTGGAATGTTGAAGAAGGTAATAGAGGGAAGAATGTTGGGCAAGCGAGGTAAGGGTAGGAACAGGATAGGGATGTTGGACGAGATGAAGGGAGGAAAGAAGTACACCGAGATGAAGAGGGACCTGATATAGATTAGTTTGCTAGGTGGGGAGTCACAAAATGTTTATTTGATAGTTGGGTCCATCCAAAAACCTACCTTAACCGGTAGATTACCTAAAAAAAAAAAATATATATATATATATATATGCCCGGGCAAGGCACTTTGGGCACCCGCAGCTCCACCCAAGCTAGTTGATTTTTCGGGTACCAGACCTTCCTGGGAAACCATAACCGGCACAGAGAAAGGAACTTGCCCCCCTACCCTTGATGTGTGAATATTCACACGCCGTAGGGCTTGGTACATGGGTGAGCCCTATCACCACCTACCAAACCGACCTTCGGGTTGATTACTGTGCTTATGGTTTATATATATATATATATATATATATATATTCCATTCTGATGACGACGGCAGGGCCGTCGAAACGTCAATGCATACTGTGAGTGTCCTTCCTTTATTTTTTTGTGCGTTGAATAGAAATATATATTTTAACTCCTTCCTTCTCTTCCTTAATAAAGGTGTCTTGACCACCAAAAATTCGAAAACATGTGAGTTTCTCTTCTTTTTTGTATGGTTCTGTGTGTTTGTTTTTGTTCGCTAGTGCTAACTTCTTATACATTATTATTCACATCGGTGAGACTTTCAAATAAGTTATATATAAATAAAAATATACATATAACGTAATCAATTTCTCAATTCTCAATCAATTCAATTTATGTATATATATGTATATATAGAGATGAAGAGGGACCTGATATAGATTAGTTTGCTAGGTGGGGAGTCACAAAATGTTTATTTGATAGTTGTGTCCATCCAAAAACCTACCTTAACCGGTAGATTACCTAAAAAATATGTATATATATATATATATATATATATATATATATATATATATAACTTTTGGACGGCACAATAGAACACAGAATAAAACAGATAACACGTAAAAGGACACTCACACTGTAGATGATTTAAGCTTTCGGCCTACTCCGAGGCCTTCTTCAGGGTCTGACCTGAAGAAGGCCTCGGAGTAGGCCGAAAGCTTAAATCATCTACAGTGTGAGTGTCCTTTTACGTGTTATCTGTTTTATTCTGTGTTCTATTGTGCCGTCCAAAAGTTATATTGCTCTCGTGAGTACTTCCGCATCATCGATATATATATATATATATATATATATATATATATATATATATACATAGGTGATAATTAAATAATGATCCAGCTCTTCAAATAAAATTACGTTTAGCCATTGACAAGATTCTTTCGATTCTAATATACATAAAAGTCCATTCGTACCTTTTTCGAATATATCTTTAAATGAATGCATTGGTCAATTTAATTATTAAAAATATACCGCACATCATTTCTCATTCACTGATGTCCAATGTATTCTCTCACATCCGTAAAATCACAGGATGCATTAAGAAGATTGGTTGGTTTAAAACAATTTCTAAATTAATCCATGAACGACGTTACATAACTACTTTCATTAGTTCCTCTGTTACACCAGCATACGTAACCTAATAGACCCATAAACATGATGTTAACTTCATAATATGCACTTATATGCTTCTAATATCACACTCTATGAGTATAAAAATTATAATGTTATACTTAATGCTTTGATAAACGAGACGAAAATTCATTTTAAATACAAATATCCATCCAGTAGCGTCCATAACAAGGAGTTGCAGACGCTATTGGATGGATAATTATTTCACAGAATTAAAACTTATATGGCATTACTATTACATACGAGACATATTTTAAATTGAAAACTGGAAATTTGAAAATACCCTGGCTCTCCTGTACTGGAATGACAGTACCTGAGTGACTTAAAATTGCACCAAAATTGAAGGTGATATTGTCAATTTTTAATGATTTTATTTGGTTTTATGACTGAATAAAATTCCAATGAACATAAAATAGTACAACGGCGAATTAACGCAAGATTTCACGTGTGCTAAATCTTCCTGGCGACGTACAGATGGCAAAGGAATAGGAACTAGTCCCCCTCCAATGAAGTGTATTTCAATCGTCTAAGGTATATTATATGATGTGACTTCTATCCTAACATATCAAACCAACATTAAGGCTGTAATGCTGTGGTAGTGTGATTCGGCACCAGGATAATGGCTGTATGATATGTTGAAAGACCAAAATAGGGTGGTCAATTTCACTTTTCAGCTACTTATGCTCTTTGTTTACATAAAATGAAGCATGGGTCGCTTGCATGTGAGAAGCGTTACATAGAATACAACCAACCCATGTATTTAGAACGAGGATTACGCCGATAAAAGTTACCACGTTTCCCGAAAAATGGCGTCTACAGAACGCGAGATGGTTTCCTAGACGATTTTCAATCTAATTTTATAAGCAAAATGTATAAGCTGAAAAAATATGCTCTTCTACGATTACTTGCAGATTAACTCGAAATTACCCTTTTAGTTATCTTCAGAGGAAAAAAATTGTTGAAAGAGACTGTAACCATTCCGCCCTAAAGGCAATGCTAGTCTAGACAAAATGATAAATTTGTATTCTTATTTCCGTTAAATTGTCGCTGAATCCTATTGTTCTTAAAAAAATAAATATTTATAAAAAATCTAGTATAGCTTTAAGTAAAATATAAAAATATTGACAAATTTTCGAAAGAATGTTTGATAGAGGTTCTACCTTAAGGCATGTCGACGTAAGCAGTGAATAACTAATGCCTGACGTAAGTTGCTGTATTTCTTTGTCTTGGATGTCTTTGTTCTGTCACGGATACTTAATTGCGCAAGCGAAATTAGAGTTGTCAATTTGAAAGGGACAAGTTAAAAAAAATATTATGCTATAGTATTAGGCGCACAGAGCAATTGAAATAGTTATGCAGGAGAAAATGTAACGAAGGGACGTCGAAGAAGGAGTACGGCAAGGCACTAAATGAAATTAGAGGTGTGAGGAATCGGAAATGATAAAGAACACGTGATGAGGGCCATTTAATCGGGATTTTCATTTTATCCCCGCATTTTTTTTAGGGTGACGAAGGCGCTGAAAGGACCCGTCGTATTCCGGGAAAAAGATACCACGTGGGCCATTCACAACCGTATTTCAAGAGGAAACAATGTGACAAAAGAATGCAGAAAAAGCATGGTAGTCAGTAACCAGGGTAGAGATGGGGGAAGGAGGGTGGGGAGGTGGTCGTGAGGACATTCATATTTCAACTGGCGCCGGATTACGGCGATGACGAGTGGGGTGGGGGGGAGGTTTACGGGGTGGATAATATTTTGAGGCAATGGGTCGGTGAGCGCGGGAAACGGGGTGAATTTCGGGCGGGGAGGGACAAGAGTGGTCGGCGGTGGTCGCCTATGGGGTGGGACGTGGGGGTTGGGTCACGCGACTGAGAAGGGATCGCAAGCGAGTGGATAAAACGCATTTTTAACCATTCTATCCTATTCTTGAATCTTATTATCCGTGATTTAGTTCAGGACTTCTACTCGTACAGAAAAATATCAAGGATCCATGAGCCAATGAAGTGAAGGCATTAACTCTTACGAGGGAATGAATGAAATACAGGGCGGATGCGATCGTTATTATGCATTAAATACCGAAGCCACACTAGTGTAAATGCATAATAACGATCCAATAATCCAAGCCGCTCAACTTGAATAACCAATCCTTTAGGAGATTAAGAATTAGGTAGTTATTAGGAGGCGACGGAAAGCTTTGGCCATTTGCGCCATTACGGTTAGGTGGGTAATTTGGTAGAGGTTCGGTTTTCAGGGACTATGGGAAGCGTGGATAGAAACCCGTCGAAACGAAACGTCAATGGCTCCATGATTGTATGTCCTTTCCGACGGACTGCGTGCTCTACTTGAAGTACTCCACACATATACACATATAAAGAGCACATTTATAGACATTACTTTTACTATTTAAATATACAAGGAACGTAGTCGTGACTCAATGTAATCAAAAAATACCGGGACCGTAAAGTTGAATGGCACCAAATAATAATAAAAAATAATAATAATAATAAATAAAAATAAATAAATGGAATAATAATAATAATAATTTTAAATAAATAAATGGAATAATAATAATAATAATGACATTTTTAATTTAAAAAATTAATAAAATTAAATTAAAAAACACCAAACACACACAATTTCGAAACAAATAATTAAAGAAATAATTAAAGTTTCGAATTCGTGTGCGTGTGTGGTGTTTTTTAATTATTTTTTTATATTTTTATTTAAATATATTTTATTTATTTTATATATTTATTATATTAAATGTATTTTATATTTTTATATTTTATTTATATGTATTTAAATATTTTTTCAATGATAAATTTCATTATTACTATTTATTTATTTAAATTTATTATTATTATTTATTGTTATTCAATTTATTTATTTATTATTATTATTATTATTTGGTGCCATTCAAGTTTACGGTCCCGGCATTTTTTGTTTACATTACTTTTACACTTTAACGAGCTAATCAACCTACGATTGTGTTAGGTGGGAATATTTACCCATGAATTTCTGAATAAAATACTTATATGTAAATTATAAACACAAAATCTCACCAAAGGTATGACTGTTCATAAAAATAATATTTACTGGAATATTTTCATCAAATCTAAAAGTTAAGTTTAAACTTTTACCCTCTACGAACGAGAGCTAATAAAATCTGAAATATTCTTTTCAAGACACGACATCTAGACAAAAAATATACATGTGGTACCCGACTGTCATCTTCAAGGAGATTTCTACGTCAGTAGCCACTGTCCTCACATTTGTGTTTACAGTACCAGAAATTCGGTATCTCGAAGAAGTATAATGGGTAAGTGGAGCTACAATAATCATATATATTGCAAGGTAATCTTCCAGTTAAGGTAGGTTTTTGGATGGGCACCACTATTATATAAATATTTGGCAACTCCTAAAAAAACCCAATCCAGCAACCTAATCTACATCAGGTCCCTAATCATCTCTTGTGTACTTCCTTCCTCCTTTTATCCCGTCCAACACCCCTATCCTCTTCCTGTCCTTTCCTCGTTTGCCTAATATTCTCCCCTCTAATACTGTCTTCAACATCCTACTGCCGCCCAATACGCCCTTCATCCATTTATCCTGCCTCCGCAGGATTTCTCCCAACAAACCCCTCTCCTCGCCCACCATTCCTAGTACTTCCTCATTTGTTTTCCTTTCGGTCCATTTCACCTCCTCCATCCTTCTCCACGCCCACATTTCCAAAGCCTCCAATCTACATCTATCCTCCTGCTTTAGTGACCACGTCTCCGCTCAATATCAAAGTGTTGACGAGTCTTTTCTTTACCTCCCAACTCAACTTCCCCGTCATCAACTCCCTCCTTCTTGTGAAAGCCTCTTTGCCCAGCCCAATTCTTCTCCTTACGTCCCTACTACTTTGACCGTGTTGGTGGAAAAAACTTCCGAGATGCGTAAACTGTTCTACCTGCTCTAGTTTTTTTCCCTCCTATTAAAATGTTTAGTTTAGCCTTTTTCTGTATCAAAAATACATTTTGCTCTTTCATCTGATAGCAAAAGAACATGTATGATTTAAGGCTCGAGTTGAATCCCTAATTTTCTTGCTTTGAAGTCAGCAAAAATCATGTAGACTCAGCTACCCTCCATTTCCGATGTTCCTAAGTCTTGCTTTATCGCACACCCTGGCTTGTGCGGTGAGCATTAATTGCATTTCTCCGGTTAGCGATCACGTGACTTAAAATCTTAATATATTCGACAAAGTGGGCAATTTGATACCCGAGGCACTATTTTACATTTCACTGCACTAGGATCACAATATTGCTCAGTAGAAGGAAGATTCGAGTCCACCAATGAAAGCACTCTTATCCTTTTGCTGTGGCTTAATTAGCTCTCCACTAACTATCGTCCAAAGGATGAAAATGGGCACACAAATTAGAAGTAGTGGAACGACATAAGGTTCCCAGATGTTAGGCAATTCTAAATCACTAAATTAATGCAAGAATCTTCAAAATTTACATAATATACACGTATTCAGGAAAATCATGTACGGCCAAAGTGGATGGAACGATGATGAGCACCACTCCAAAAACATTTAAGAACAGCACAGCTGGCACATGATCCGTATGTGACAAAGATAACTGGAAGTATCCATAATTGTTCGGTATATCATATTAATACAGTTTGATTCCGCTAAAATAAAAAAAATTATAAGAGTAAAATAACATCATTAAATATCCTCTAAACTTGCCCCGATAAACCACCAGTCCAAATAAGAACAAAAGACATTCTCGATCTCACTTTTCCGAAAGTAGAAAAATGTACTCGAAAGCATAATATTAATCCTAAAATAGTTAATTGTAATATGGCAAAGAAGCGGGAATAGACACGCAACAGACTGAAATGACAAAGGAAACATCCATTCGGTTATGCATAGGAAACCTTTCATATAGTATTCCAATTTGTTTGACGCTCTATGAAGTGATGATCACAAACAAAAGCACCGAGCAGAGCTATGGAAAATTAATCAGTGAAGAATGAACAGCACGCAATACACAGAATGTAAAGGATGTATGGGAATGTAGAAAATGTATAGGGAGGAGATAGCAAAGAGATTCGAATAAGACGAATAAATTCCGTATGAAGGACGGTGAGCAGAGAATAAGAAAACGAGAGTCGGGGAAAAAAGACGGAATGCCCAAGTTATCTGGAGAGGGAATGGGGGTGGCTGCGAGGGTAAGGTGGCGGACAGGTTCGAGTGGAAGACTTGTGGAGGAGAGCAGAGAGATCGGGCAGGGAGCATTGAAACCTTAGTGCGTGCGGATATATCTATATATCAGCGAAAACGTGGCGTTGTATACCTACACTACGTCGGCGAAAGTGGAAAGAAAGACGCGGTGTTTGATCTGCGATCTGAGGAGAAAATAGATATAATGGGAAAAAAAATAAATAAATACACGCAACGCGGAGAATGACAGGAATTCCGGGGAGTAAAATAAAAATCGGATGCGATAACGCATTTATTGCATAACACAATCTGCTTCGTCCACCCAGCTCCCTCTCAAAAGCTCCTCTCCCCTCCTCCTTTATCATCCTCCTTTGGCCTCACCTACTCCCCATTCCTGTTCGCCACTCCTCTTCCGGACATCCCCCTCCAAAGCGTGGTCAGTGGGAAAGGGGAGTTTGTTATTTTTTTTTCTAGTTTGCTTGTTGCCCACATTTCAATTACGGGCCCTTTTGTATATCGAAACAAAAAATAACGGGGAGTGGTCAGCAAACGTCTCTCTTTTTTTTTCAATAATTTCGCGGGGGAAATAAAGAAATAACGGGGAGGACGGCAGGCAGTCCTTGCATATCTAGAACGAGAAATCTCGGGAGGAGACGTCCCAACTAATTCAACCACATCGCAATTTCGCTGTCGGAAAATTGATTGAATTTGTTAAACAGAAAGATACCATTAGGATGCGAAATACCTTTGTATAAAATTCTTACCAGTCATTCAAATTTGAATGGATTGCAACATCAAAATTATGGAACAAATTAAGGCGATGAATGTACATGGTGGTCCAAAAAAATTAAAGACATCACGCCAAAGCAAAGTTTGTGTAATGAGACAAATAGTGATTATAGTAATTACCGAAAGAAAAATCCCACGCCAGAGCTTATTATATGGCAGAATGTCAATGTTTTCTACATTTCTTTTGGGGGCGTAATCTAGGCTTTGCTTTTCCAATAATGAGGAGACAAAAGAAACAATGACGAAAATAGTTCTTTAATTCCAAATACTGATGCCTACTCTCTTATAATAATAGAACTCGTAAAATAAAGAAATGAATCCGTAGTTTCGCCCAAAATTAATAAGCTACACGCAGGATTCCTCATTAAATTTAACGAATGATAGGATAATAAAATGAGTTAGAAAAAAATTTGATTAGTAATAAATAAAATAGTTCTGGAAAAATAGATACAATGGGTTCGGAAAGTAGAAATGGCATCCATATTTTTAGAAAAGAACCACCTAAGCATTAAGTCTATGAAACCGACGAATGCAATTTATTTTAGTTTATGCACCCTGAAGTTTCTAATCAAATGAAATAAAACCTATGACAACTTAATTTCATCCCCGTGAAAAAGCAATAAGTAAAGAGTGGAAGCAACTTGGTATTCCTTACACTGAATCGAATAAATTTCCCATTGGTTTACCTAATGGCGGAGGTGGAATGAATTTATCAAAGAAACTAATTAAAGTACTTCACAAAGGGTATAAACTAATTGGGATAGGTAAACAGGGTAATGTACAATACAATGTTAATGCACGCTCCCAACTCTCTGGTCTTAACGTAATATAAGTCAGAACAAGTAAATAATATTCCCCTCATTTTTTTAACCCGGCGCAATTATTTTATTTCATTGACGGAAAACGTCAACAACTTCTCCAAGTTCAATTTTACAAAAATTGTCTACTACGATAGGCAAATTATCACAGCATTCCCAATGGCAAAGCTAATGGCAGCAATACGAAAATATTTAAAAGAGAATGGACATTGTTCGGCCTTTTTTGCATTTGTACCAGGATTCGATTCACTTTAACACCACATCCATACAACCTCAAGAAGATAGGTATGCCAGTAGTCGGTGCAATGCAAACAGACGCGGGCCGAGAATAATGTAATTACTAAAATATCTAAAAGATATAGGATATTGATACAGCTCTTGACATATAAAAACGCTCATTAATCAAATAAGAAACGCATTTTTATATTGTACGCAGTGAATGTGGTATGATACAAAATTTATTTCCCTTATGAAATATATTGGCGCGGTTGGAATTACAGCAGGGACAAATAAAATTCACAATAAGTTTAATAATTCAAATAAATTTAATAAGGCAACGGAAATTTAATGTTAATAACGTCGAATTTAAATTAATAAAGGCCTTTAAATGTTGAGATATTGCGTTCTGTTTCGTCGGAAAAAGCATTATAGCATGACTCAAAGCAAATGTTTGAGTTTTGCACCACTTTATGCAAGAGATTCTGCACATATTGGGTTGCAAGCAGACGTCTTAATTCAAAGACTATGTATCACGCCAAGGAATTATACTGTTTGCTCAATAGATTTGAAACAGATAAAGGGATTTAAAAGCAGGAAAATGAAGCTAAGGCCTACTTTCGTCTTCAGGTAAACTTTTGGGTCACGAGGGAATTACTGGCAAGAACTAAAAAGGCTTTTCCAACCTGAATAGATAGAGCTCCTTTAAAAAAATCTCACAAAATTTTCAAAGTTAAACGAATTTAAAAAAAAGTGCCACAGTCTATTATTGATTTTTCATTTTTAATGGCTAAGAGATAAATTTAACAATAGAAAAGACTAATACTCTAGAATGGTCGCCGCTTTAATGATGATACGCTTCAATGCAAAAATAAAACGTTGAGTCCCAACCCATAAATACTCACTCAGGTCAAAATAACTAAAAAAAAAAGGTTTTACTCCCGGTAGGAAAGCTTCAGAAAAATCAGTCGAATTACAATTTCTGTGTTGCTATTGTTTCAATAAGCATTTCAACTTAGCGAAACTCATACTGTACTCAGAAAGGGTGCACCATACCGTGAGGGTAGACTCTTATACCCGAAGCTTCTACGACACGGGGCTATTTCACACGTGGCCTTTTGGAGGCATAAATATTACATCAGAAAAGAAGTGACAGATCATTATGGTAATTAAACACCCATTGATGTCGTATGGCATAAATAGAATGATCATGAGATCGACGAACGGTGCAACTATTTACAAATGGCGAAAAACATACGCCAAATACGGCATGGAGAAAATATTTCACCACAAAGGTTCATAATGACGGTGCACTCCCCGATTGCGAGATGCTCCCGGCCTCCCCGGGCTCAACTGCATACCAAGGATTACGACCGCGCGGTAACAAGCTGGGAAACCTTCCCCAAACATGCGCGTCCCACCGAACTCCCGGCAAGTGAAATTGTTTTTTCCTCCCCCACCTCGCCGGGATTTACGTGGGCGCATGACGAAGGTCAGAGTGCAATCAGGGCTGCGGATGACAATAATTAGAGGCGACAACGGAACGTCATGCGCGAGCCCGAGGAAAAACATATAAACCAGAGACTGGCGGACTAGCGGGCAAACAGGAGCTATTTCCCCCCCCCCCCTCGTCCGCCTCTTGAATATAATTACCATTCCTGGAACGCCCATTACTTTGCCTCTCCCAAAATAAAACTCGTGCGTGTAGGGGTAGTGCATAAGACTTCGACCCCACACGCCAAAATGAGCGCACGGGAAGCAGGACGATGTGAGTCGTGATTAAGGGCGGAGTCACGAAATTTGATTGCCGAAAATAATCACTGCACCTCTCTTTCTCTCTCTTTCGCAAAACTTATTTCCTCAGTCCCTGCGTTAAAAATCTCGGGGGAGAATTAAAAATAAAAACGGAACACGCGTTACGCACGAGAAAATTTCGGCGACTATAACGCCTCGTTTCCTTCCTGCCCGTCCCCACAGCTCTCGTCACACAGACACACCCACTCCCGCCGTCGCACCACCCCCCTTCCGAAAAAAAAAGGTGTGGGGGTAGGACGATGGAAAAACGACAATTAAAAAGGGATAATATTCTAACAAAACGATTTAGTTTCTACGCTTCCATCAACGCGCGACATTAACTTTCAAATGAGGATAATTGCATGCACGCTTAATTGGGTGGTAAACGAATCACACTGGACAGTCAGTCGGCCTTCCCTCTCTTTCCCTCCCTCATTCTCACCCTCTCACTATTCGCCTCTCGTGCCTCCTCCTCCCACTCCACGCTCCCACCCTCCCTCACACACCTCCGGGCGGGCAACATCCTCTAACCCCCCCAATCATTAGTCCCAGAGTAACAGTATGATTGCAAAAGCGCAAAAGAAAACAAGGAGAGGCAGAGGGGGAGGAAGAGACAGGGGTGTGAGTGCGACGGGGTTGGAGAGACATAGGGAGCACGCATATACAGGGGGGAAGGGGGAGACACCCCGTGAGGAGGGGAGGAGGGGGAGAGAGAGAGGGGTAGAGAGAGGGAGAGAGAGGAGGGTGAGAAGTTAGAAGGGGGTGGGAGAGAGACAGAGAGAGAGAGAGAATAAAAAATATACAAGCCAGAACTCAATCTCGTTTTCAATTTGCTCATAAAATCAAGCAGATCAGGGACTAGGATAATTCTGACAAATAATTTTCGGGGAAAACAACATGATGCGAGGAAGGACCGTCATTTGGCAACATCTCTATCCGATTTCGGACACCTCTCGCAAAAACCTCTGCCCACATTCACCCCCCTTGAGCCCACTCCGCATCCCTAACGCCCACCCCCACCTGTTCTAACTCCGAAAACACCTCTCTCACACACAAACACACACCCACATACACACTCTCGCGATCTGCCACCACCACCACACACTGTTCTCCTCTCAACCCTCCCACACGTGCGTACATATAAGCACACACAAATGCACTCGTAAGTATGCGTAGGTAACATCCTCCCCTCCAACCTGGAACTATCCCTTCCCACGACACCAACCAAATCCCCCCCCCCACTCTCTCCCCCTCCCGACGCCACTTCCCTACTCCCTTATTCCGCGCCGTCACGCCGCAGACCACCTAGACGGCAAAAGTCCGACCGTAAAATAAACAACAATGATGGAAATAAAACGAGTCGCTCTTTCCACGCACACATAAACAAACCCTCGCTCACTTCCCTCCTCTTTGTTGAGAGCGGGGAAGAGGTGGACCGGCGACACCAGAGGCGGCGGAGGCGCCCCGAGTCGAGGGAGGCAGAAAAATGACAAATAAAAGGACCAGCGCCGAGAGGAGAAGAAAGTAAAACAAACAAAAAAACGTGAAAAATATTACGGAGGAAAAAAAATAAACAATCGAGTAAAATTAAAATAAAGGCGGAATGTATTTGTCCCAGAATAGAAATGCGGAGACGGAGTAAAATAAAAAAAAACGAGGGGACCGAAAGACGTGAAAGCCACATCACGCATACAAGCACGAGCATGCCAAATACGCGGAAAGGATTTCCTAAATAACTATACACAAAGCAAAAGTTCTATTACGCCGGTGAAGCACAAATAGACACATTGCCCCCTGGTTCGGGCCGACGAGTATAACGGATACGGACGCAGTCAAAGGGATTAAAGAGCGTGAAAAAAATCAAAGGACGTGAGACAGGGAGGGGGGGAAGGAGGCATACATGAGACTGAGGGCACTTGGGAAGGGGAAGGGCGATGGATCTGAAAGGAAAGGGCAAAAGGGGTCAGGAGAGAGAGCGAGCGTGTACCAGTGGCGAGTAGATGGAGTAGCAATAGCAATGGCAGGATGACGATACAAAAGGGGGTGGGTATCACGTGGAACGGGTTAAAATATAAAGGGATACGGGACGCGAGGGGTGGAAAGGGCGTGAGAGAGAGGGGGGAGAGAGGAAGGAGTGAGGGGGAAAGAGAGGTGAGTGGGGATTAAGAGAGAGAGTGCGGGAGGGACCAGACCCTGAATCTGGGCGGATGGGGGTTTAGAGTGAAGCCAGGAGTGACAGCAACAGGGAAGTGGGGTTGAGAGGGGGGAGGGGAATTACTGGGCGGTGGGGAGAAAGAAGGAAGGGTTAGGCGCGTGGGACGAGGGAACGGTGGGAAGAAGATGGCAGCACTGTTCCGCTTGAGGGGGTGTGAGCGCGTGGGGCAGGTTACAAGAAGGGCAAGCGAGGGGACCACGGCGGCTAAGGACGACTGCAAGTTCCACAAGCATTTGGTTACTAGGCCACTCGTAAAATTCCCGGTTAAAAAAAAAACGGAAACGCCCCTTATCTTCTCCTAACTTCCCGCCTTCTCTTCTCCTACCTCCCCCGAACCCATTCTCTACTGGCTGAAAGATAGCCATTAGCGGCTTCAGGTCAATGATATCGAAACAGAATTCATTTTGCATTCTATCGCCTGTAGATGAACCACCTTGAAACAAGCGTAAATTTGTTAGTCTAGTGTGGTCGGTGGAATCCTATCACAAAATTTCTTGACTTTTCCGTTTTGTTCGGAAAATCGATTTAATTGACCCCGACGAAATAATTCAATTTCCTCGTTTTCTCTATATTTGCGTTTTACAAAGAAAAGTTAGTGTCCTTTGAATTTCGTCCGGGAATAATTTTGGAAATTAGGCTAAGCTAACAATAATGGAATAATGGTTGAAATAATAAGTATTACGGGAGGATTTAAAAATCACTTGAGATAAAAATTCCTCAACTTTGAAATACTACCAGCCCCACAACTAATAACAAGAAAATGATGTTTACGGATATGAAAAGTAAATAGAATATGTGTAAATATCTAGCAAGATCGGGAAGGGTTAAATAAATGGTCGCGCATGAAAGCCGAGCCGTCTCCTGGACTTGATATTAGTAATTAGAGCATAGTTCTATTTCAAACTTAGGATTGAAATGTAAAAATTTTCATTTCGAAGTTTCATTCGTGCATTAACCCCTAGCAGGAGGCTCTGAGTGTTGGAGACCCTACAGAAATTATATTGTAGCACAACTTCGTCGCTCGGGGCGCTAGTCCATTGAGTTGCCACATAATTTCATCTCAACAGTATGACAGCTACCTTCGCAAGAGTTAGCAACGTCCTCCTGCGTTCCCAAGTAAGAGGGAGCTGACGTAAATGGTTTCCAAGACCCTTAGGCTGCCATAGTTCCTATTTTTGATCCTAAAAACGTTTTGATTTTAGGGACAATATTTCATTAAATTCGAATGACAACGTTTGTGTTACTACAAGCACATTTCATTTAATTATTAGTTAATCATTTCTGTGCTCGTAATTTTGGAACTAAAGAGATATGTCAAAGGTTTACACAGCAGTTATTCAGAAAAACTAATATAAATTCTTTGATTTGAAATCCCAGATAGTAAAAAAAGAATGGTATAATGAATAAATATTGGCATGCTGATCAATGATTGTGTCAGAAAAGAACTCTTCACAAAGACAATTTTTTTAAGTTTGACAGCATAATAACTGTGAGTCGAATACTAAATAATAATTACGAGTCCCGTTATGATATGAAGGATAAATAGCCTCGTATAATTCCTTAATCAGTTCTTGATCTCCAGAAAATGGGAAAGAAATTTCTTTCATAATTCCTTCTAAGCGACTGTGTTCACTATATATTTCGCTTTTTTTTCAAATGCTGCTGTCCTAATTACTAGTTCGCGTTGACCTTTTACCTTCATCTACGAACATAAGCAATTATTTTAGTTTTAATTACTTCTACCTTCTTCTTACCATTAGGTTTTTCTAACTTCCATCTTCTTTGCTTACTTCTACTTACTTCTATCTCAAGTTTTATTTCTGCATCGTATTTTCATAAACCAAATTTCGTCATCAGATATAACAACTTCTCTGTTAATATACGTTTTCGGACCACATGGGAGAAATACTGATTCTTTGGCGGATATCTACGTAAAAATCTCTTCGTCTAAAACTATACAATCCACTTCCGAAAGGGTTTTCGGAAAGGGTTATTAGGATGCCA
The DNA here is from genome assembly GCA_037158775.1 of Hetaerina titia. Lineage (NCBI taxonomy): Eukaryota > Metazoa > Arthropoda > Insecta > Odonata > Calopterygidae > Hetaerina > Hetaerina titia. Next base: position 46,257,769 of record CM073771.1, read on the forward strand.
AACATTTAAAGGGAGAGTGAGAATTGTGTATGGAGGAGATGCATTTGTATTCCTCTGTTAGCGGCCTTGCCCTTTGCTCTGAGGCCACGAATTGGCGAGAAAGAAAAATTAAATCTGTTCAACGGTCTAACACTCAAATTGTGCCAGTACAGACTGATTTTACGATCCAAGGTGAGACTATTCCTTAATGCCGCAGGCAATTCGCAAGATTATTAACTTGCTAGGTTTAGTCTAGAATTGATTCTACGAATATCCAATGTCCCCATCCCTGGCTATACACTTTTAGACTCTGTACGTTTTTCACAAATAGGACAGTTTTTCTTTGTACTTTCCTCAATTCATCAACCAATTTTTTTCTCCCCAAAAGCTCGCAGTAAATTTCATGTGAGGTAGCATTCTTAAAAGTAGATATTACTTATGTTATCTTCGTGAAATAATTAATAATTCCATAGTTTTTGTTCGTTTAATATTTTGTCATTAAACATTGCAACTAATTCGAAAAAAGATATATTAATTTACTACCCTGAAATTAAGTCTTTGCGTAGCACTATTTGATTTTTGCGATATCTATTTGCAGGCACTTTGAAGTACTACGTAAAAAATTATGCCTAAAAAGGGAATGCAGAATAAGAACTGAGGAAGACTAGGGATGGACCACGAGAACGACTCTTTCATGGACAATTAATACAATGAAGCTGACAATGAATCTGGAGGAAAAATACCATAACACAGAGGTCTGGAAACTCGAACAAAAGTGAGTTCGATGAATATCAAATCACGCACTAAAACCCTTCTTCACGATGAAACAATGACAAAGATTTAGGTATAATGAATTATAATTGAATGCGAATTCGCGAATAAAGGTCACTTTTCATGCTTGAGGACACATGTAAATGACGACACAGATCCAACAAGTACGTGTTCGCTATATTCCGTGACAGGGTCCTGAAGTACTAGTTTTATCTGGAACAATTCGCTTATAAAACAAGAAAGCGTAGCAGCATTTTCTTTTAAGGGACAAAGGTAATAATAGACCTGGAAATTCCTGTCATATAAGTCTCTTGACAAAAGAAGTAAGGTCACCAAATACTCACGAATATGGTTAAAATAGCTGGTGGTGGGAAAAAATATAAAATTTAAAACAGTCATTTAAAGACGATACGAATGATTTTGTGGTAGTAGATATTCTCAGCCTTAATTCTCAAAATTTCTGAGCAGGATACACCATACGAATCAATAAGATAAAGATTATCATTTAAAAGCACCGTTTTCCGTCACAACATCCTCGTTGTCAAAAAAGAAATACTTCAATAATGTTGTCAATTAGACACATTTGTCAACTGACTTACATTTTAATAACACCGTTGTAGATAAGACTTATTGAAATAATCATCTATTTTGCCATTAGGAATCCGGTAAAAGACAAAATGTTTGCAAAAAGTATTCTTCAGAATAATTACTCCTTTATTAAATGGGAAATTTCGATATTAACAGACAGAGCAATCGATCAGTTTAATTTATTTCTGTTGTAATGGAAAGATTGAAAAAAGCAAGTTTAAAGATACTGACACTAGGTAATGACAAGACATATTATTTATTATTAGGTAATCTACCGGTTAAGGTAGGTTTTTGGATGGACACAACTATCAAATAAACATTTTGTGACTCCCCACCTTGCAAACTAATCTATATCAGGTCCCTCTTCATCTCGGTGTACTTCTTTCCTCCCTTCATCCCGTCCAACATCCCTATCCTATTCCTACCCTTACCTCGCTTGCCCAACATTCTCCCCTCTATTACCCTCTTCAACATTCCACTACCGCTCAATACGCCTTTCATCCATTTTTCCTGCCTCCATAGGATTTCTCTCAACAAACCCCTCTCCTCACCCACCATCTCCAGTACTTCCTCATTTGTTTTCCTTTCGGTCCATTTCACCTTCTCCATTCTTCTCCACACCCACATTTCAAAAGCCTCCAATCTACGTCTATCCTCCTGCTTCAGCGACCACGTTTCCGCGCCGTACATAGCTACGCTCTATATCAGAGTTTTTAAGAGTCTTGTCTTAACATCCCTACTCAACGTCCCCGTCATCAACTCCCTCCTCCTTGAGAAAGCCTCCTTGCCTAGCGCAATTCTTCTCCTTACGTCCCTACCACTTTGACCGTGTTGGTCCAAAACACTTCCGAGATATGTAAACTGTTCTACCTGCTCTATTTTTTCCCCACCTATTTTAATATTTAGCTTAGCCTTTTTCTTTCTGGAAAATCGCATAACCTTTGTTTTATTAATATTGATTCTCATCCCATATTTATCGCACTGAACCTCCAATTCACTCAACAATGCTTGCAACCCCTTGGCTGACTGAGCAACTAATGCTTGGTCATCAGCAAACCTAACCGATTTTAAGAATTCCCCTCCGACTTTCATTCCTACCTCCAGTTCTTCCCATGCCTCTTTAATCATTTCCTCTACATATACGTTGAACAGTACTTGTGACAATGGGCAACCCTGCCTTACACCTCTTCCTAACACTGCCCATCCGGACTCTCCGTTCCCCACTCGCACCTGAGCAGTCTGAGACATGTACAGTCTCCTGTCCCTCCAATCCATTCCTATTTTCTGCAATACACGCATTAATTTTTCCCAATTCACTCTATCAAACGCTTTTTCTAAATCTACAAAACAGGCAAAAACGTCCTGATTGTATTCTATATTCCTCTCGACTAGTGACCTCATTACTGCAATGGCATCACGCGTACCTCTTCCTTTCCTGAACCCAAAATGATCATCCCCTAAGTAATCATTTGCCTTACTCTCTATCCTTTTGTTGATGATCCTGAGAATAACTTTAGCTGCGTGGGATATCAGACTTATTGTTCTGTAATCCTCACTTGACGAAGCCTTTGCCTTTTTTGGAATAGGAACTAACACCGATCTCACAAAATCTTCCGGCCAGATTCCTTCCTCTTAGATACTACGAATCATTCCATATATGGCCTTCTTCCCACCTTTCCCTAACCATTTCAACATTTCTACAGGAATATTGTCCACCCCCACAGCCTTATTTGCTTTCATCTCCTTTAATGCCCTTTCTATTTCATCGTCGAGTATGCCTGGACCTAAGCTATCTTCTTCTACGTCATGTTCCTTTTCTATGTCTAACCTTGTCGGCCTAAGTTCTTTACCATACAGTGTTTCTATATATTCCTTCCATCTCTCTTGAAGAAAGATGAAATGCATAACCCGTAAGTATAGTTTGTGGATTCTCTCTCTCCTCCGCAGCGACTATACGAAATATGTATTACGGTTTTTATTTGCCTTTCCTTGGCCTTTTCTTACGCAAGTTTCTTCTTCTTCCATTAACAACAATAGCATTTTTAATTTAAAAAGTAGAACGATAACATTATACAAACCGTCCTGTATATATTTAGGAAATAGATATGATAGATTGAATGACACACGTCATGGAGAAGGGGGATAATTGATTACAACACACTAAATCTTAGGAGGAGCGACAACGGTTTCTCAGCAGGCGAAACTTAAGATTCTGTGACTGCATATGGGAGATTCATCCATATTCTTTCCCGTTCCTGTCCATCCTCACCGTACTAAACTAATTACTACTACTCACTAATACGAACTAATAATTCCTGATCTTCAGTCAACACAGATTTTGCGCTCGACGCCTTCTGCTAATTCGCCAAGGCTTATGACAAACACGACCATTTTCCAGGTGTCAATCTGGTGCTGGACTAAAAGAAGGATAATGCATGTGAAGAATAAGCAAAGTTGCATATTGCCTATTTCAAGCTATTTACACATTACAGTGAAAAACTAATTATACATGTCATTGGACAAGCAATGCGGGAAGATCTCGCTTGAAAAACAACATTTTTTACCGCTCCCGAAAAAACATATTCCCTCATTCCTAGCAAAAAAAGGCTTATTTAATGGTTCCAAAGCTATTAAGTGGAAGAATAATATGTGAGAATCGGGATAGCATGTATACTAATGAACTGGCCTCCCAGATCTCATATTATTAAAAGTAGTTTGATGCTGACGCCTGGTTTCTCTCCATGCTTCCTGCAATCCCTAAACATCCTATGTCTACCAAATCACACACACACACACATACGTGTATATATATATATATATATATATATATATATATATATATATATATATATATATATATATATATATATATCGTTGAGTAGGGAGGTTAAGAGAAGACTCGTAAAAACTTTGTATGGAGCGTAGCTATTTACGGCGCGGAAACGTGGTGGCTGAAGCAGGAGGATAGACGTAGATTGGAGGCTTTTGCAATGTGGGTGTGGAGAAGACTGGCGAAGGTGAAATGGACCGAAAGGAAAACAAATGTTGAAGTACTAGGGATGGTGGGTGAGGAGAAGGGTTTGTTGGGAGAAATCCTATGGAGGCAGGAAAAATGAATGAAAGGCGTATTGAGCATCAATTGGATGTTGAAGAAGGTAATAGAGGGGAGAATGTTAAGCAAACGAGGAAAGGGTAGGAACAGGATAAGGATGTTGGACGGGAGGAAGGAAATATCCAGAGATGAAGAGGGACCTGATGTAGAGTAAGTTGCTGGATTGTGTTTTATTAGGAATTACAATATATTTATTTGGTAGTTGTGTCCATCCATAAGCCTACCTTATAATAATAATAATCATATATATATATATATATGTATATAACCGTGATGGGGATGATATATGTAAGCGGAAGGAATAATGTTAGGACATACTTGATTCGACACGAAGAAAGCAGAAAAGTCTAAAACATTTCGAAAGGGACAGGAACACACCAGTTTGTTAGCGACCACCGAGAGGATTATTATGGCCCCAAATTATTTTGGTAGTTTTCTTCAATGAAATTAAATAAGATAGATAAACACTGTTACCACTCAGTACTCAGTTGCAAACCCAGTTGTTTCCCCTCGCACGATTCGCTATCATAAATAAATCGAGCCGAAGCACGCAAATATTTTTATTTAAAAGGCAATAGTGAACATTTACTCCAAATATTCATTAATGCAGAACGTATAAAGCATCCATGTGTGTGTGTTAGTGTACATTAGAAAATGTATATTCATATTGGAAAATGAATGGCAGGTACCCTAACAAATCCCACCGCATTCTATCATGGAAGCTTGAGGGGTATGGCGTAGACATGTACTTACAAATATCTAAAATACTGCCCCGTCTAAGAATTAATTTCGGGTCCTTAACGTGTAGATGTAATAAAACACCAAACTACGACTAATGGCACAGCATAATCACATGCTACTACAACAATGCTAAATAATACGCCAATGGAGACGTTCAAAGAAAAAAAGTTCGTTTTAGTACAATTGTCACAGTACGTCACCTTTGCTTGCGTCAGAATCTATCGTTCATGAAGTTAGCAATAATATACAGCATTTTTATGCTGTCAACAGTATTTTTATTGTATATCGAAAGCAAAAAAGTATTTTAAAAACAATAACTAAATACCTGCTGCTCATTTTCAATTAAAACTTATATCCTAAAGGGGAACATTAGTTAGAAAAACCATTCGCAGAGTTTGATATTAAATAATGCCCTGAATTAAATACCAATAAAAAGCAATCAAATCGGCTTAGATAATAAACTATCAATTGTGATATTTTTTCTGTAAGCCGTAAAATATGACATTAATCCCACTTCAACTGTCGTGTGTGTGACACAGATTCCGTTTCCTCCCTTACAATTTCCTGCTTAAATATATCATAAGTGTACAATTTTAAAAAAATTGGTCCCGATATGTGCATTTAAATTAATATTTTTTGCGGTAAGAGGTTTAATAAAGTGCTATAATACTATTGCAGACACTTGTCATATATCCAAGCTATATGAGCTTCTTGTTATATTACATACTATGTTACGTAGCGGGTAACACACATATGAGTTACTTTGGTAAGGCGGCATAGTAACTTAGGAGCAAAAATTCTAAACTTTCGAGTCAATAGTTGTTCGGATAACAGCACAATAACAATTCTATCACAACTAAGTGTAGTGAAAGCTAGTGACAATATCCTCAACTATAACAAAAGAGATAGTTGGGTGACAGTTGAAGCGGGAATGTATTAGGTCGTCATCATTAGTATTTCAACCCTAGGATTGGTTTACTGCAACCCTCCTTTCGAGTATTTGAATGGAAGGGTGCATATTCTAGGGTGAATGTGGTGGTTCCCCATTGTCTTCATCAGAAGTGCGAAGCTAGTCCATTTTATCGTTTCCTCGTTCAGAAATACCATTAACAAATTTTTTTCTAAATTGAAAAATTTTCGCCGATCACGGGAATCGACCCAGCGACCTTTGGATCCACATACGGACACATCACACTCCCGTCCCAATGTATTAAGTACGAGTTTATAAGTTGAATTCCGGATTAAGAGTAATTATCACCGTAACTCCAAGTATTTCACATGCATTAGGAGAAAGCTTAAATTATTTACAAGAGTCCCATGATTATGTGAGCTTTTCACGACATTCCCAACGGCATGTTGAAATATTCCATTTTTAAGGATAAAATGTTATGAGCAATTTTTAGTTCGAGTCAGGTTCCCAAAGGTAAAAAGCGCTTGGCTATTTAAGATCAAAGTAATGACTTGCAAGCCGTTCCAGTGACGTTCTCACTACATCCCTGGCATGTGAAAATACACCATTCCGAGCACCATAATTTTACGTGCCATTTTTACTTACGAGTCAGGTACCCACAAAAAGCTCAAGGAGTATGGTTATTTGAGTTCAAATGCAAATAGTCCCAAGCTCACAGAGGATACATCCGCAGTTCCCATCGCTCTCTCTCTCCTCCCCATCTATCTCTCTCTCTCTCCCTGTAAGGCTCCCCTTTTCCAGGTTCCCTTCGCCTCCTGACTCAAATCGCTACTTCACTCCCTCCTCCCGTCCTTTGGTCTACCCTCCCCCCCCCCACTCCACCCAAATCCCCTTTATTGCCCTTACTTTTCGCCTTCTCCCCCGCAACCCCATTCCATCCCTTCACACACACACACACATACAGACTATACACCTCCCATTTTGGCTCCGTCTCCCCACTCCACAAAACCTTCCCTCCAACCACTTTCGATCAATATTATATATATCCTCCTCCGCACTTGGCACCTCAAACCTCTTCCCGTGCGCGTCGCACAGAAAGCGCTAATGCCGGTTAAGAGACTCTTACCGACATAAGGAGGATAAAGGAGAGAGGCGGAGGGGGAGGGTGGGGGAATACGCTGCGGGAGGGAATTAAGCCTTTTGTCGCCCAAGAAAGGGAGCGATATCTCTCGCTGGATACTAGACGAATAATTTGGCACACGCCGCGGAGGGTTACAGACAGTTTTTTTTCCGACAATGTTGTTTTCTTTTCGCCTTCGAAGAAATTATCTGATTATGACTCTTGATCACTGGGTAAGAACGCTTTCAAATTACTCACGTGAAGGAAGAGGAAATTACTAAAAAAATCGTAAAACGAAACTATGGATGAATCTAAGTATCCCACGAAAATATACACTAAACAGAGAATTAGACGAACGAAAGGAAGTTTAACCTTGGCAAAAATCTTTTTAAAATATATTTTTGAAAATCAAAGCCATTAAGAGATGATGGTTAGCATCATTTCTCGAGCCAAATTACGTATATTTCATATGTTTGAGTTATGATATCGGAAAACGAATGAATTAAAACTGAATGTGGAAATAGGTGTGCTATATTTCATAGACCCAGCAGAAGGAACGATAAACGGAAAAAAAACTACAGGCAACAAAGAATGAATTATGAGAAGAAATGATGGAAGACTACACCCCAAGGAACTACATGGGAATGAAGAGGGAGGTAAACGGAAAACTTAGAGAATAGCTACAAACCAATCCACGGATTGATACCCCACGATGATGATGAAGCATATACGACGATCACTGCAGCAACTGCCGTCGAAAACCCTATTACCAGTTCAACGTGGCACGACAAGGAAAGTGCTTAGGAAATATTTTTTTCTCATGGCTATGGATGGCTCCAGCATCTCCTCCAATTTTTCGAGAGTACAAGTTTTAAGATCCTCTCATCCGCCTGAGCGAAGACGATAATAACGAGGCAATGTTTCGAATTGGACATTAAAAGATCGAGGTCTTATCTTAAATTTTCCCCTATTCTCCTCGCTAAATGTGAAGAACTCAAAACAATGTATCAGTAATGAAGGACGGAGAGGAGAAGACGAGCAAGGGGCGGAGCGCGGGAAGATGGGGCGAGGGATGGAGGGAGGGTGGAAGGGACAGATCCCCCTCGCTCAAGAACCAGTCCGCAGCTGCGATCTCATCGCAGCCCCGCTTCCCCTTTACCTCCAGCATTTCCCATCCAGACCGACGATTTTAATATCGCAGGCGGAATTGGAATTATAAAGATAATTGAGTCGCAGGGAAAAGGACCAGTTTTGAGGTGATTTAATAATAACACGGGGACGAATTTATATCTCGATCTCCCGTAAGCAAACACGGGCTGAAAACTTGAGTACCAAGAGGACGACGTGTATCACGAATAAAGGAATATAAGCCTTGAGCAACTAATAAAACATTATAAGTAGATTAATTAAACAGAATGAAACAAAACAAGCTCGGCGGAGCATATCGAGTGCTCCCTCGCCGTCTCCTCCCTTCGAAGACGAGATGCGCGCCCCGCACGCACGCACCATGCGAATAATTTTAACAAAAAAGGCCATTAAGAATCTCAATGAAACGAACACAGGATGCCCTGCGCAAGTCTCCAGCTCTCGGCCCCAAGAGCAAGGAGGTTTACGTCAGCCGAAGATTTCACAGTCAGGCCATTGGTTATTTGCTCCTTTCATTTCCACACTTCTGTTTCCCGAAATTCTCCTTTGAAATTCATTTCTGGATGGAAGGGAGGGAGGAGTGCGAAGGACGAGAGAATAAGACGAGAAAAGGATTTTCGTTCTGGGAAGAAATTATATCCGTAATTTAAAGGCAAAGTGAGTTAAGTTAATTTAACTTGCGAAAGCGACATGGAAATAGAAAGGGGAGAAGGATTCGTTAATAGCTTTGAAGTTTCCTAAACAATCTTCCAAGTTTCTTAAAAGCGGATATCGGATGTTTTTCAAGTCACCAATCCCTTCAAACCAAAACTTAAATGCAGAGGTAAAAATAAATTTTCAAACGCATTTACAGCCATGAGCATTCCATGAGCCTATACGACATTATGGTGGCACGTTATAACCCAATATTTAATCTTTGACTAACAAATGATGTTTTGAAAATATAGAGAAGAAAGAACTTTAATCAAGAAAACTGCTTAAACATGCAACGTGCACAATAAAAGACAAGGGAATGATTCTGAACAATATTACTGCAGTGATAACCCCAAGTTAAGTCAGTTTGAAACAACAAATTAGCGCTTGTGCAGGCAGCCTAGAGAATGGAGTCGTTATTGAACGGTTCAGGAAAATCAAAAATCGTCACGAACATTTAACTATAATATCTTATGACTTCAACACCTTACTCCCTAAAATAAATAATACCTTCTTTAGATTCCAATACTTTGTATATCCCTCTGATCTTACGAAAATGCTTCGACTCTCTCCCGTTTGCTCAAAATTCTTAGTTCCGCAACAGCCTCCCAATACTACCTACCACCTCCTAAACTCACCACTATTCACTTTTTACACCCACTCCTCCATATCTTCCAACTACTTCCCTTCCCATATCAAAGATTCCTTCGTTTGCATCTCATTCCATTTAATTCTTCTCTAAAACTAATTCTTAAAAGTCTCCACGCACACTCACCGTCTTTCCTCGGCGAACGGGTTACTGAATCACTCAACGGCACATTTTATACAATAATCTCGAATAAATCTTTACGTATTTGGCTTGAGTTACGGTGATCTAATACATATTGAGTGCGTATAAATATATCATTTGCCTACGTAATTAATCTCAGTTCCTTAATATTACATCCAATCCCGTCCAAAATACTGCCTTAATGCGTGAATCGTCCTAATATTTTAACTTTAGTTTTCGAAGCAGGGTCCCGAAAAAAACCTGATTCTTACGCCAATATAACCATCATTTTCGACCGTTTTACTTAATTCGACGATGGGAACTAAAAACAGACCAATTGAAATCTTCTGGCAAACTCTGTCCCTAAGTATGGTATTAGTAGGCCTCAACATCGAAAAAATGGCTTTCATCCTACTGATATTCCAGCCAACTATCTTTCACGTATTTTACTTTTAAAACTAGATAATGAAGAGACGATGTTCAAATGTCCCCAACTTGTTCGTATGGCCCATTGGGCGTAAGTTAAACGTTTAAGGGACACTGGTCTACGGGTTGATTCAACGGGTGAGTTGTACGCGCGGCGATCGCAATAAGTAACGATGGACGCGCGCAATAAATGTTGTACGCTGCGGCGAAAACAACAATAGGGTGGAAACGTTACTTCACGTTCTAACTTCTTGAAGAATGGAGAAGACAATGTGACGTGAGAGAAGGGAATATACGGTAAACCAATAGAAAGGCCAAATGAAAAACAGCGAAGGGAGCTCCTTATTTGAAAGATTTACACCATTAAAAAAATGAGGTGTGGATTATTTTTTTCGCCGATTATAATTCTGTTTTTCTCATTGACAAAAATTACGACTTTCCACATTTCGTTGTTATATGATTCATACACATTTACGGTGACATTTTATCAAGATTAAAAAAAAATTAATTTTGCCCCAGATGTGCCACTGTGAGGCCAACTAAGGGCACTCAAGGTTTGAGATACAGCATTGTCATGGAACTGAATTAGTTAAGGGGATCAAAATATCCTGAAATGACAGCCTGGCATTCGTAATGATTTTGTAATTCGTAAAACACTAAATGGAATTTATTTCCTTTCACTTAGCCCCGCGACGGAACACGCTAGGCCAAACCTACTCTTGGAGGAACTACTTGGCATCATTCAACCGAAGTTCGAATAATGTATCCGCAAACTCTCCCAACAACGTAACTTCGATCGAATGATCGATAGAAAACAAACCGAGCTGCATAACCAAAACTATCATGAACTCACGCGTGACCTTACCTAACCGTACTCAATGGGTGATAGTGTTGTAACAACAGGCCTCAAGTCAGAAGTTCAGACATTCACGCACCAATTTTGAGGGCGGAGAGTGAAGGAGAGAGTGTTCTTCTGGGTAGTGATATCGCTACCACTCTCCTTGGCGCCATCGCCGCCACGACTGAAGAAAAACGCCTTAATGTTATAATGAACGAGTACCCACCGATTTCGCACCGAACAAGTCTTGGGCGGCGGCGGCATGGAATAAAAATGACCAACCGTGATACAATGGCCCCCATTTCAAGAAATCTCTTACAAAATTTTTCTTTCTTTCTCGGTTACATTTTCCATATAATCTTTAGTGCAATCCACGACTCCCATAAAATTCTCTAATCCTATTTTTTTCCTAACGAGACGTCTGTAGCAGCATCGTCTTTTTTTAAGGATCCCCCTCAATATTTTGCCCAAGCCACAGGAGGTCATCCTATCACTTTCAAAATCTGAAATGATGAAATCACTCCCCTTTAGCTTACCACTGTAAACCACAAATTGCGTAGATGCCTTGCCTTAGGAGCATTGTAGCCGCTCACAATTGATCACTGTGTGTGACCAGCTGATCTCATGAAACGGAAAACAAAACCACATCTGTGGTCAATCTCCTCCGAGGTAAGTGGAATAGGCTTTTCGGAGAAAGCAGAGTAATTAAATAGAAGAAACGTTGTCTCAAACAAAATTTGGGTATCGGACTGGCGCCTTTTCATATGAGGGTTTCATTAGTTCATCAATGACTCCATATCATTACACTTCTTCCCTCGCGACATATCAGTGGGTAACGTATTGGATTCCAACCCGGGTTGGACTCCCGCCGGTGTCCAATATTTTTCAGTGGTATCCCGATTACTACATGAGGTGCTTTGTAGAGGGTACTTTGAGTGAGTATGCCGTCCGTCGGATGGGACGTTAAGCTGTGGACCCCTTGGCGCCTTTCGTTAAGAGTAGGCTCATGCCGACGGCGGGTTTCTCTCCACCCTTCATCCTTTCCTGTCCATCCCTAATGGTGCAAATGACCATAGCTGTCGGTCACCTCCCCTAAAACTACCACTCTATCCTCTGGCTAAAGAGCATGTTGGACACGCGCTGAATGGCACAAAGGCCGAGAGCCCAAGTTTTACTAAAGTGAATCTTCCGTTAAGCTTCTGAATGAAAATATTCAAGCATTTCTTGCCTCTATTTTCCCAAGGCACTGACTGCTATGACAAAAATTAATTAATAAATGCGAATACGACAGTGATACAAATATACAAATTATGTCTTAGGCCGGTATGACGTAAAGAGATAATTAACGTGGTCAGGTCTACGTAGGCATTGGAATTTACTAAACATCTCTCGAAATCAAAACTTGATTAATGTCAGTGAGCTCGGCTGAGTGCAGAGACTTGCTTCCAGAATTTGCCGTCCATCGAAAAGTGACTTCCGAACGGAGTCGATGCATTTGAAAAGGATGCCCGCGGAGGAAGAAGGCTGCGCCCCGCAAGCAGAGGTGGTGGAACACGGAACCTCCAGGTCTGCTGAGGCGCCGGGCTCATTCCCTACTTCCATCGTATTCCCCTCGCTCACTTACTTTCCATTCCTCATGCATTTCACCCGAGCACATCTGAAGAGATTACGCGGTCGGGGAGGGGGCGGTTGGGTGGAGGGAAGAGGAGGTTCGTAATAGCGACAGCGATTGCGAGAGATGGGGGCGCTTCGATTTCACAGGCATAATTTTTTCGAAAAAGTAATATCATGTCTCAAAATCACGGGTTGGCGCACGTATAATGAACAAGTCACGAAGGATGAGATATTATTCTCCGATGGAAGCACTTTTATTACAGACCAGAGAGTTAATGATCGATCAGACGGATAGGATCGGGAGTCTACCCGATGTGGGAGACCGTGAACTGAAGTTCCCGAGTCATAAGCATCCATCTACCAATTAGTTACTGTAGAAAAAAGAAAATTGGAAACCTAAGTACGCACGCATTCAAAAATTCATAGGATCTTGTTAATCTACGATAGAAAAGTCATCCTGACATAATGAGGGAAAAGCCACCCAAGTTATGCGTTCCATTATAATTTACCATTTAGAAAGGGTAGCGTTTTTTAAATTGTCATTACCACAAAATGTACCAAAAGAAACAGATCTCTAAGTGGAATTAAGCTCACGTATGCTAACAAGAGGAAGGAGACTCTCAAGGGAAATAGGTCAACTACAAGGTCCTTGTAGATATGCACAGAAGGTGAAGAGAGAAAGAAAGCAGAGATATGGAGTTTGAACTTGATGCAGAGACGATGCCAATAATTTACTGGATCGACATACATACACTTTTTCATCGTCAAATTTAAAATCTTGACAATTCAACAATTGCTCGATCAAATCGTTGAACAAATAAATGCAACACAAATACAGATCGCTGCATTATTCTTTCCCATGTTTATATTAGTATTTCCACAAATGAATATCTTTACTTCAAGCGTTTGCGATGCTTCGCGGATGAAATGAAATCACCTTCGTCGCAGACTGCCAACTCAAAGCATACAGATTACTGACACACACAAAACTCGTCTTACGCATTTGATAAATTTGAGAGCATCAAAGGTCTCTTGCAGATAAAATTTGATCAGGAAAAAGCTCCAGACGAAATTCATAAACTTTTCATTAGTAATGACTACATGTCATCATAAACATTGTAAAATGTCATTTTTTCCCGTTTATCAAACAACAGTCCTTGACTGCTAGTTGACAGTACTTGGAACTACCTAGAATAGTGACAACGGGCCTTGGGTATTACTAATAGGCATGCTGGCGTGAATTTGGCAAAACCTCGCCGCTAGAACGCCGCAGCCGTTAGCATGAAATACTAAAAATGATATGGGACGTACCAAAAATTAGTGACTTTCATACCTTAAGCATATTTCATTACCGTTAGATGTGAAATTAATGTTTCGAACGACTGAAGCCATGCTTTGCGGCTATGGTCGAATAGCATTGCTCCATTATGAAGCAGGAATTGGAATATGCTAAGTGGACAATTGTACTTCAAGTGCAAGAAGGTGTGCTCGAAAAGTTTCGAGAGAAGAGAGCACATGGGTAATTGAGAATGAAAGTCGAATGAATGCAATGAGACCGCGGGTCTGAAAATAAGCTGCCGTTGAGTCAGGCGAAATTAGACTTGATATCGCAAATAGTAATTGGGGTGATATCACAAATTGCGCTTGGTAATACCTGGAAGTAATTATTACTAAGAGAGCTAAGAGCGTATTTAAATACAAAAGGTCTGGTTGGGTGATCTCTGGTGAAATGAATCAATACAAATTCTGTTTTGCAAAGAAATAGGCATATAAGAGGATGATTACAGCTGAAAGTGAAGAAACTCGGATGATAACAAATGTTTAAAAAGGAAGACAAATCATTAATGCAGCATTGTCTTGAAAGAAAGTAAGGGAAAATACGAAGGACAGAAGCAGAAAAATAGTTACATTGAATGACTTTGAAGGAAATAAGATGTTTTGAATGCTTTTTCAATGATTATAGTGATATTTTCTGGTGTTAATTCGGACTAAGAATAGGAGGGATTATTTTGAGAAAAATGAATATTAGAGGTTTAAAACCTGAGATAAGAACAGCTGAAATGGGAACATGATTGACGGGAAGTTGATGCATGCGATAATGAGCTCGAACCAGCCACTAGAATTTTATAAAACAGCAAACTTGCAGGTGCCGATATCAAAGTGTCGTATGAATGTCATCATTCCTTTGTTGCAAAAGAGAGCTGTTTCATATTAATGGTAGAACTCATTAAATATACCTTACTGTAAAGGCAAGAGCTGTACGGTAAAATGTAAAATTCATAAACAAAATTAATTCCACTGAGTACACTAGGGGGATTTTTAGTAAAAATGTCGATTGAAAGAGTATGAACACTGGAATATTGGGCCAACCTGGGCAGTTTAGTGAATATCCAATGGAAGGAGATGTAAATATCATCTTTTTTGTACTTCAGCAAGTCCTACAGAAATGAATAGACAGACGAAATAAAGCATTTTTGCACTTTTTTGTGCATGTTTTAATTATAAAACCAAATGAAGGAGTAAATCGAGAAAATTTATGGAAGCCTTCGTGAAAATACAGTCTGAATGGCATAAAAGCGATATGTGAAAATATCTAGGCAAATTTAAGTTAAGTGAGTTAAGTTATTAAGGATCCTCGAGTGACTGAGACGAAATGAAGAAAGATGTGAAACGAGGATTCGCAGTCACATACATTTGCGATGCTGTTATGGACATATATACAGCGGATGGAATCATGGATTATAAACCTGTAATGCTTTTAGATATAAATGAACAAATTTTCTGCAAGACGAAGATACTGTTAGCCTGGGTGAGAGCCCACATCGATAAAGAAAAGGCCAAAGAGATGGATAGCTCCAGTGAGGCGACAAAGAAAATAAAATTGAGAATAAATGTTTGATAAGTAGAATAGAAAGAATCAAAACATAGTGATTGTAAACGGTAAAATAGTTGCACGAATGAGTCATTTCGTAGCTCTAGGCAGTCTTTAGAGAAAGACGGTAATGTAGATGAAGGGTAAAAAAAGGCGTGACAATTCTCGCATTATGTATTGTGTATGTATGTATCAACAAATGAAGGATTGGCGAAGGTAGCAAAAATGGGCTAAAAAAGAGTGCAAATGATTACCTCCCCATGTTATTGCACAGAAGTAAAATTTGCATACCAATGTAAGAATAAGCATGAATACAGAATAAATTCAGAAAGTTTGGTGTACTTCGCGTGTTTTTGGTATAAATAGAAGAGAGAACGAGGAGGACCAAAACGTAACAAAGAATTGTTGTGGCCTTGATGTAACAGTACGCCTTGACTTGGCCTTGATGTACAGTACGCCGGACAAGTATGAAAGAAAAATTCTTCGATAATTTGGTCATGTTGAAAGAATGGATGAAATTCAAAACACTAAACAGATACATGAGAGAGGAGTAAATGGTTTGAGAGGACTGAAAATGTCACGTATGAATGTGGCCGATGAGATTCTCAATCAAAGTAGCATTAGAAGTTTCAGGAACAGAACAAACGCGGATGTACCGAGTCAAAGAGGGTATGCAAGGATAGACCAGTATGAATGAAATTAATAAACAAGGATAGTCTTTTCATTAAATTAAATCAGATCAATTTTTACTTTGCTTTCCACGAAAGAACGGAGTGAAGGGTATGCACGTAATTATTACATCTCGAGTCTATATGTACAGCATGTACTATTTTCGGTAGCATTAAAAATTTAACAAACACTCCACTACTACGTAAAGGTATTCTTTTGGTAATTGTCGTCGACATGTTGAATTATATCTTTTTCAATTTTGTTAAAAAATACAACTCCCCTACTATGTAGAAGGAAATGATACTATGCCATTTCTCCATCAGTAAATAGGTTTCCTCTTCTTCACCGAGGGGGGTGTGAAGCTGTATGAAAAAGAGACGCACATACCAAGGGAACTGGATACAGGACCCTTCAACATCGCCGACTTTCCACTCCCACCCACTATCCTCCATCACTCTACCCGCCATGAGTTCCTCTTTCGAACCCCACCTCTCCCTCCCCATGGCCCTCCTCACACATCCCTCGGGCTAGGTGTCACCCAGGAAGTAACTACCACACTACTCATCTCTTGGGCGGGAATGGAAAGGCCAGGGACAAACCTCTCTCTCTCCCACCTCCCTCCTTTCGAAGCCCAAGAAACATATCCTCAGCACACACTCACACACCAAACAACAAGCAATCGGCACTGAACGCCCCCGCCCTACCGCTCCGTTAACCGATTCCACCTTTCATCCTTCTCCTGCCCCTCTAACTTTCCCCCTACTCCCAAAACCCTTCCTTCCTTTCTCCCGTAAGCCAACATACCCACACACACATCCCAGCTCTCCAATGGGATATGCGTAAAATCTCCAACCCCGCCGAAGTTGCTCCATATATTGGCTCATATTCCTCCTTCTCTCCCTCCCGCCCCTCGACAACGACTCCCCCTCTACCTCTCCCCTTGATGGCACCCGAAACTTTGCCCGGGAACAC
Source organism: Hetaerina titia (assembly GCA_037158775.1). Classification (NCBI taxonomy): domain Eukaryota; kingdom Metazoa; phylum Arthropoda; class Insecta; order Odonata; family Calopterygidae; genus Hetaerina; species Hetaerina titia. The sequence continues at coordinate 46,274,989 of CM073771.1, forward strand.
CACCCTCTCCGCTGAGCCTCCTCAGCTCTTGCAAATCCTCTCGCTCCCTCCTCACGGACCGATGAGAGCCACCACCGGAGAAGCTTTGAGGGGGAAAGGGGAAGATAAGGGGACGTGGTAGAATCGAACCAATGACCTCATGCGTGCCCCCATCTTGACCCGTTTCTCTCTCTCTCTCTCTCTCTCTCTCACACTCTGACCCTCAACAAAATGCTCAGGAGCGCCCCAGGTTTGCTAATATTACCCACCCGTGAAAGGGGGCCCGAGAAACTGTGTCGGAGCATATCCCGGAGGCGGTTATGGAGGGATGAGATGTCTGCGCGGATATTTCGATGGATGGTAGCATCGAGTGCGAGGGGAGGTGAGGAGGTAAGAAGAGGCCGCGGGGAGAGCATATCGCAGGGATATTTAAGGGACTTAAGAGAACTCTCCGATTTAGGGGCTGGGAAGAGGACGATGGGCTGCCAAGACTGGGACTTGCGAGGGAATTCGACCGCCTCGATACGTAGATGAGAGGAAGGGAAGAACTAATACTGTCGGCAGAAGACTAATATGCCGTGGGAAATTTCGTAGGAGTATATGATGGGGAGATAAAGTTTTAATCAATTCACTCCTCCAAGGGCCAACTGTTTTTGAGGAATAAACATACGCTGGCAGGTCTGGAGAATTAATTTCGTCGGAGTACCGAACTGGAAGAAAATGGCCACAAGCCAGCAAAGACAAAATGAGAATAAATCCACTCCTTTGATCTGATATCTAAAATATTTCGTCCCATTTCCGATTCTGCGATCCAATACGAGAAAAAGTTGATGAGAGCGGATGGTGGACATCACATTTGGTGAAACAAAAATTACTGTGCATTGCGAAATATAGTTCCTTCAAATACTTCTTCTGTCTTGAAAATTATATCGACTACGTAAAATCATAATAATTTTCCATCTACATCCAGTGGCGTACCGAACCTATGAACAACACATATGACGACATATAAAAACACGAATAAAGATGGGCAGCTCACTTCCTTAATAAAGCATAGAATTTCATAGCCGTACAAATTTCTAATTTCTACTTCTGAGCATCTGGAAATACAGCACCCTTTTCTAGTCATTGAATCACTTACACATATAATTTATTGTTCAACTTGATCAGTAACACATACAATTACGAAGAATAATTAAGGTTATAAGCTAGGGGGCGTTTGGAGAAGAAATTGAATCCTAAGTAAAACAATTGGAAAATATTACTACTTATTTTATTTCAATTTTTCAAAAAGAAAAGGACAAAATTATCAAAATAAGAAAACAACGAGAAACAACATGGATGAGTATTTACAGACATCGGATCTTTACCTGAAAATGTGTGACAGAATGAAAAGAGTTGCAAGTGTGACAAGAAAGAAGGACATGAATCCTATTGGATCAAATAAACCAAGTCACCAAAGAATGATTTCTTTAAATTACTAACGAAAAGCAATGACAATGGGGGACAACGACAAGAACAGCGGAGAAACTGATACAAATAATGCTATTGATTATGCGGTAACACATACAGGAACAGAACAAAAGAAATAAATAGGATTCGAAATTACGCAATATACATAATCATTAATAAGTAAGAAAATTTAAAACAAAAGAAACTCTGACGGATTAATATTCCTCCAAATAAAAGAGTTCCTTTAACAATTGACTTCAACAAGCCAGCCGAAGATTAGTACAATTTGTAAGTATTAAAGACGAGCTGAAGGTTTTAATATGATTCAGTTCTGAGAGAAATATCCATTGAACACAGGGGAATCCGTTCCTCTCTTGGGCATTTAATATCTAGAACTCAAAGCAAATAACCTTTTAAGCAGTTACCTGTCATTGCCACTTCGATTGAATTCAATAACATTGGTAGATATTCCGTAAAAATTAAACATTTGTAGAAATTACCTTCATAATGTGTCTTTGAGAAGGAATATCTAAAATTATATTAAATAATTTAAGTTTTGATGAGTCCTATAACAAACGAGACATATTTCGTATAATATGACCAAAACCACTGAAATAAATACTCGGTTCATTGAAGGAACTCCTCGAAACTGCCACACAGTTACATATCAACCTGAAGATTGGTTATATGTGAAGGTACAGCTCACCTCAAGGTAAGCACTACGGCTTGTGAAACTCACGTACCAGAGTAGAGGATCTTTTCTCCGTGCCGCCCATGGTTTACCAGAAAGATCTGGTACCAACAAAATCACAGAACTTGGGTGAATCTGAAGGAGCGCAGAGACATCACCCGGAAGCGAATACAAACCCTCCGATTAATAGCTCAGCGATCAACTCTACTAGCCTACCAAGTAGCCTCAATTGATACACACAGTCTTATTACTGGGTTTAACCTAATTTAATAGCAGATGTGAACTAGCTAGACCCAAAAAAACACACAATCACTTTGTAAATAAGTACCATTGAACCCTTGTTTAACCAAAGATAAAAGTAAATTTGTAATATGCATATCTCTATTGATTCCAAATATTTTACATTAATTATGTTTTTTTATATTATCGTCTGTGGTACATGTTGATTTTTCTGGAGAAGAGAAGAAAAAAACACCATTTCATTTTGTGTATCCCATTGCCCACTTTTTTTACAATAATATTTAAAAAAAAGCAATCTATCTCACAGAAAAATGAAGCTCGACGTCGTTTTTATCTTTAATTTCAGTTAATTTACCACAATATAATCAATGTTTACGGGAAAATGACAACAATTTTATTTTATTTCCGTCAAAAAGGCGAAATGACCACAAAGTAATATCGCAACATGGTAGGATAATAAATGTTGTGACAGAAGGGTGGGAGGAATAGAGTATATATTTTGACACCCGGATGGGTATCTAAGGTAGGGGCCTTAAAAAGGCAATATTTTACAGCAACAGTCCATGCAAAATTACCTTTCATGTTTTATATATTGCAGGGCCAGTAGGAAGTCTAACTCCAATTAATGTATTTTCAATAAAAACTTTGTCAAATATACTTGCATCACAAAATGCATATGAAAGGAAATGCTCCACAAAATATAACTTTAACGATATTTTTAAAATAAGAGTTTTCCCTTTCCTAAACAACATGAAGGAGTTCCACCAAGTTAAGCCATTCAACATCGCAAAAATTTCTCACAAAAACTTTCGGAATATTTGATTTTTTTAGACGAAAATTTCAGTAGAAAATCGATAAAATTCCATTCCCCTCTTATGCATAGCGAAAAAATGATAACCCGTGAATGAATACTTCTATTACAAACAAGGCAAATTTAATACTCTTTCTCAATTTCGCAAGACAATTTCGAGTAATATAAGAAGGTCCTACGTTAGAATAACAGCGCGAAAAAATAAGTAGATGTATTCCCGCATTCACAGCGTTATACCTAGTGCTGAAATGTTGTCCCATGGTTGCTATATTGAAGCAATATTAGAATGCACAGGCACGTCACTTGGCGGCAAAATAAATTTAAAGCCTTACGTCCTTTCGACCTTAGAAAGTTGATATACACAAGGGACGCAGCGCAGACAGTGCGTGCCCAGAGAGCGTCCATTTTTCAAAACGGAAGTTAGCATGCCCAACACTTTTGCGGATACCACAGAAACAACTAGAACACGAAAAACACAGAAACTCGACGTTGAAACTTTTCTATTCGCTAAGAAATTACGTCGACGAGGAAGCGCAGCACTTCCACGTTATGCCCGAGAACAATACATCAAAATTACTGCAACTCCCTCGGAAAATTAAACTCCGGAGCCGCCATCTTCCTCTTAAAAAGAGAAAAAAATAGGGGGCGAAGGAAGGGGAAGGGATCCTGTAATTTTAATAACGGGGCCACCACCTTCGGCCGTTTCCCAGACAACTCCCGCAAAACGAGGAGACACTAATGCGACGTGCCCACTTCCGAAATGATCCCGCAAGACAAGGAAGGAGAAGAGGGGGGGAGGCTGGAGAAAAGAAGATTATATATATATGTACTAACGAAAGGGCAGGCCTAGTTAAGCCGGGTCGAAATATTTCTCAGGGCATGGAAAGATTTTACACAGGAGTAGGAGAACTCTTTCGCTACACGGACGAAGAACGTTCGGTGAATGTTGACAGCGCATTAAGAATTGGCTATAAGTGATGTGAAGAACGAACAAAAAAGAGTAAATGACGATTGTTACAACGAAATAAATGCGGTCGTATCACAATTTAACACTACGCCATATGCAAATTACGCCTGTTTCACAGCCTCAGTTTCAAAATTCATCTTAGAAGACATATTCATCTTACTACAAATATTACATAAAATTTATGCTTCACTTCTTTTTCATCACATCACTGCTTCTTCGAATACTTACTTACAAAACAGGAGACTGCGGTGTTGCGACTGCGACCCCATTTGCGTCTTCGTTGTCATGGTTGGAAGACGGAAAGTTTTCCAAGATTTATACATTAATTACGTGGAATGAATGACCTAAAGCAAGAGAGGGAAAAACTAAAAACGTGGTTTTAACGACAGCATTTAAAACTTTTCATGACGGGAATTAATTATATGCATGAAGTTCAACTACAAAGAAGATTCCATAAATAATGTTGACAATAATCTGCCCAAGAGAGACATTTTCAGCTGGACAAAGGAACGGGAGGAAATACAGCGGTAAAAAATGAGTGGAAGAATCACCGTTATTGGGAGTCCTGTACCAAAAGCGGGTTGAGGTACAAGCGTCCATAGATATTCGAGTTCCTTACCGATTTCCTTTTAAATGGATGACTGTTCTCATTGTACTTTCAATGAAATGACTCCATTGTAATACTCCGTGATTGGATCGAAACTGAAATCAATACTCCCTTATAATAACCAAAACACACGAGAGTGACAAATTCTTGAAGAACCGAAAGCGCGATGTACGCCAGAGCTTTTCGATATAATTTCATCTTAACACCCTAATAAATCATCGATATACAAGACCGCACTGAAAAAAACAACTAGAAAACGGTAAAATAAACTTACATTAATAACAAACCGATGAAAATTAAAATTATTTTACTACTTGCAAAGTTCCAGCTGCAGAAATACGACCGTCAACTACCTTTAGAGATTTTAAATGCTTTCTTTATGGATGCGAACTGTTTTAAAAATAATGGATCCAATAGATAGACCCAAACAATATTTATGTTAATTATAATCGAAATAAATACAAATCATAGGTTGAATCATTGAAATAAAACTAAAAGCATTTAAAAAACTCAATTCATACAAAAAAGAAAGCGGAGATCTTTGTTTGAAAAAACGATGTTAATCCCGCCAATGAAGTATCCTATTTTTTATTTAAATCATTTCAGGAGAGCCATGGACATTTAAGAACGACTACGACGGTGATTCGCTATTCCCAGCAATCTCCTGCAAGACAAACCTTTATCGCCCGTTGTTTCAGCTGTGATTCACCCAGCTGCCAAGCAAACATTGCAATAATAATAGACTGAAACCGCTTCGACAATGCCAGCATCCAACGAGAAACGTATATATACTCTATATTCCGACGTACAGTGCGCATAGGGAAGAAAGCCTCTTTAAAGTAATCGTAGGCTATTATCTCCACGGGAGCATTGCCCTGAGCGCCACTCCGCTTCAAGAGCATTTTACTTGTTAAAGACACTCTGGGGCGCGGAAAATAGAAACACGGATAAAGATAAGGGGCAAGGGGGATGCTGAGGAAGATACAAGGCGGCAGGGGAGGCTGAGCGAGCAGAGCTTAAGTTGGCACGTAGTTAGGCCAAGTACAAAGAGACTGCGGAGGGGGAATGGCGAGGTAGGACAGAATAGGTAATGCAGAATTAAATAACTTCAGACAAAAATTGGGTACGAAGCATATGTACACCAGCACGTGCAAGGAATTGATGGTGTCCAGTCGAATGTATAGACATAGACAAAGCGTAATTCGAAATAGCGACAATAAACAAAGAGAAACAAAAAAAACTCTGTAAATGACATGTAACCAAAGCTGACAAAGGAAGTCCTTAGAAAGTACACCAGAGAAATGACCCTACTGATCGCCATTTTCTGTCTGGCGAAAACGAACGAATCCATACGCTTTTTACCCCAAATGAAGGAATTATCCCGGACTACATGTTTAAAAAAATATTTTACCAGCTTTCAGAAAAGAATAATATATTCTGTCTGACATAATATTAGACTGAAAACTGGTTTACATAACTGGCATGAACTATCCCTTTCATTCTTTAATAACATGCCCAAGTACTTCAGCTATAAATTCACTGTCGCCACTATGAATTGTGCTCTTAGGAGTTAGGTACGAAGGCTAGAACAAATGAATTGGGAGAAACCAGACTTTGTGCCTTGCGTATCCTTAAGTACTGGGTAGTTGAAGTTTTAGGGGTGGCTACCGACAGTTAATGTCATTTGCGATGGGATGGATGGGAAAGGAGGAAGGGTGGAGAGAAACCCGGCGTCGGGCTTAGCCTACTCTTAACTCTAGGGCTCCGCAGTTCAACATCCCTTCTGACGGAAGGCGTATTCACTCAAAGTTCTCCCCACAAAGAAGCTCAAGTAAGGATTGGGATACCACTAAAAAATATCTGCCGTCTCCAGGATTCGAATCCGAGCCCTCTCCGTGGGAAGCCAGTACATTAACCACGGCTTCATCTCAATCTCCCCATCAATTACTATTGAGAACGTGTGAGTATTTTTTATTTGATTAAATTGACAGCACAAATTTATTCAGAGGCTAAAATTTAGACATTCACGACGGAGCATCACTGAGAATGTTGAGCTACTTTGCCAAATACAATCCACTACCTCACAGTATATATCATAGAGAGCACTAAAATTTAACGCACGCTCTCAGTCGCCGCTTGTTTTGGAGGTACGTCTATTAATATCTCAACAATATTGCGAACACTGAGCGCTCGCTCATCCAGGGTTTCCGAGAAATGCTTAGAAATTTTATTCTTGGACCCTTTGGCCTTGTGCTTCGCGGCTATGGCGCCATTTAAGTCGAAATTTCCAACCCGAGATTCTAGCCTCAATCCAAGGAAAAAAGTGTTTACCAAAGTCTATTTATACCTAGTTTTACCCATTCACTCCACGAACACAATCCACTTCTCATATCTCAATCACTCCATCCGATAATGCGGGGCAGATTCTACAGCACATAACTAAACTAATAGAAAACCTGAAGGGCAATACTTTCCTTCTCTTCGAAGAGTCAAATTGCCGCGATATTTATAAGGCGTAGGAATTCAGCCTCACGAATGGAGAAAGCACATTTCAGGTACATGAGACGAACGTAGCTGCTACCATTCAAACGACTTCAAAGTCATTCTGAGGAAGAAAACAAGTTGGACTGCTTATTTGCTTCCTCCGCTTCTAATTAACATAGATTTATCCATTAAAACGTGAGCTAAATGACGCTCAGAAAAGATAAATCCCCAAGTGTATAATAAAAGTGGAGAAAAAGCAATAAAATTCACCTTTTTCAAAAAGAGCATTCGCAGGATTAGTTGTGCTTGCTAAAGGCTTATCGACCGATTGGGGAAAGACTTGATTGAAAGAAGACTTGAAACAAGATTGAAAACTGTTTTATCAGATCCTCAGAGAAACAAAATATTCCCAATCACCGAAAAAATCCAAATTTATTTCGTGAGGTACTTATTCCTTTAAAACGTCCAGCACTGTTAAAAGTATCAGCACTGTTTCAAGAATCAGCACTACATACTTTAATGAGTTCAAAAAGGCATTTTCCTTTATCCAGCACCGTCGCCCTGAGAGACGTTACCCCGATTTATACCCGGCCCCAATAATAACCATTTTACGCAAACAATTATTTTGTCTTCACAGGGAGTCAATCACAAATCGAATAATAAGCACTTCACGCAAAAGATATACGTATGAAAGCTATCCAACTCTCACGCTATTTTTCCTAAATGAAACTTATACCTTAAGCTCGCAATAGCTTAGCTTGGTGAAGGGCTTAATTTATTTTGTCGAATGCTGAAGTATTTTACTTTGATAAAATGACAACATTTGCATTTTAATGGACAATTTACAGAAAAATTTGTATTCCAAGGGTTGGAAGTTGGAAAATCTTCCATTTTGTCTAGAAAAAGAACACCAAAAACCACAGTAATTACCCCGAAGGTTGGTCTGATGGATCAGGATAAAGATCACTTCATACCAAGCTACGTCGTGTATTCCTGAGCCTAGGAGCCAACTCCCTTCACCGTGTCATCGAGTTTCCCAAGAAGAGCTGGTGCCCGAAAAATCCTAGGGGTTGAGTGAAACTGAGTGGAGGATAGGCGCCACCCTTATTTGTACCCCTCCTCAATATGTCTGGGCAACACATCGCATTGCAAACCAAAACTGTACTTTAAAATCCTATATTATAAAATTTCATATTAGTGCCTAATTCGTGCTTCTAACAAAAGTTATAAACTATGTAGGTAACGTGTCCAGAAGTAGCAGTAAAAGGCGATTTCCGACTATTATATTCAATCATAGATTTACAATTCTCAACTCGGTGAATTCCATCAATTTCACTGTACGCATAAGTGTTCCATGATCCTCCAAAGCGTTTGAGTCTCGTGGAGTCAACACTAACCAGAATAGAGAAAAGTACTTCTGTAACGCATTGTAAGGGATTGTGATGCATGAACAAGAAGCTGATGTGCGTAGAAAAAAAAACCAGACCCGAAACAAAGAGTGACCGGCTTCGAAGCCTGAGGGAGCCTCCCGATGATTACCGCGTCCGATACATCATCATCATCACCGCGACCCGCAACAGAAATATTATCTCTCGAAAATGGCTAAAACACGTACCCCAAAAAAAAACAACGGCATTCCTTTCAGAACAATCCATCAATCGGGAGTCATATAAAACGCCTTTTTTAGGTGAGGGCGAGGAAAAAAACGTGGACGTTAATACCCCCGGAACGATCAAAAAAATTCGAACCTCGCGAAACATCTCATTCGAAAACAGAATTCAACGCTTTAACAACTACCCTTTCGGCACATCAGATGGGAGAATCGAAAAAGGGGTGGTGTGAGTGAGGGAGAGTGAGGGTATGGGAAGGGTGCACGGGAATGGGACGACTGGGGGAGGGGGGCAGAAAGAGTGAGGATAAATAGGACGCGAGCTACAGCAAACATTATCGTCGCAAGGGGCTTTTTTTTTATTCTGTGTCGCTGGAAAAGTTCCCTCCTACCAACATGTCCCCTCTCGTACTCCGACCACCCCACCCATGCCTCCTCCCCGTCACCCCCACACCACGTTACACCAGATGGAGAGAGAGAGAGGGGGGGGGAGGGGGAGGGAGACCTCATAACATCACTCCATGCGATTCTGAGGCAGGAAATGACAGACGGGGAAGGGTTGTTGATGACTGAAACGTGGCGAACACGTGAACAAGAGGGAGGAGAGAGAACGGTGGGAGGCGAGCGATAGGGATGGAGGAGGGACGGAAGTGCTGGGGCAGCTGGGGGGATGGGGGGGGGGAGGAGGAGGAGGAGGGAGTGGAGAAAGAGTGCGTTGAAGGAGAAAGGGAGATGATGTGCGAAATCCAAAAATCTTTGAACTCTCTTGAGTGTCAACCGCTTATTTTTTTTTATTCCACTCTGTTTACGGTACCCCGGGAAAAGATAATGCAAATCGTTAACAGATATGGCGGCCAGGCATGCTGTAATTTTCAACTTACAAATTTTCCCGACTTTTCTGGGTTAATCGGTGTCTTCCATTGAGACCGGAGGGACTTGACAATACTTTTCCCACCCGGTATCACTAAAAGATTGGAATGATGTCGCTCGCCTACGATTTAACTGAATTATTCAACAGTCCGACTTCATTCGCTAACGCAAACGAATAACCTTTTAAATATTTCCACTGAGAAATACATTTATTTCCCTAACGTTTCGCTTTTTTAATAATTTCCCATCTCAGAGTTGGTCATGGCACCCATTCCGCGATGGATAGAAGAAAAACATTACGCTCAAAAACCGCTGGTTTTAGCGGGAGAGAAGGTATTCATTCCCTTGTTCGTAGGCACTTTTAACAGACTTCGAAAGTGCTATGAGAGCTAGCCTTCTAACCCAATTCCAGGAGCACTAAAATCCTCCAGTAATCAGATTAATCCTGTACAGCAGGAAACACTCCACGTAAGAGGATAGGCGTAACCTTAAGTAAGCATGAAAATGAAGCAATGACTCATGAAGTCACTAGCACGAAAATACATGAAGAAAAACATGACAGTTAAACAAACGTAGGGTAATATTTTTTCGCATTCAACAATTACTTGGGTAATATACTTTATCCATGAAAAACATTGAAATGCGCCCATTACAATGGTCTGAATCAGCCTACGTCATTAACCGGTGTCTGAAGTACAGGCAATGACATTTAACATGTTGCTGGTGTATTAATAGTAAATGAACTACGTACTCTTTTGTTGCTCTGATCTTCTCAATGTATTCTCATGAGGAATATAACGATTAATAAAGAAAAGAAAAATATCAATACGTGCGAAATATCCCCGGAATGTAAGTTAATATGATGGATTAGTTGTTTCCTGTGTAAGGACCGATGAAAATTAATGACGGAAGGGTGAATACATGGGAAACGTATGGGCACTGATGGGGGCGCTCCATTGTTATGAGTGGTGTATTTTAAAGTCATTTGAAGAAACATATATGAACACATTTTCTGCTTGGAACTTGGAAATATTGTTTGCAACACAAAATATTCTTGTCAAATAAAAAAGGAACAATTCACTCTTGCAAAAAGGGCATTAAAAGGGCGTGGTGAAAAAAATGTGCCACAATATCTACGAAGAATATATTTTTAATGGCTTTTTAGACTGAAAAAGTATTTTTAGTTTTTTAGATATTAGAAATACGAGATTTGAGCAAAATTAATTGTACACGCATCACCAATTAGCATATCACACCAATAATAAAAAATAAACGCGGTAGATGACACGAGAGGACTCACGTAACAGATATCACGGACAAAAAATATCTTTGGAGATTAAATAATTAAACGGGTTAACTTCAAAGAAGCAATCGGTCGGAGTAATACATATATTTGAAAACGCGAACATAGTATAATATGGGTATATTTAAATGTCAAAGAAAATGGAGGATGTATTGTTGGATAAGTGAAAGGAATAGGTATGCATTCATTTCAGTTCGCATGGGAGGGTATGGACCAGAGATTTATGTCTATTATTTTAGATATATTTTTAGCATTAATTAGAGATATACTTAAATACAATTTTATGACTCTTTAGAAAAAGGTTCTCCAATAACCGGAAACACGACGGCGGAAAACGCCACGCCCGGACAGGCAACGGCACACGAATGTGATTCTAGTCAGCGGGTAAGCAGAATAATTTTTACAGGTGAGGAAAAAAAGCCATCGGCATCTTCAACAACAAAATCGAGTAAAGGGTGAAAGGGTGAAAACGAGCGCCATAATATGGGCAGCAACGCAGGAAATGAGAGGCGCGTAAACCGAGAAAGGGAGCGCGTTTAGGGTTCTATCGGAAAGGAAGTGTTACTAGAGAAATGAAAAGGCACAGAGCGCTTATACGGCGGCGGTTCCCTGAAAAGGTGAAAAAAAGCATTTTGGACCGAAGGGACGGGTGGTCGGAGTTGGGGTGGGTCGTGCGGAAAGGGAAGGGGGTTGAAAAGTTTAGGGGAGTAAGGGGTGGATTGATAGGTTGGTCCGAAATCGAATCGAAATTGAATGGCGACTTCCATTTGCAGGTTTTGGAAAGTCGAATGGGGTAAGAGAGAGAGAGAGAAAAAGGGGAGGGAGTGTGGAGTGAGGATTCGGGGAGTGGGTGAGTGAGTAACCCCCTGCCCAAGAAAAGCATCATCACGGCAGATAAGGACGCCCCGGGAGCCAAATTGCGCGCTTGATGGGATCCAGGGCGTGATTCGGCCTGCATCCGAGCGAGCGCGGGTGGGGGAATAAAAAAAGGGAAGGGAAGGAGAAGCAAGATGGGTGCGGATGGGAGAGGTCATGAACTCCAGGGGCGGGCGAGGGGTGAGGGAGGTCAAAGGAGAGAGAGAGACGTCCAGATGAGAGGGCGCACCTTCCGACAGGCAGATGGGAACGATGAAGTAATATAAACTCCCCCTGAGTATGCGTACACACAGTTATAATCCTGATTGTCAGGAATCATAACCCGGCAGTTAGCGTGGGATAATAACTTTTTTTAAATCTTTCGGCTTTGGACGGAAATCTATCCACCCAATTCAAAAAACTTTACTTTGGCAAAATTTTTTTGCCCTCCCAAAATATTCCGAAGATTACTCGAGAGTTTCCAGAGAGAGCATGGCTAAGGACTGAGGCTCGGCACGCGACCACGTAAAAAAATATAAAATACGATTTTTTTAGAATCATCTAGTACTTCCTGAAGGAAAATCGTTCACGGAAATACTCTACCCTCAAAAAGGGGAGCAATTGACCAAAAAAACCCTAAAATGTACACACAGAAGCGAAGGATTGTACAACCTTTTACGAGAACTATATACTTCGTCTCTTATTCCAATTTAAAATGCGCTGTATGTTATCTTAAACAACACGGTATAATCCTCCACAGATGTTTTCATATTGCTGTCCATCGTTTCAAAATAAAATTAACATATTTAGCGCACCAATAATAATTTATAAAATAAAATTAAACACAAAGAATCTATATTAAACATTTGATGTTTAACTTTTATATTCATGATTATACCGACTTGTTACTCGAAATAATAAAATTTGTAATCATTTCCCAAATGTTTTCTAAAGTACTTGTATTTTTCTAATTACGTTTACATTTTCATATTTTACTGACTTCCAGAAAACCCGTGCTACCAAGCTTGATGGATGCTTGCCGTAAAACTAGAGCGACTGGAATTTTTCGTGTAGACTGAAAATTGAGAACTTACCATACAAATGTGACTCTTTCTCTTAGGACAAAATTGCATTGCACTTGTAATTAAGAGAGAACAAATCGTGCTTCTGGGTTTCCGAAATGCGTCTACGTGCTCACCCAGTAAATGCGTCATGCAAAAAAATTACAGCGTTGGTTTCTACCTTCAGTAATGGAATACTTGGCAGCCTTTCTGCTGATAATACATTGATTAATAATCCGTACTTAGGCAATCTCCATCAACTATTCCCTAAGACTAGTTGATTCGAGATAAATTGTACAAAATTTTAACTTTTATTCAGGTTTTAAAAAATATATATTATTTGTTGCGCCAATCATTTTTTAAACGATATTTTTACTGAATATTCAGTTGAAATGCAATGTATGGATCTTCACCCCCTTCTGCGCTCTCGACAGACTAAACAGTTGAGAATCTCAATGAGATACATAAAATAGGGCGAAAAGAATAGCATATATGACTATTACGCCAGGTAAAGAGTCTGGTCAACCGTGCGAAAGTCATCGAAACCCGACCTGGAGTGTGCGTTCGCACACTTTATTAGATGTGGCATATATCACTGACGCTTGGCTCATCTTTTATTGTAAGAAATGGGCAAAGAAGCCATTATCATAACACCAATGAAAATAGAAATTATCATACTAAGTGCCAAGGTATACATTCCATTTCGACTATCATTTTTCTTTACTCTCACCAAGCCTATGATTGAATCGCAAACAAGCATATACAAAACACCTTTATTCTACGCCTGCGTAGTAACTATCAAAAGAGTATGCCTCAAGGTAGTTAAATCACGCAGAGAAAAAAACTCCCGCAAGTATGTATGGCTCGTCCCCACTTGCACTTTCGGTGCGAATTGTTCTTTATGGGCGGTCCCCACAATGTCGTATATTTCTTAACCATCTCTGACACACCCTCCCGATCCTCGCCAAAACGCCATGATTTCCAAAACGATAATCATATGTGACAACAAGAGGCCATAGAATGTGACTGCATAACTGGCAACCAACTGAATGGTCATTAAATAAGAAGTACATATTTTAGTAGCAAAACTGCTGCACTATGTTTTGTTGGAGAGAGTTGCATCCTATACTGCTCTCTTTCCGAATGATTCAAGTAAAAAAAAATCTCTCACAATATCTACCCATAATAAATTTTGTTGGCACCACATTTCCATTAATTTACACGGATTCAAAAAAAATGACGACTGATACTTGGAAACAAATATAGTACGTATATTTTTAAATTCAAAATATAATAAAAATGGGTAGCTGAAATCGTAGGATTTGTAGATGGCATTAATTCTGATTTAAATGTTTTGTTTCATGAAAAAAGCTTCAAGCTGGAATTTAAGGAGTAATTGTTCTCACGGGTGCTAAAAATTAGTAGTGATAATAACAAGGCGGATGTTCTCTCAGCGGGTATGCAGAAGGCCGTCCTCCTGGGGATCGCCTTCTCTGGGTTCATGACCGCAGAGTGCGGTAGCCACCTATCTGGTAGTGGCGGACGTGGCTATCCCTAGCACAGACTCCTCTAGATCGTCCGCTCCATAATGACACCAACAAAACCAGACTCGAATGAGGATGTTTTGCAAAAGTAGAATTCCTAATGATAATTTTACTTTAATTCAAAGATCATAAAAATTATATCGGGCAAGGCAAAGTTCACCGAGTGTTTTAATTGCACAATACATTACGATACATAGCAAGTACACTGACATTAAAATTCATAAAAAATACAAGTTCATACAGATATATAGGAATCCATACGGAGGCCTATATAAGCATACGTGTGAATCATATTCATTGTCACTTCTTCATCAAGAAACACTTTAACATAGCATAATTTCCTTTAACATAATAATTCCTATTCAATAAGTCCTAAGTATTTTATTGAATAACGTAAGCGAAAAAATTATGAGTTGTCTAGAAAGATTTAGAATTCACGGTCCAATATAGGTATTTGTAGGTAGGTATTTGAGAAAGAAAGAATGAGAATAATGATTGGAGTGCAGAGTATGTTTTGTGATAGTCCACTCAAAATGAAATGAGACTTTAACTGGAAATTTATCTAAGTGGTTTCAACAAATTTGGCAGAATAAAATATATGCAGATGGAACGGTAGGCTAAACAGTGCTGACAAAAAAAGGTTTACCGGGATGGCTTTGGGGAATTGCGACATAAAAGTGGATTGATTCACCCTTTCCATTGGGAAGACTAAAAATGATTTATGGAAGTTACTCCAAAAGAGTATGGAATACGTGATAAGAGTAAACTTTAGCACAGCATGTACAAATACTTCATAAGTGAAATAGAAACGAATGGTGCCAATGAACTAATCATAAATATGCAAAAGGAAATGCTCTTGCTAAGAAGTTGTACATGGGCAAAACAATTTAGTTCATCACTGATGGATCAGCTCACGAACTAAACATATTGGGATTGGGTATTTTGTGCAAATTAATATAAGAGTCACATTCGAAAAGTAAGAGCCGTTTTCTTATATTTAAATATTGGCGGATCAGAACTGTGCGCATGCAGCGCCATCTATTGGCTGTTTCCAAAGGCAATGAAGTTATATTTTGATCCAGTAGCCATTTGCTTGAGTAGTGAGTGCAGACATACTAGTATAACAATGTCCGCGATAATCGTTTCTCCTGCCAGTTCCAAAGTTCGTGCTTAGATTCGAATGTTGTGCGAAGAAGAATCATCAGCTGCACAAATTCATCGGAAGTTATGCCTAGTTTATGGAGCTATAGTATTGAGTGAAGGAAAAAAATTAGACAATGCCACGAATACTTCAAAATGGACATACAAATGTGTATGGTGAAGAGGGGAGTGGCTGGCCTAGTATTCAGACCGATGAAATCGTTCAACAAGTGGACCAAGAACTGCGATCTGATCGACGATTGCAGATTAGTGCTCTGACGGACAAATTTTCCCTTCTCGGACGCAACGATATTAAAGAAACTGGTGCAAGTGGTCGATCAGTGGTGGTTATTTAAATTGCTTAAGAGTGAATGGCGACTATGTAGTAAGGTGAATTAGGTTAGTTGGATACTAAAACCACCAATCAAAACATTTTCTGACCAGGATATTTTTATAACCAAAGAGACCTAACTTAACAAATAATGCTCGTATGTGTTGATGAAAAGTTTTTCAGGTGACTACTGAATGTGAACAAATTTGCTAACGTTGGCGATATGGAAAGATGCCATTCAGGCTCGAAGAAAACTGGACAAGAAAAAAAAATTAAAATGAAATAACAATCCAATGCTATTGTATGATAAATATCATAATATTGTTTTTTACTGTATTTGTATTTTTTTGTATTTTACTGTAATTATGTTATCGTAATTACAGTAAAATAACGAACACAACAACAGGTCCTCCAAAAATGCGGCAGAATGATCAACCTAAAATTGACTCCTCGAACTAAAACGCAGAAGGTATATTTAATTTTTAGTGCGGCGCGCTCGGAGAAAACCCAGCGAGCATAAATTTAAGTTTGCAGTGTCTCCGCCACTGTTTTTAACTGCCTGCATATTCAAGTTTTCACATTTCCAACCCGCGCAAATGCCGTCTTAAATTCCTATTCCACTCCCAACCGCCAGGCCCCCAAACACGCGCCCTAAGCAAAACCCCTTGCGACCGGGTGGAGACCCCGTCTCCATTCCCGCACCCTACCACGAAAACGCCTCCCGCCTACCTCTCTCCCATCCCCTTAGCAGAGCCCTGCGAAACGCCCCGCCCATCGCACCGACCACTAAGAAGACGAGCGATCCGATAAAGCCAAGCGATATATGGAGGGAATGGTGAGAGAGAGAGAGAGAGGGAGAAAGTTCACCAAACACACGAGAAATGGGGGGGTGTGCGAGGAAGGAAGGGTTGGTGCTGTGCGGGGGGAACCGATGAAAGTGGGAGCGGGGAAAGGAGGTGATACGGGGTTGAAAAAAGAAACGGGGGAATGGGTAAGGTCTCTTAAGTCTCGCGACAAACCTTACGGCAAGGTCTTTCCCCCCTACCTCGTATCTCCGAGATAAGAGCGGTTTTGAGATGGAGGAGAAGAAAGGGAGAGAAATTCTGCAGTTGGAGAAAGGGGGAGAAGGAATGTTGGAATACTATTACTTTCACGGAATAGTACTATTTTAATCTCGTGCGCAAAGGATCTCTTTTTATTCCGCTCACGCTCGGAGGGAAGGGGAGGATTTCCCATGCGTGGGCGTGGTTGTGTCTATGCATGTATGTGTGTGACGTTCAGCATACGCGTTTACGTGACCGTGCTAGCGCGTGCAAGCACAAAGGAAAGTATTTACGAGCCTAGACTGGGGAGCGAGTGAAAAAAAACAACATAAGCGGTCAGGGAATTTCTCGAGGAAATATTCAACACCCCAAACAAGGAATTAAACTCGGGGAAATGACGCTGGTAGACGAGATGGCCTATTCCACTGGAAGCAATCTCTCGATGAAATTTTCTTAAAAACTTGAGAAGTCTGAAAGCCACACTACTCTTTGTGACTTTACGACCATAAAGGAATACCACGGGCATAGGGATCTCCTGTATATCTCAGGAAATTTCAGACGTTATCTCGCTGAGACTTAATTCAGTGGATCAATGTTTACAGTGGTTAACAAATAAAAGATAAAGTTTTCATAGCTGCAAATATTATTGCTCAATTAACACTCTGCGGGAAATTCATCTCGTACTCACACTGGCAACTTCACGCAGTTAACCTTGAATGAAGTACATCAGGCACGCAAATCACCGAAAAAACACTATGAAGAATTGATGAAATCTGAACGAAACACATCACATACTGACAAACCAACTGAAAAACTGCTTCCATTATGCAGGGTAATCGTAAAAGAATGAAAACTCAGCACATAATTATTCCCATTTTCATGCTAATTCAAATTTTCGACTTCAATAAGTCCAAACTAAAAACTGAAAATAGTACCAGATTATAACAAACTAAAATCCTTAAACTCAATCATCCTTCATAATGAAATAGAATATGCACTCGGTACTTTGATTTTCTTAATATTTCTCTTCACACTCGTAGAGCATGAAAACTCAATCCCAAAGCAGTTTTCATTTTAATAAAATTAAAAATTAGCTAATATTTTTGCCGGTTCTTGATTATCTCCATCACTTACCAAATACGAGTAGTTATGAATAGGCAGGAATCAGGAAAGTTACCAGGGAGATGGAAATTCACTCCCCGTCGTTCTTAACTAAATATAGTACGAGTACATGGGCCTATGAACGAACGTCCCAAGAAGTGATTGATGCATATGCAGGTTTTTCAACGAAAAACTCACTAGAAACTAACAGGAATACCAAAGAACACCAATCTTGACGTTCCCCGTCGAAGAAACATGCCCAGGCACTCCGCTTCAAAAAGCGACATAATATTCATCGCACAGAGCCGAAAACACGGCATCAGTCATCAATATGAAGTTTTGGATATAAAATCAACATCAGAATCCGCAAATGCTAGGACTGGTTTTCTCTCCTCAGTTAGCTTTTTCCTTTCCTCATATTTCTTCAACTTGCAATAGCTTCCTCGTGTTTTCAATGCACTGCTTCCCTCAGTAGCCCCACCCTTCCATCCTGGCATATATTTATTCATAGCGTAGTGGTTTTTTCGCAAAAATTCGTCATAAGAGCGGCTTTTCTATTAAGACCATATTGTTTTTTTTCTACGTCCTCGTTCGTCCTCTTTCTGTGAACTTAATATAATTTTATTTTCTCCTCCGGCATGGATGGCACTTGAAACTACTCCCTTAATCTTTCATTTTACGGTCACTTCCACCGTCTTTGTCTGAAGTCTAAAACAGAAACATAATCTACATCTATGTCTTGATTAATAGTTTTCAAACGCCACGATTTACGATATTCCACGTGGGTAAAATACGAGAGGGAGATACGCAAGACAAGATGTGGTAAGTAAGAATTTGGATGGAACAGAGGAGTAAATATGAGAAAAGGGTAAAAAGAAGGTAGGGCGAGTGTGCATGCCGGAAGGGGAAAGAGATATACAACCATCAGAGGAAGGAGAGGCGTGCGTTCGGCAAGTCCCGATAAGGCATTAGGATAGGAAAAAAGGGGAAAGTGAGGGAAGGGTAGGGAGCGAAAGTACCCTTCGCCTTTACCCCCTCCACTCACAACCAAGACACCCCCGAACACTCCGGTTGCTTCGCCTCCAAGCCTCACTCCCAGTGCACGCGAACACCCGAAATAGACTCGTATTTATTTTCTCTCTGACCCGTGAATCTCCCCCACCATGGCATACACTGCATGCTCCTCCCAACTCCCTCACCTCCACGCCCTACTTCCTGCAACACTTCCCCCCCCTCCCACTTCCCTCTGCGAATACCCTCCCTCCTTATTCACCTCTCCCCTCATTTCTAACCGTAAAACCTTCTTAGACTATCACTTCCTGCTCCCAATCTTACTAATACATATAAATCACAAATTATTTCACACAGAAGCATTCTAACAGCTATTTATTACCATATAACGAAATATTTTGACGGCTGAATGCAGGATTGCCAACGGTTAATAGGAGTAAAGTCAACGGGTAAGTAAGGTTAACGGGTGAGTAAAGTACCCGAGTAAAAAGATACAAATAAGCTTCCTAATTGGCAGCGACCACAAAAACTTGAATTTATCAACGAATAATTAAAACGAGTGCATACTTTGGAAGCGTACTTTCAAACAAGAGTAAGGAAGGGATCGGGATGGTGCGGTGGCTAACGTACAGGCTTCCCACAGAGGGGACCCGGATTCTAATCCTGGAGACAACAAATACTTTTCAGTGGTATATTGATCCCTACTTGAGATGCTTTGTGGAGAGCATTTTGAGTGAGTACGACGTCCGTCGGATGGGACGTTAAACTGCGGACCCCTTGGCGATATTCGAAAAGAGTAGGCTAATGCCGAGGCCGGGTTATTCCTTTCTCATCCATCCCTAATGACCATTGCACATGGTTAGCCGTCGGTCGCCTCCCCTAAAACTACTATTACCACTAGGAGTGAGGAATAGGCATTTTCAGCGACCATAAAAACAAATACCAAAACCAACGGAAATATTGATGGAGGATAATTATGACGAGTAAGTAAACGGATAGAATAGTTGTTAAAGCAGTCTCGATGAGTGAGCAGATAATTAACCCGTGGAAAGCACCGCTAGGTGTGAAAAGGGACAGTCTTATAGAGCCCTTATAAGTCCCCTCCCGCAAGCACTAGTCCCAACCACGAATTCCATAGACCAGTCCTCCATCCTCCTCCTCAGCCCTACGACCCTTAGCCTAGATCCTTTCTTCTCCACGATCTCCAGCAGTTGAATTTCCATGTATCACGCACGTACTCAACCCCCACACACCCCGACTACTTCAACCACCTACGAAGGAGCGCACACATAGAAAATTAAGAAAAGAATTTGTCCCCTGAAGACGCCATTTCGTTGAAACCTGGGTCATGATATTAAATCCTCATCAAGAGAACTGACGAAGCATTTTATTCTTCAGTAATCAAGTAGATCCACAGATTTAAACTTTAAATCCTGCGTTCCATTCTCGTATTATGTATTTCCTTTTAATTTAATATAGTTTGTCGAAAAAGAGGATGTAAGAAGTTCAATTTATCCTTTCCAGTATACGACTAAGCATTAAGCATTCCACGAAAAAAAACAAAGGAAAGTGATAGACAAAAATGAAGACGATATTACCTATCGTCGGAGTGGAGAGCTTCAGTAAACCAACGAATCTGTTGGTTCAGAGTCATAATTACATGATTTGTTGAATGCTAAGGGGAAATTCTGACGTTTGATCTGAAATCGCGGCATTTTGTGATTTATACCATGCTGACGTAAAGGTATTAAAATGACACGAGCATTAAAGCACAGTGTCATGTTAGTGTCGCAACACCAGCGAGGTGCATACTATGCAATGAAAGATAAAAATAGCATTTCGTATCCAGACTGAACAAAAAGAAGGTACAATTGGAAAGGGATAATAGAGATGAAACCTTCCAATAATCTTGTCAAAATATTTAGAGTACAAACATGTCTATGGAATAGGCTGGGAACGTCCGAAAATGATTTTTGCTGGAATGCTAAATTGCTTTTAAAATGCAAAAACGTTGGATTAACTCGAAAAATTCCAAGCCTCCAATTAACGAACTCGAAAATAGTAATTATAGTAAGTATCTAAATGGTAAGTATTTTGAGTCATAATTGTATTAGATTAGGAACATATAACTACAATTTTTAGATGTCCCCTTTACAATCAATTCATAACCAATACTTCTTATTAAATTTCTTTAAAACTGTTTGCCAGTTTTTCTAACATCGAGAAGACAATATTTGCAAGATGTCATATCGCGCTGTTCTCTCTTAAGGTAAAACGCCGTCGAATTACGTTGGCAACCATTTAAGTCGCGTGAGCGAACTGCATAAACAAAATTTACTAATAAATAATATCTCCCGAACTAGAATAAAACCTTCCGTTCTAAGTTATACAGCTGGGCATTCAAAATTTGACTCCCATGGGAAGCATAAATACTATGTCAATCATAAAATTTGCACGATTTCTCATTTATGATTGTGGAGTCTTTCAAGTAATTGAGAATTTTTTCTTCGGATATTTGGTGAGCCTTTTCCTGATCTTCGGATCTAATTAGTCGCATTGAAACACGAGAATATTAATCAAATACTCATTAAGAAACAAAAATAGGTAATATGTAATAATTTTGACATACTTTTTCCAGCTCCTCTCAATTGCAACATATTCTTTATTTAGAATAAATTCCATCTTTGCCTCATAGAAATTCTGGAAAAAAAGATTAGAGACAGACTATCTGACATTTGATTAGATTTCATTCTTTCAAACGGTAATGACCCTTCTAACTCTTACGAGCAACACCGTTTCGTTATTTTAATCTTCTGATTCCTTCACCTTCCTCTAATTTCCCACCTCTTTTTATATTGCAATACTCCTTTTTGGTTATAATTACATTTCGGCCATTGTTTTCACTCATCTCAAACGTTTCCATTTGCACAGTTCATTATTCGATACGTGCCCAACATGATACCCGTAAATATACACTCCGTTTTCAAGGAGAGAGACTCCAAATACGCCTGGTATATGATGCAACACGCCGGTGAGACAATTCACCCCGAAGGGCAGGCGCGACTATGAAGGTGAAAGAGGGAAGCTTCATTGATCGCTTAAAATGGGCAATTATTTCGGGGTTTCCTTTGCCGTCCCTCGGACGGTAAGGGACTAACTCCCCAATTCAAACCCGGCCAAGAAAACTGCCATCAGGTGGTTCTGCCACCATACACACGCGAGCAGATCAAGAGGCAATGAAAACAGCTATAAGATTGGGGACGCTCGGAAATAAAGCATGGAACACGTTGACGAATGTTCCTCTTCCAGGCTGACTTTTCTGTGCGACGCGCTCCCATCAATAAAATAACTACTTCTATACTAACACTAGAATACAGCTATGAACCAAGAGTGGCGGAACGAATCCGGATTACTTAAATATAATGAATGCGGCAACAAATTTTGTTTAGGCACAGTGGACGAATTCTGGTGCATTTCCGCATGACCTCGATATAAACTTCTTGAAATGAGATGTTTTCCTTAGATTCGGTAGGCCAAAATTTATTGAACAATTTCTACAAAAAAATAAGCGGTAAAAAATTTCAATGGTTTTTATTGTGACCGACTATTCGAAAAATCCGCTGGAGGGTTGCTCAAAAAAACCTGGTGATTGCATGATATACGGACATTCGTCACGCGTATATTCAGCTATACTGGCCATCGTAACGAATACTGACATTTAAAAGGTCTTATAAAGTTATTTGAGGAAGATGCGTCATCAACCACAACGATCTGGTAATCGGTCACAAGAGTTATTTCGCTTCCCGTGAAACTGAAGATTTTTGAAACATGAAGGGCAAATATTGAAGAATGAATTGATACAGAAATATTGCCGTATTCCCACGAAGAGAAACGACGACTCTATCGGGGCTCAAGTATGACCTTATCTAAAGTAAAATATAAATCGCTGCGATAACTCAATTATGACGTCAATATTCCGACAATTCCAATGATTAAATGCATTTCCATTCCAACACTGCTGATATTACTACAGAAAGTTATAAGGCAAGAAGAATGGATAATTTATACGCAAGGTGAAAGGTAATGAAGCATATTTTTCCTCTCCATATTAATAACAAAAAGTTTCCTTCCCTTCAAAGTGACTAAACGTAATTCACGTTATAATGAATATGGAAAGTATGCATTCTTGTGATCGCACGGCTGTAATTTATCCAATACGTAAGGCCGCATTTCAAAATGAGTTAACAGGAAAAGAATGCATTAAAACGAACGAAGCGATTAACTAACTCCTACGAAGAGTAGGTGAAGAAAGAAATCTAAAAAATAGGAGAAGGGATGCATTTATCCTCATCCACAACGTCTTGTTCGCTGATACAGATCAACCAACAGATCAAACGAATAAGAGGATGAAGAATGAAATATTATGATGATTAAGAAATATTATAAACGCAGGAATATATATATATATATATATATATAAATATATATATATATATATATATATATATATATATATATATATATATATATATATATATATATATATATATATATGTGTGTGTGTGTGTGTGTATGTGACGTGGGATACACCATATAAAGAAAATATGTATATTTTTAGAAGAAAACGTGAGTAAGATGGTGGAAGATATGAAGGCAAAGTGCAAGATGTTCAGAAAATAAATACTGATCGTTCTCTTTAAAACCGAGCAAAAAATGAGCTAGTATAAAGCACGATACCGAAATAAAGAGTGCCATACCGAAAAGGAAAAGGTATCCTCTTTCATAGGGCGTGACCAATTCCCCTTCGCAATACGCCCAGTTCCAAATAGCGATCACGGCCAGGGAACTGTAGCAGAATATTCACTGCGAATGCCAGTAGTGTTAACCCAGATCTTACTTCAAGTGATTTCGAACTCCATGGATCCTTAAAGGAAGCTTCTCTCGAAGTGAACCAGTTCCATTGTAGTGAAGACGTGATAACGGTAACGCGTAGGTGGCTCAGGTCATTAAGGCTTACACTGAGGAGGTATATGCAGAGACGGAATACAAAAGAATAAACGGAACAGGTACCTTAACCGACACGGCAATTATGTAGGAAAATTAAGGCGAAAGAATATTTTTAATGGGCATACATAATATATAATTTGTTTTAATTCACCGGAAGTCACATTTCCGAACAAACCTCGAACTGCGATGAAAGAGAGAAACTGGCAGGGCGGAGAACAGAGAAGAGTGAAGAACTAAAGTAAAACAATGATTAGAACCAAAGAATCTTAATGCCGAAGATAATAATTTATAACACAACCCTTGGGAGTACACCCAAAGACCAAAAAATGTTGAGTCGTAAAACATTTCCGACATAAACATGCGGATGCACATACCACTCAGGATGCTGGAGTAACTAAATACACTTGCGAAAGGGAGAGAGAGAGAGAGTGGTTTCTTTCGTCTCCAAAACGCTTAAGATACTACTCCCTCATACACCCGCACCAAAAGCCGAGCCTCCTCTGTCCTTCTCGTTCCCTTTGACACTCCGTAAAAAAAATCACCTCTTCTTCTACTCCTCGTTTCTCTTTAAAAAATAAAAGTTTTAAAAAATTCCTGAGAGACTCCGAATGATCTTTAATTCACCGTGCTCGTGAGGGAGGAAAAGGGAACATTAGCCGAAAGAGTTAACCCAAGGGTTGCAGGGTGGGAGAGGGCAAGAGGAGAGGAGAGGCGGGAGTGGACGAGAGAGAGAGATCGGGCGGGGGGGCAAAGGGGGACGACACCACTCCGTGGGCAGACTCGATAGCAAGGAGAGAGCGAAGGGAGGGGGGCAGGGTGTTAGGACGAGGGAGGGTGGTGTTCAGGGAGGGGAGGCGGGTGTCCGCAAAAGGTTGAACAGTCGAATCAGCAGTACACTAGTATTATGAAACGTAGTAGTCGAGAAATCAATACACAGCCAGTCTATTCAATGCAACTGCGCCGCGGATCGGATGCCAGATGAACTAGGGCCCTTGTGTAGAAGACGTAGAATAATACAGGTTGCAAGCCAAGACGGGAGGGAAGGTCGCATTTCACGCGCCGCTGCAAGGGCAGATTCCCGGAAGATTCTCGGAAGTTGCGACGGAAAGCACTTTTCTCGTGAAGTGTTTTTAAAGGAGACTTCAAAGGCTTGATTCTACATGTATTTCGATTGATGTAAGACCGTCGTCGGTACTAAGTCTTGAAACATTTAAGTCCAAATCCCCTGCCCTTACTTTAAAGACATTAATTTAAGATTTTTTGGAAGCCACAGTCGCTTTCTTTAATTGCAATTGAATTTTATCGCTCTTTTTCTTATTACACAATCGAAGTTCTTTCAAGTTTCAGTAAAAAGTGAATTGTTAAATTTATTCCATTTGATTAATTTAAGCTGAATAAACCTTCATCACTTTTCCGAAGTAAGCATTTTACAACGCACTGGTGAATAACACTTCAAAGTTTATTCTTCGGAAGAATGAAAGTGAAAAAATTTACAATTCGAGATTAATCTTACGCTAATTTTGTCTTCGAGTTTTTTCATCCAATATTACCAACAGACTGAATCTAATCCTAAATTTAATTGCATTCACCTAAATTTGGTTGTACGAAGAATTCTGAAGGCCGAACCAGAGAATAAATTGTTTATTCAAATATATGGATATTGATCTGCTATAATGCTCCTGATTTTAACATATCTCTAATAAAAGGCGATTGAACACCCAAATTATAAGTGTAGCTAATATAATGTAGTTGAGATGCTAGATCGTCAATTTCTTCTCAACAATACAATCATATTCATTTTCTCCTTAATATACTAATGAGGATATTTATTATAACAGAAATAGATATTTATATTAACAGAACTGTACATATGCGTTGAATAACGTTGAAGGGATTAAATTCCAACCTGATATGCTCGTTTTGGGTTATGTTGGAAGTTAAAGCCCTCCTATCGAGTTCCCGAGACTTTTCAATAAGCTCCCAACCCATTAAATTCGATAATTATGATATTTGGACTATTCTTAAACGAATAATACGTATATAATAAATTCCATGCATTTTAAACATGTCAGATTCTACAACAATACTTTACTACGTTATGAGCCTTATTAGACCTTGGCCATTACATATGAAACATCTTTTCCTATATGGTTCCTATATGGTTACGATTCAACAGAAAGATTAATTTAATTAATAACTGATATGCCCTTCCATATGTGTGTAGAGGTCAACTAGCCAATTTCTTCATAGTACTAGCGAGACTGTGCATAAATAACTACGTCTACGCATCGTCAGATAAGAGTGTTTGGCAGGTCGAAATTAAAAAAAAAACTGGATGCAATCCTTATGCTCATAGAGGGCAGCGATGAGAGAAAAACGCGGCGGCAGGGTGAGAACTGTGGAACGTTGCATCCTGTTGTGGAGTGAAAGTCGTAAACTTGAACATGGAGCTCTCAGACTTAGGCGTACGACTTTGATAGCGTCGCGGTTGTGGGTATCGATCTCGCATTCAGATTTCCGTGCCCACCCTAATGCAGTTACGAGCGACTGAGGAAGGGGTGGGGGGGGAAGTAAAAGGGGTGGGAGGAAAAGAGCTCACATGCGAACGGGTAACAACATGGTTCCAGGGTATAAAGAAGGGAAATCGCGAGGCGGATTAAGGGCGCACCAAAACGCCTAACCGGTGAAAGACTTTACAGCGTTTAGCGCTATTTCGTGCAACATGATATACACAATGGTTCCTTCATTTAAGGCCATAGAGGAGGACGCCGTAAAAAAAAACACCTATACTCTATTATATGCTTTAATATTTATTAGAGAGCTGAAGATTATTTTCTTGTGTTTCGGATTGTGCTGGTTGAAATGCGAATTGGTTTATTTTTGGTAAAAAAATGCGGAAATAAAAAAATAAATAGTGAATTTTCTATGTTACTTCTGTTGTAACCATAACATTTGCGCAAACAGTTAATCTGCATAATCATGCACTCTGCAATTAACGACGGAAAATTAATCCGCGGGTGAACAAAGGGAGCTACAAGGACATTGCGAGAAATTGTAACATTCCATCGAATATCTAGTGTCAAATTCTGACATACAGTTGCGTAACTTATAATTGGGGCCTTTAATCTCAAGGACTTTTAATGGAGAAAAATGAAATACAGAATATTCACATCAACTCAATTCACAAATTATTTTATTAGACCAAAAATCTGTGCAGTTCAGTAGACGCAAGATGAATGCTGTGTACATTAGATGGCAAAAATTTGATCGTCTACCAACTTAAAATCGATCGAGTATGATTTAAGGTGTCACTGCTGAACGGAAAATAAATCAAAGGCGATAACTCTGCACGCGAGAATAAAAATAAAATACAGTGGAATAACTTCATCGAAAAAATTAAGCACTATTGGAGTCCACTAGCGTCAGGAGAGTAGCTAGCATCAATCCTTTTCGTCTAAGCGATAGGTACCTAGGCAGCTGGTGGAACCCGCTGCGCACAACACGATTGGAATTAGGTTTTTTTCGGGATGCATCGACAGTAGAGGTCATTTTCCACCGCAATCACGCCTCGATTTGAATCATCAAATCGCAATCACAAAACCAAGGCTCGAGGCGGGTTCTGAAACCGCGGCCAAGTGGTAAACAAGGGAAACCATTACCAATCAACCTAAACGGGTTAGTTGGGCCCGCTGAACTCTGGGGAAAGGATCGCGGATCACGAAAGATCGCGCGACACGTGTTAAACAACAATTTTCGCTTCCAAAATTTCTCAGAAATGTTCAGAACGATCGCTCTTCTTCTGCAATATCGAGTGTACAGAGTACTCTTTATCTTTTTGAATTGAACCATGGCCGCCTTGGCTAAATATTTGAAGAGTTTACCGTCAGTTGGGTCGTCAACAATAATATTATAACACGGCCAAATAAAATAGCACAATCTACGCGATACGAAAAAAATCAAACGCACTTATTACCCTTAAAACAAAACGAAGAACCAATAAAACTCTTGGCTGAAATTATATATAATCATAAAGATCAATTACCAACATTTGCTGGCTCTGGTAATAATTAACTCTGCCGGAATCGCTATGCAGTACTGGTAAAAGGAAACCATGTTCCCTGGGATACATTAACGACGTTCTTATATTTTAAGATGCATTAAGATATGAATGAAGTTTTCTCGGGTCTTCCACCGGGTCAGGGGTTCCATGTTGGCCAGCAAATACGCCGAGAAAGCACCAGATCTTACTGCCTTAAGATATGTTAACCTAACCGATTAAGCATTCCTAATATGTGGTGAAAAAATTAATTTTCCTGGGCAAGAAAAGACATACACAATCAAGAAAATGAGTGGTAGAGAGAAGGTTATGATTTATGAGTAAGAGTACTTGGTCTTCCACTCTCTCGTAGATTCCAACCTTCCGACGCGACGCGTCGCGACGTCCAAGAACTAAGGGCAGAGATGTTAATATTTTCTACCGTCTTGACGCGTTAGTTTGTGCTATTTACAGAATATCCGCATTTGATTTAATGTAAGTGCTCAAAACGCGACAGAAACTTCAATTTTAACGGCTAGTTGCTGCGAGATCTTAATGTAGTACTCGTATTATTCTCCAAATGTACATAATACAACCGATAAGAGATAAATAGTAAAAGTTTATAACAGCCAAAATCTCATTATATTTAATCATAAGTAAGTCATATTCATGGGGTTATAATATCATGAAAGCTCTAATAATAAGGATATTTACTAATTAATATAATTTTTAAACTTCGTGGACAAAAAATTAGTCACGTAGATATCAAAGCACAGAATACTAAGGATTCTACTTATATCATTTTAGCATAGATGACATCCATCGAGAAACTAAAAATGAACTATTCACTGGGAAGCTTGACACAATTAATATGAAATCTCAGATTGTTCATTAATATTCTTTCAAGATCTATGAACTTTCAGTTTTCAAATTTTCTTGATTTTGTGTTTCTAAACATTTTTCCTTATCCGAAAGCATAATTATTGCAAGTAGGTAAATGCATATTAGTACACTATTAGACAAGACAACATGTTATCGAGTGATACAAGTATTACGAGTGCAACAGTTCCGTATCATCAGTACATTCATATCCTAAAAATTCGAAAGTAGCTTCTTTCCACATGACTGTACGATTGAAGTTTCAGGATATATTTGAAGCAAACAGTAATTATTATTCATCGCAGCTTCCATGTTGATTTCTAAGAGTCGTCTCACCGAAAATCATAACTCATGGGAGTTTTCACTTAGTTCCAAAATTAATTTTAATACCGAGGGGTGGGTCCGAGAAGTTGCCTAGGTTCCGACACAATATTTTTTAACATAACTTGACAGACACATGCTTTATCAAATAATATCATCAGGTGGAAGAAATTCACCTGCGAGAGCCATATTGAACAAAGTAAATAGACATGTTCAAGAAAAATTAAGGGAATCTGTAAGGGAACGAAATTCGGGAACGATATGAATGTATAGACGTACAAATCGCCTTATAGCGAACCTACAACAGACAATGTTACACTAATGACGTGTTGCGTATTCAATGCATTTAAACACAAATTAACAAAAATAAAATATTCAATCCGGCTCGGGCCACTCCTAATGAATAAACCATGGCAGCCACAAATATCAATAAGAAATCAACAAGATATTTTTCACGAGTTGATTGCAGTGTGATCGAATCATGTATTGATTGCACATTTCACAATCCAAACTGATTTTATATAAAAAGGAAATAAAAAATATGGGTACTCACCATATCAGTCTTGAGAGTTTGTGCAATACGTAGACATTACCATCACAAATATCTGAGGATGTGGCAGATGTGGAACATTTCTACAAAAAAGAAGAGGAAAAACCTCGTGAAGTATTGCAGAGAACAGTAATTTTAGTACATTCAAGAAGCATATTCCTACTAAAACCTTTCAATTACTGAATCACTCATCCGTCATCCTGCCCTTAGAATTCTAATATCTGAAAAAACCATATATTTCTTCGAAAGCATACCACCGTCGCTACTGTAACAGTGAATGCTATGCAGTTTGAACAAAACCAGCCAAGTACGCCTCGACAAAAAGTTGAATGGTCAAAAAAAATCAATAGACATGCAAAAGGTCGATAAAATTTTATCGCTAAAGCGTATGTTTTAAAAGACGCGCCCGAAACAGAACGGTATAATTTACATTCCCTCACTCAACAACATAATAAATTGCAGGTTTTCAAAAGCATTGCAGTTGTCGATTTCGACGTTAAAACTTGAGAGGTGAGGGGAAAAGGGATGGAAGCGAGGGAAAAAGAAAGTCGTGCGCCAAATTGCAACTAAAAACTTTTAAAACCTTAGCGAATAAAAAAAAATAAATAAACACTATGCCATGTCCGTAACAACCGGTTAGGAGTTGAAAAAAACACTAACCCTCCCGTTTTACCCTCCTTCCATTTACTACCAACAAACCTATACTTACGGTATAATGAAATAAAAAATGCCCATGTTAAAAAGAGCGCATATTCCCGCGAATGAGCTACCTCTGGAAGGAGGAGATGGGGAGAGGGGGTGGAGTAGCGGATGGAGAGCGGGAGGGCGCCCTGGCGGAGCGAGGGACAAAAGTTGGGGTGCAAGCGGCAGGGGAGGTAAGATGAGGGGAGAGAGTGGTTTGAGCACTCCGTAATTACACGATCATGCCCACTTCCACCTTAACTTCTTAAAGTAGTAGAAATAATGAGAATGCACTCTCAGGTGGAAGAAAGCATGCATTTTTAAATGCAACGCAGAGAGGAAAGGAATGAAAGAGGGCGGAGAGGAGTTCCAAGGAAAACGAAGAAGGCGGAGAGAGGGAGAGTGAGAGAGGAAAGGAAAGGGATTAAGGAAAGTAAAAGAAATAACAAAACACCAGGCATTAAAATCCTTACCGACTGAACTCTCAAATGCCTTTCTTACCCTTAACCTCTACGCACTGCTCTTCCCCACAACTCTCACTATGGCCTCCTCCATTCCTACCTACATCGCTAAAAACACCTTTCTTTCTCTCTTCCCTTACGATTCGAATCCTCATTACAACCACCAAACCCTTCTCTTACTCGATTTTTTTTCCCTACCACAACCCCCTCCCCTCCGAGATATTCGTTCAACCTATTCTTTCTCTCTCCCTCACTATCTCTCCTCCGGCGATGTATGTTTATGGGGCAAAATTTTTCCGAAGCGAAGACAAAGAGATAAATTTTGATTGCTTTCGCTGTTGGCTTCCCCTTTATTGTCGGGGTCTAGACCAATTACGGTCGGAAGGGGTGTGGGCTGGAAACGCTCGGCCCCAATGCAGCGTGAGCGGGAGTGCAACGCGAAGGTCGAAAATGGGGGAACCAAAGTATTTAAGCGGCCGGCCCGGCCTCTCTCTCTCTCCTCTCCCGAGGGAGCGCCCCAAAGCGCCGCGGCGGCGTCCTTCTCCTCCGTCGCCGCAAAACCTTGGCGCTCTCGTGGAGCTAGGAGGGGGGGGGTTTGGATGGAGGAGGGGACGGAGAAGTGAAATACAAAAAACAAGCCGCCAGCGCAAAAAGAGGCGACCGAGCCGAAAAGGAGGGGGGGGGCTCTACTCCCTCGCCGGAGCGCGTGGAGGACGGTCGTTCTCCTACGGACAGAGCTGCACATTATTCAATGGGGGGAAGGAGAGGGGGAGCTCTCTCTTCCCCGCGAGAACGCATATGGGGCGTTTCCGCAGTCCTTTTCGAGAGACGAGAATCCTTCTCAGAAGACCACAATGCGACGCGGCGCGAAGGAAAAGTGAATATCTTTAAAAGGGTTGCTTTCAAACGTTCGTGAGACGGTTTCTTGCTAGAGAAAAAAAAAACAATGAGACGAATTCGCTCGCGTTCGCGCCACACCTCTCGGGCGTAAAAACGGAAAAGAAAACATGGGACGGAAACCTCCAGCTGTCTACATTGTCTGACCTGATTATAGGGAGAGCTCGAAAAGGGACGAACTGCGGCCACGACTCCACAGAGAAGCTGAGCAGGTACAATGGATGGGGGGACAACAATTCATCGCCTCTTCGAATAATGATTCGGACGATGTATTTGATGTATTGCAGATATCCTAGTTTTAATTGGACACATTTTTATACGCTCGCAATGATTAAGCTGTACAAATTTAACCTGCCACACCACACGTAATAGTCTTCCAACTTGATAAAAACGTATGTCCCATACAGCCGAGTTGTGTGGAGCTAGATATTCAGTGCAGAGAGCTATACTCACCGTTTAAACTACAAAACACAGGAAGATTTTATCATCCCTCCAAAATATCCACATTTCAAAAAATATAGTTAAGGTGCGGAAATACATGAATGGGATGGCCATCGGAAATTCTTTGCGTGAGAGCAAAGCGAAGTATTGATGATCGTCAAATTGGACACTTAATGCATTTAAAACATATTTAAGCATAAAGTGAATCCATTGACAGTTGTAGGTTCCATTTGGTGATGACCGTTTACATAGAGAGGGAGGTAACTAGATGGACGTCCCGGGGATCATTCCCTCGGGCTTTTATAAACAACTTTTAAAATTATAAGTGTTAAAAACGTTATTTGCCTGCGGTTTGTTAATTAAAACTTGCTTTTATGTTGTGAAAATTCTTTGCGAACAATTATAATGCGCTGTATGTTGTATAAAATATGTGAAAATAACTAAAAACGTAGGCTGTAATTTTAAAAAATGTATGCAGTATGAGGCACATGTCATCATGCCCAACTTCTCTTTGAAATCAACGCCCATGTGCGCACCTGGGAAATATGACGAAAACCATGCTTTCATTAGAACATGCGTACATTCGAAGCAGAGCAATTTTTAATAACACAAAACGAAATAAAACGATCATGCAGAAAACACAAAAACCAAATAAGAGTTCGTTTCAATACTCTGAGCATCCCGTAAAAATAATCGACCTCCGCTGTAAAATTAGTATATTGGACGAAGGAATATGCCTTACATACTCGTATACTCCTTAATAATAAAACGACAAGTTGAAAACATATTCCGCATCAAAAAGTTTAATATTCTGATAAAATATTTTTTTATAGGAAGCGAAAAGGCCTCAATTTGGAGGCAGTAGAGAAAATTACAGAGGACTCATCGAGGAAACATTTTTGTGCAATTGATACTGCACAGAAAATTGTCTGGACCGGGACTCAAACCCAGAATGTAGCGAACTAATGGCAAATCTTAACATTTAATTAATCAAGGAAAAAGCTTCTACTAAAATTAATTGGAAAAATTACACTTGGTGGAATTAAGAAACTATACTTGTACCAAGAGCGTCTAAAATTCAAATAACAAATAGGTGCTAATTGAGGATAAAGTTTAGTCAAAAACATGAGCTTTAAAAAGGAAACATGTCTCAGTCTTCAATCTATAAGAGGATGTCATAATCCTGAACAAGTATGAAAACTGAACTGAAAAAGTAGGTGTCATGAAATATTAACATTTTTGTCCCGCGATGGGTCAAACTAAGACTATTAAGCTTAACTTCATAAAACGTGAAATATTTTAAAAGGGACAGTGTGTCCGACAATAAAAGGTAGGAGTCCCCTCTGGAGTATAATTCAAAACCGCATCAAATATGCAAAATCACCTTTGATTCCACGGTAATCTTCATAATTATTAGCATTAAGCATACCGGATTAACTCATCAATTATGAGCCTCACCTGTAGCCACTTCAGTGCCACTGAACAAAGGCGGACGTAGGAACCAGCGCTTCTCAGGGCAGAGCGAATTTGCGGTCGCGTAAGGTCCTGCGTACCCACGCGCTAGGGTGTGTGAATTATGCACAGATACGAAAGCGTACATTTAGGAGGAGATTAAGTCCCCGTGTCTAAGGGCCACGTGTTCGAACTCGGTCGGCGACATCATAAGTAACGAATCCGCAGTCACCGGTTAACTGAAACATCAAGACTAACCTAACTGCAAAGAATTAATAGATAAAGTTAGTGGTCGCCATAATAGTAAAATTTCGAGCAACAGTTGGCTCGAGGAACTTTTCATTAGTTACAAAACAAAATACTGCAACGACAAAAGTAGGCTTTCAACTGAAAGAATAATCAACTGCTTAAGATATATTAAACAGATTCAGGCGAGATGAAGTGGAAGTTCGTCATTTTGAGAAAAACAAAATTTGCACTTTTCCACTGCTTTATACTTAAGATATTATAAATGGTACATCATTTTTAAACTGGATTTTCTGTCAACTTCATATTTTCCCTGCAAATTGTAGACATTAAAATTTTACCTCATCTGAAAATTAGTTCTTTTAAATGTATTTTGACAAGATGAAAACATAGGGATGCTCAATATATGAAATCACATCAACTATATTAATAATTTGGCTCGTTAAGAATATCCAAGGGGGAAAAACAATTAAGACCATGGTGGAGGAAGAATCTTCCTATGTTTTCATCGCTTACTTGTCACCTTGTTTTTTAAATCTATATTCATATGAAAACCCTTCCGGAATACCAGTTCGCTGGATTTATTCATCATAATTTGCATTCCCAATCTAAAAATGCAGATTAAACCAAATTTGAAGACCCCTAAAAAACCAATATCTGAACTGAAAGACGTCTCTAGGGTGCACACGCCGCCAAACATACTTCCGTTCTCCATGCCTTTGCTACCGCAAACAAACATGCCGGTTTATTTATAGACATCTTTCCATCCGAAGCGATTTCCTCGAAGAACTACGCATTAAGAACCGAAGTGTAAGCGGGAGAGTATGGAGAGGGTACGGCAAGAGGGGTATGGTTTTGTGACATAGGATGCGAGCTCTCGCTTAGCAAAGCAAACTGAAGGAAATAGTGCAAAGGAATGATCACGTTCCTCAATATGAAATGTGGAGGAAGGGGCTTTCCAACGTGGTAGCCCGAAATGGTTTAATAATAAACGCACTCAGTACGCCTGACCACCTCTGCCGTTGCATTTTCACTAATTATTTCCGAAATTCGGGGAATATCGGAGAAATATTTCAAGAACATTCTTTTCATGATGCACGAAAATTATATTTTTACCCATTTGATAAGTGATAGAATACACCAATGCCAATATACGGCAGGTAAAGAGAGCATGATGAAATCCTAAATCGAAGTTAATCGTATTAATGAAACTACACAAAGTGTAATAACAGACGTCACTGTAACTGTATATAGTGCATATGTATGTTTGCGTGTGTATGTATGTATATATATATATGTATATATATATATGTATATATATATATATGTATATATATACATATATATATATATATATGTGTATATATATGTATATATATATATATATATATATATCTGGGAAACCATAACCGGCACAGGGAAAGGAACTGGCCCCCCTACCCTGATGTGTGAATATTCACACGCCGTTGGGCTTGGTACACGGGTGAGCTCTACCATCACCTACTAAACCGACCTTCGGGTTGATTACTGTGTTTATGGTTTTTATGGTATATATATATATATATATATATATATATATATATATATATATATATATATATATAAAGTCACTTTCTTCGAAAAGCCACGAACGTGCACAATAAAATTCACTAAATAGTCATAGCAAACACAGAAACTAAAACATATAAAAGAGGGACTCACTAGTTCTCGAATATTCGGTGGTGCAACCACCTTTCTCAAGAGGAATTAGGAACAGGCCAGTTCTGTCCCTAATTCCTCTTGAGAAATGTGGTTGCACCAGTGAGTCCCTCTTTTATATGTCTTAGTTTCTGTGTTTGCTATGACTATTTAGTGAATTATATATATATATATATATATATATATACATTTATATATATATATATACATTTATATATATATATTTATGTGTATATATATATCCCTCCCATGGACTACAACCTTGTCGTGGTGGAAGGGCTTGTGTGTTCCGATGACCCCTAGAGCTGTGCTGGCGGGAGTAATAATAATTACTCCTGGAAGGGTCACCCATGCCAGAGAGGTGAAAGGTTAGGAGCCAGACGAAAGGTAGTCCACGCAGCGTCTGTTCCTCAGTGAGGCGGCTGCAATGGCGTCTGACCCCAGTGGGGCGGCCATTAAGTGATGGTGTCATGTTAAAAACACTATTGAGGAAGGCAACGGGAAACCACCTCAATTATCATTCCCAAGAAAATAATGATGGACGTAAAACAGAAATTGAGTCCTGGCAACTGCGGGACTCGGCCCAAGGGGCCGTGTGCCGTGCCGAGCAGCGGGGGAGGCAAGGCTTCCGCGGTCGTCATCCCACGAAACCCTTGCAGGGAAGAAATAGCAGCAGCAGGACAGAAGACTCAGAAGAAGACGAAAGTAGCTAGAATAGGAACATGGAACGTCAGGACAATGTTGAGGACAGGAAAATTAGAAAATATTAAGCGAGAGATGGAAAGAGGTAATATAGATGTTTTAGGTCTCTGCGAGGTGAGATGGAAGGATAGCGGGGATTACTGGAGTGACAATTATAGAGTGATATACAGCGGCGGGGACGAGAGCGAACGAGGGGTTGCCATAATATTAAATAAAGGGGTAGGAAGAAGCGTAGTCAACATAGAGCAAGCGACAGATTTTTACTCTTAGAGATTAAAGCAGAGCCGACGAACTTGGTCATTGTTCAGGTATACATGCCACCGAGCAACCACAAGGAGGAAGAAGTCGATAGGATGTACGATGAGTTAGAGGATATAATCGCGCGTGTTCCTGCAGGGAAACATTTGATAATGATGGGGGATTGGAATGCAACGGTAGGCGAAGGAAGAGAGGGTGGTGAGGTGGGGGACTATGGGTTAGGCACGAGGAATGAACGCGGGGAGAAAGCGATTGAATTCTGCAGGAGACAGGGATTAGTCATCACCAACACATGGTTTAGACATTACAAAAGGCGAAGGTATACATGGAAAATGCAAGGTGACTCAGAAAGGTATCAGTTAGATTATATTATGGTTAGGCACAGGTTTAGGAACAGTGTGATAAATTCGCAGTTTCCCAGGAGCGGATGCGGACTCTGACCACAATTTAGTTGTTATGAAATGCAACTTCCATTTCAAGAAGATAAGGCAAGGGCGGCGGGTTAGGAAATGGAACGTAGAAGCATTAAAGGGATTAACAAGGAAGGAGTATCAGCAGGCTGTAGAGAAAATAATGGATGACAGTAAAGAACTGAGTACAATCGAAGAAAAATGGGAATGTATCAAGCAAGGGATATCGGAAGCAGCAAAAGACACTATAGGAACCGTTAAGGGGAAAAGAATAAGGAAACCATGGGTCACGGATGAGATGATTGCAAAGATGGATGAGAGAAGAAGATGGAAGAATGTAAACACAGAGTTAGGCAAAATGAAGTACAAAGAGTTAAACAATAAATTGAGAAGGTCCACAAATAAAGCAAAAGAAGAATGGTGGAAAACGCAATGCGAGGCTATGGAAAGTTTACAGAAGAAAGGTGAAATTGGTGCTCTATACAGCAAGGTTAATTTATTATCGGGAAGTAAGAAGGCAAGATCTGTGCTAACAGTTAAAGATAAGTGGGGTAAGATAATAGTTGAACCAGGATAAATCCAAGAGAGATGGAAGGAATATATAGAAACACTGTATGGTAAAGAACTTAGGCCGACAAGGTTAGACATAGAAAAGGAACATGACGTAGAAGAAGATAGCTTAGGTCCAGGCATACTCGACGATGAAATAGAAAGGGCATTAAAGGAGATGAAAGCAAATAAGACCGTGGGGGTGGACAACATACCTGTAGAACTGTTGAAATGTTTAGGAAAATGCGGGAAGAAGTCCCTATATGGACTGATTCGTAGTATTTATGAAGAAGGAATCTGGCCGGAAGATTTTGTGAGATCGGTGTTAGTTCCTATTCCAAAAAAGGCAAAGGCTTCGTCAAGTGAGGATTAAAGAACAATAAGTTTGATATCCCACGCAGCTAAAGTTATTCTCAGGATCATCAACAAAAGGATAGAGAGTAAGGCAAATGATTACTTAGGGGATGATAAGTTTGGGTTTAGGAAAGGAAGAGGTACGCGCGATGTCATTGCAGTAATGAGATCACTAATCGAGAGGAATATAGAATACAATCAGGACGTTTTTGCCTGTTTTGTAGATTTCGAAAAAGCGTTTGATAGAGTGAATTGGGAAAAATTAATGCGTGTATTGCAGAAAATAGAAATGGATTGGAGGGACAGGAGACTGATCCGCAACCTGTACATGTCTCAGGCTGCTCAGGTGCGAGTGGGGAACGGAGAGTCCGGATGGGCAGTGTTAGGAAGAGGTGTAAGGCAGGGTTGCCCATTGTCACCGGTACTGTTCAACGTATATGTAGAGGAAATGATTAAAAAGGCATGGGAAGAACTGGAGGTAGGAATGAAAGTCGGAGGGGAATTCGTAAAATCGGTTAGGTTTGCTGATGACCAAGCATTAGTTGCTCAGTCAGCCAAGGGGTTGCAAGCATTGTTGAGTGAATTGGAGGATCAGTGCGATAAATATGGGATGAGAATCAATATTAATAAAACAAAGGTAATGCGATTTTCCAGAAAGAAAAAGGCTATGCTAAATATTAAAATAGGCGGGGAAAAAATAGAGCAGGTAGAACAGTTTACATATCTCGGAAGTGTTTTGGACCAATACGGTCAAAGTGGTAGGGACGTAAGGAGAAGAATTGCGCTAGGCAAGGAGGCTTTCTCAAGGAGGAGGGATTTGATGACGGGGACGTTGAGTAGGGATGTTAAGACAAGACTCGTAAAAACTCTGAAATGGGGCGTAGCCATGTACGGCGCGGAAACGTGGTCGCTGAAGCAGGAGGATAGACGTAGATTGGAGGCTTTTGAAATGTGGGTGTGGAGAAGAATGGAGAAGGTGAAATGGACCGAAAGGAAAACAAATGAGGAAGTACTGGAGATGGTGGGTGAGGAGAGGGGTTTGTTGAGAGAAATCCTATGGAGGCAGGAAAAATGGATGAAAGGCGTATTGAGCGGTAGTGGAATGTTGAAGAGGGTAATAGAGGGGAGAATGTTGGGCAAGCGAGGTAAAGGTAGGAACAGGATAGGGATTATGGACGGGATGAAGGGAGGAAAGAAGTACACCGAGATGAAGAGGGACCTGATATAGATTAGTTTGCTGAGTGGGGAGTCACAATATGTTTATTTGATAGTTGTGTCCATCCAAAAACCTACTTTAACCGGTAGATTACCTAAAAAAAATATATATTTATTTATTTATTTATGCATAGATTTTTATGTTAGACGGAATTGAGGGTAGACAGAAATTATGCCTAATGAGAAGCGATTATTGTAGCTAGGGTGATCCCTTGCGTCAGGGCGATGGTTATTCTGTGAATCCACCCAAAACTTACCTTAAACAATAGATTGAAAATTACTAATAAATAGTATGACGAGGTAAAAGGAATAATTTCATGGAAGACTGATCATGGATATAAAAAGTTTGAGATATCTACAGACATTAAATTTGTACAGTCACATGTGTACATCAGCCACCCTAAGTGAGACTTCAAATTTGGCAATAACATTTTCTGTAGCTAATTTGTGCCCTCAACATCTAATCAGAAGAGGAAAAGGACATGAGGAACTGCATTCAAAGCTAATTAGAAAACAAAATGGACACAACCTTAAGCAAATGAAGAGTGAGTACGAAGAGAAGCCTATGGAATGAACTAACTGGTATAAGAGGGAACCTAATTGAGTACATCCTGAGGCACAATGGTTTAGTGAAGACAGTAATTGAAGAAGAACAACCGAGACTTAAGGAAGGTCACTTATGAATAATGAGAAGCAAAGTACTGAAGATGCTGATAAGAAACTATGTGATAATTGGAATGGAATGAAGAGACCGGCAGGTAATAATTTATCTTGGTGAGCTGCTACCAACCAATCTTAGAATTGAAAAATGAAGATCCAATTTATCAGATAAATTCAAATTGATTTTTTTCCAAAATATTACAATCATGGAATGTTTTCATCGACCTTCAAGAGAATGATCTAATGACGCATTGAAGGGACATCAATCATCAAGTAATATGGCTAATTTATTCGGCGCATGAATGGAATATGTTCGTAATATCTGTTTAAACAATTCCTTAAGAAGTTATTTTAAAATTTTACCACTTTCATTCTTTTGAGGCACAATGGAAGAGGTGACTTAATTTATGGTGACCTGTATGGACTTTTAGGAGAGGTTATTATTATTATAAGGTAATCTATCAGTTTAAGTAGGTTTTGGATGGGAACAACTGCCAAATAAATATTTTGTGACTCCTAACAAAACACAATCCAGAAACCTACTCTATATCAAGTCCCCTTTTTAGGAGATATAAAGGAGTAAAAATGTGGAAACAAAATTATGTAATAAGGCTAGAAATTAGAGATTAAGTTTAGAAATTGTTACAATGATAATTCAAGGACCACAAAAAATAATGTGAGGTTTTTTATAGTCACTTCACAAAATTTTGCTAAGTTTTCAACGTTATCCTTGGGTACTCATTATTTATTTATTGAATAACTCTACCTAAGATTTCCAGTCAAAAAAATATTCTATAACAATAAAGAATAGTTAACATGGCCCAATTAAGGGATTTTTTATTTTACATAAAATCATTTTTAAAAACAAGAAGAATGTGAGGATAAAACTATTAAGGCAATTGTCCAGCGGATATGATTATGGAAAACACCTGCTGTTCCTCAGGACGAGCCGTTTAAAAGGAAGTTGTTTGCCATACGCTTGTATTCGATAAGATAATTTCAATATGGCAATGTCAATAGATACTTGCGTGTTGGTTGCACCTTTATACTGACATCTAAAACTGGGATACCATAAATATGACTATCGTGCTGCACTATAAGAATCAGATTTTAACGAGAACAGGTAGTAAATAAATCTAAATATAATTTTCTAAATTAAAATAACGTCATAAAAAGACACGTACAAATTTGTTCTGAATGGTATTTTGATGCAATTTAAAACTAGTTTTACATAATTTGGCTCTTAAAATACTGTCTCTCCGGAAGAAAAAAGAAATACCAAGTCACTTTAAGAAAGATCACGAGTTTTTCATGAGATTCTTCATAATTTTTTTATGGCAATAGTATATAAATAATCCCCACATTTTATACATCTAATTTAAAATAAAACAATGTAATCTACCCAAGATAAATCATTAAAACATACGTTTGACCATATTAGCTTGTGCGGCCTTGTTTATATATTTTGTTTATATATCTTGTTAATATATTATAAAAATATATTTTGATGGGTAACAGAGGTGTCAATCTGAAAACCTGCCATATCTGTATGATGATACCATTTCGATGATTAGAAAAGCAAATACTTCCTTACGGTTCAAAGTCCCGAATTCATTCGTGGGCCGAAGTTCGTGTGGCACCAGCCGTAAACAGTTCACTACGGATTCCCCAATCAAATATGAGTATACGTATGAGTCAGGAATTAGAATTCTGAAATTTAATTCTACAAGCACTACCAAATGCTTTAAAACGAATGTCATCACTTGACTTAAGTAAAAAAATCACAATCCTCCAGAACTGGATGACTCTAACGTTTCACAGATGCAAACCGAAAAAAATGCACCGGTTAAGTTCGTTATCCCACGAAAGGAATTCAGTAAAACCAATCCCGGAGAATATAGGTTTAGTAAACCATTAAACTCTTTGACGTTACGCGTATCGGTGAGGACCGAAGACCATTTGGCGAATGTGATTGGTTTGCCGGCGCCCCGCAGTTTCAACGAACGCAGCGGGAGGTAAAATGACAGAGCGCGGCTGTAGAAGTTCGGCTCTTCCCTCGAGAGGCACGCAGCGTGTGAGAGGCTGGGGCAGAGGACAGGGAGTTAAGGGTAAAGGACGAAGGGAAGGACATGAGAATCGTACAGAGGCGTGGAATGGGGTGACGATGAAGGGGCATGAGGGTGGAGCATTGAAGGCTTCCAAGGACGGAGGAGGGTGAGAAAGGCGACCCCAGAAGGAGGGCAGCGGTGAGTATAGGGGAGATTGCAAGTGACGCACCGAGCGAAATATTACCGAGGGGATGGATTAAGGCTTTCGGGAACGGAACAAGAATAAAAAAAAAGAGATAGGAAGAAACGGTCACACACTTTGACGACATGAAGGAGAATGGAGTGGGAGCGTGCTTGCCTACAAAAAGGGGGAATATAATTCCTCAGGTTCGCGTCGCAAAAGGGATCCAAAGGCCCCCGGGCTAGGGCCCTCCTCACCCTTTCTCGCAGACGTGGTCTAAACGAATGAATAATCTCCAGTAGGACCCCTCCGCGCATTGGTCATCGAGCCCCTCTTCCTCACGGCATTTTCCGAAATTACGACAGGGAGCCACCCAAAAATCAAATAGAGGTAAAAGAAGCTATTTTCTGCCCGCATAAGACGCGACGGGATGTCGTGCCCGACGGGGGGTTGACCTAAAGGGGCAGCAGAGAAAGAGGGGATGGAGGGCTATAAAGGAGCCATAAGGACAATAGAAAGTAGTTGACAGAAGCAGTTCAATTTGTATGTACGAATTTAGCAGGAGGCAAAGCGCTCGAATGTTGGAGGATACTGGCAGTGACGGGGGGTTTTCAATTTGGCTACCGGGTAAATTTGCTTTTCACACTCGGCCTTTGATGTGAAAATATAGACAAATGCAGCCGCTGTATAACTTACCTTTCACGATAGCCTATCACAATTTCAACAAACCATGCGACTTTTCCTCGTGCTCAAAAAAAAAGAGATTGCGCGTGGAGCAGTGTTATTCGCAACTCATACACGTATAAAAATAAATTTCTGAGAGAGCACGTCCCGAGTGTTTTGGCGTCAAAGTGCGTATATCGTTTCGAAGGATGTCTTGACATCCCCGGTTCACATTTAGAGGGAGAAACTCAACTTGAATCCAATATGTGTGATTTTCCGGTTACTAGAAACTTCATGTGAAACAGAATTTTTGCATAGGGAAAGTAACTGGTCTCCTACTCTAAGTGTGTAGTTTTCGCACGCCAAAAGACATCGTTAATTCCACAAGAGTATCAAAATCAAACTTAGGGATGGCAATTGAAATGGACATGAGAGAAATAACTCATTTTAAGATAATGTTAAAATTAAAATGATTTTAAGACCTATATTCCGACATTGCATCCGGCCTAAAATTGGAATTTGAATGAATTTGAATTTGGACCCTTATCCTTAACAATGTACGGAATTTTCCAAAGGATTCGGTTCGCGCGGAAGCATACACGATATTGTTCAACCAATAGGAAATGACTACGTTGGCTTATGTCCAATAAAGCATGAAGAGAAAAACTTTTTGGTCATATTAGTAACTCCTTTTATGATGAAAAAAATTATTGATAAAACTCTTTGGTTATTTCCACTGAAACTTTAGCGCGTTTTTTTATCTAATGAAAACTGCTAAACCTTAACTACACGATTTCTATCAAGCGTCAAATGCTACTTTCACAGATCAGACAAACCGTATCAATTATATCAATTCATGACTATTCGTTCGTTATTCGACTACTTATCGTCATTTCATACATCACAGAAGAAAATTAAATTAAGCCTTACATTAGTATACCACAAAATTAAACCCCACCAATTTTATCTCCAAGTCTAATGAAAACCATTACGCACTCCGAATAACTAAAGTAATTTCTAATCTCCTTTCGGTCAGTTTATGAGATAAAATGTTTTGCGCCAATGATTTTATTCACGCAACATACATCCATTTATTTACGTCAAAATATCACCACCTAAGTGCAATTCATTTTTTCCATCCTGTAATCCAACTTCATGCATGTAGCTTCATCTACATCTACACGTTATCCTACCAATTGTCACAGGACTTATGGAAAGCAATGATTGGTAGAAGCCATTACGAGAGGTTCCATTTATCAAGAAAATACAAGAAGCTGTCAAAAAATTTAATTTTTAATTATTATGAATGGTTTTGCCGGTGTCAAATTTAGCACAATCATGTTACTGCTGTGATCAACACCTGGTCAAGCGAAGCGAAGGAAACTCCTTTTCACTTTCCTTCCATTAACTACTTTTAGTAATTTTATCCATAGTTTTCCTCCATAGTTCTTCCTTTTCATGTTTCCCTCGATTTTAAACAGAAAATATTTCGCTTCGGGATACTCCCCAATATATTATTCCTTCTTCCTGTCTATATCTTCCATACACTTCTCTTGTCACGCAATCTTAGACGGACTTCTGCCCTGGTTAGCCTACGAATGTTACTTTCTTTCATCGTCTGAAGAAATGGAATGTAATTGATTCTTACGTTTCATTTTTCCTGCATTTATTGTCGTCCATTTTTTGAAAACGTCAAACATATAGGCATTATGGAGACAATCATTCATGACTTACCAGACCTTTATAATGTTTTGCCGTGAATAAAAGTTTTACGTGAAAGCCTTCTTTGATTTGGTTATAAAAATACTACCCGTGTCTAAAAATCTTCGTCCTTTACTAATCCTGATTCAAGGTTATGAATTTATTTCTGATTGGGTCGAAAATTGCTCATTGAAATTGAAATATATCTTCAATTTAGACAAATAATTCATTTTACGTTTGTTTATTTCATCAATGATACGGGTATTTTGTATCAAATGTGTACGAACATAAACCTCCAAAACAAATTTACATAATTGCTACTTAGCATGTGACATGTCTACGAATATTTCATAAACCATTGAGAA
Organism: Hetaerina titia; assembly: GCA_037158775.1. Taxonomy (NCBI): domain Eukaryota; kingdom Metazoa; phylum Arthropoda; class Insecta; order Odonata; family Calopterygidae; genus Hetaerina; species Hetaerina titia. Next base: position 46,319,863 of record CM073771.1, read on the forward strand.
ATATCAATCATTATAATCTCACGGTAAATAATCTCAGATAATAATATGATGGTAAATTTAGACATTTATACACAGTGAATCATCGATTTGCATACGTGCCAGCTTTAGGCACGAGCTTGGTTTCATTTCTAGAGATAAAATAATAATTGACAACTGAATAAAAACGCACATATCGAATGCATTCTACTTCTAAAAGTAAATTACACTTTTTTTTTATAATTACCCACTTAATTCTCACTACAGCAACCAAGAATTCCTAACGTTATGCTACACATATGAATGAACTGACTGTAATTTCGTTATCAATTACGATTTTACACAATTCACCCTACATGTTTGATTTATACGCAAAACACTACTGCGGTGGAGATCCGTATGAAAAATTTACTTACATTCGACAAATAGATTGCTATCACTCCCGATTTTATTTTTTTACATTCCAGTTTTTAAACGTAGCTTAGGCAATTTGCATACCATTTTGTCATTTAGATAGTATTACATTTATTCAACTTTTCATTTTTTTCCAATCCACCAGGTAATGGAGAAAACTTAACCAAATTTGACTGAAAACCCCAAAAATACGTTAAATCGTCTGCATCAAGGAAAAAGATAATTTAAAAAAAATGGAACATTTAATTTGGGCATGTTTTAGTTCATGCACCAGTTTATATTCCGTTTGTGTACATAGTAAATGCCGTTCCCAAAGTCCCCCCACATTGACTGCAATAAAATTTGCAATTTTTATCAAGGATACGACTGAGGGAAATGGTAACCAAATCAGAAAAGGTTTTATTAATGGAGAAAAAGCGCTAATGCCAGCTAGGAAACAAGAAACCGAATTTTTGGGAACAACTACAATTTGGAAACAAATATATTACATTCTTTTATTGGAAAATTTTGTTTTCATAGTTTAGTGTCGTCGAAGTTCTCTTAATTTTTGGAAATAGGAAAAAGTCACACGGAGCCATATCTGGCGACTGTGGAGGATGGGGCATCGTTACCGTATTGTTTTTGGCAAAAAATTCACGAACAAACAATGAAGTGTGAGGTGGTGCATTATCGTGGTGCAAAAGCCTTTTGGAACGAATTTTGCTACCACGCGTTTCATACCCAAGAAATTGGAAAAAATGTCATGGCACGATCCAATCGATATGCTAACATCATCAGCGGCACCTCTAATTGTGATTCGGCGATCGTTCATAGCCATTTCATTAACTTTTTCCACGTTTTCATCGATTGTTGATGTGCTGGAGCGTCCAGGGCGTTCGTCATCTTCAAGGTCTTCACGGCCTTCTTGGAAACGCTTATAGCACTCGTAAACTCTTGATTTACTCATAGCAGGCTCACCATAGGCCTATGTTAGCATTTCAAGCACTTTGTTACACTTTATTTCATTTTTTACGCAAAATTTTATACAAATTCTTTGATCCATTTCTTTTAACAAACGAAAATCGCCGAGCTCATAATACGAGTCTAACCTTAGTGGCTGTCACAGACAACGTCCACAATAAAAACAGCTGAAAGTTTTATCAAACTTCAGGGGTATGTCTACTAACATAATAAAAAAGTTTGACAATCGGACTCTCCAAACCCGCGAAATGAAAAAATTCCCGTTAATTTTTTAACAGACCTCGTATAGTGTAAAAATTTTTTTTAAGAATTTTACCAGGGAGCCATGTGCAGTTGACTGGAATCCTGTTTCCTAGCGTTTATTTCAAAGATTTTTTACAACCACTTCCAATGCAATTGAATTTAATATAGTGCAAAAATGAATTCTGAGAACTTATCATTCAATCAGGAACACCCAGAGGTGATTTTCTACCTTTTTCCTAGAGTTACACTGAGTGAAAACCTTAGTTATTCTTACTGAAAACCGGCATCCTGAAAATAGCATTCTCTGTCTTCGTCCATTATATCCAGTAGGATGTGACCGCCAGCTAAGGTCATTTATACCATTAGGGAATGGATGAGAAAGGAAGGGTGGAGAGAAACCCGGCGTCGGCATTAGCCTACTCTTGTCGAAAGGCGCCAAGGGGTCCGCAGTTTAACATCCAATCCGACGCGACGGTCGTCGTACTCACTCAATGTGCTCTCCACAAAGCACCTCAAATAGGGATCGGGATATTATTAGACCCAGATTTTATATTCAATACAAGTGTGCATGGCTGGAAATAATACGTTCACCAATCACATTACCTTGGGCCAATAATCCACATAATATACTGAAGATATTTTAATCTTTGTCAAAACTTTAGAAAATTATAAATTAGACGACTCAGTTAAAGATTTCAGAACCCTCATTTCCCATTTTCCCAATGCAAATCGGCTGTCCCGCACTCATTACGGAAAGAACAGATTTGGAAAAGCTTTTAATATCCTAAAAACAATCCCGAAATGCACTCAGTGAAAACAAACATGTCGAATGCTCGTAAAAACTCCCGTGCATTACATTTTCGAAGGCATATCCGACACCAAAATTTTATAAGCATAAAACAACGATTTCGCATTTCAAATAATCATGTGCACGCGACGAAATAACGGATCCGACTCAAGGCCAATATCTGAATGCATTCCCTCCCTCATCCCCTCCCCCCGCCCCTTACTCACTAATGGCCCGAAATCCAAAAGTTAACCAATTCCGCTAATCAGAAGCCCACGGTGCCGATTCCCGTCACTTAAATATCGGAACCGGGTGAGGGGGAAAAGCGAGAAATAAAAAGTTTCTGCCACCCTGAACACACGCTCACACACGAGCACGCAGATCGGTCATACAGTGTACACGCAATTGTTCGCTCTCCCCGACCCTCCCATAAGCCACCCGCCCCCCTTCCCGACGATTTATCGCCCTTTTTGAGGTTGGAAGTACGGCGGCGTGGGGAGTCGAGGGGGTGGGTTGAAGGACGGGTGAGTGGACGGAGCGGCGGGAGAGGGGGGGGGAGAGTGCAGAGGGAGCGTAGGGAGTGCAGTAGGAGGGGTGGGGCGTCGATAAAGAGTGCGGCCACATCATAAATACCGCTCCAATCGTTCCATGCACCGCGAAGGGCCTCGGGGGACGCTCACACAACGGCCACCAGAGCCCCTTTCATCTCCCGGAGCGATTGCCCTCGCAACGTTTTTCGATTTCGTTGATGGGCGGATGAATAAACCACCATCGCTTTTAGGTATTATAAAAAAATACGATTAACCGCCGCATTTGGATAAACTATTGATCCGATCGCATTTGCCCCGATGCGATCTCAAGTTCTAATGGGTTTTCTATTAACGTTTCGCTTCGGCTAACACCGAACGGCGAAGTCGAGGAACGAGTGATAACTACAATCCCTTCCCGGAAACGAAAAATAAGTCTTTTGCGTTTTGAGTTTCATTTCCAACGACAGACGTTCTGCAGTTGAGCTGTCACATCTCGAGTTCGACACCACTTCAATCGAGGGAACCATTTTTGTCCAATTCTCCGCAAAATGACTTATAAAAATAAAGTTCTACTTATGAGAAGATGCCTAAGATATCTGGGAGCCACAAGACACAATGCAGAAGAAATTGAACTTCGGAGATAAAAAGGTCCAATGACTAATAGTCCTACGGTGTTAGCACAACCCTGAATAAACTAAGTTAATGATACAAATATTTAAGATAAAAATGTAGTTTATGGCAATGGAACACGAAAAAAGAATAAGAAAAGGAATGAAAAGAAATAAATATTGAATAAATTTTCATCTGGTTCCCAATAAAATTTTATTTCAAAGGTTTTGAAACGGGAAACCATCTATCAGTGACATTTTAAAGTAATTTTCCACATACAACTATACTATTAAGAGGAAAATTAATTTTGAACCTCGTGTACCGGCCGCAACCAATGACACCCTAAACTGGCAGTCAGTCATCAAGCCGCATACGAATAATATCTTAACACGCATTAAATAACTACGAGCAAAATTTTGAGGTTTCTATGAAACACTCCTGACACATCTGATAATTTTATGTCAAAAAGCGATGAATTGGAAATTTCCGCGCGAGTTGACAACATCATTACCTCTGCACGAGTTCAACCCGACTCCTAAATTAATTGCAAATTATTTAATTTCTGTAATTAAATTTTGGCTATAATTGCGCGGCGAACTCAAATCATTTTTCCGTTTCTCGGAAATTTTAAAGCTATGCTAATCTTTTCACGACAAACAACTATTTAATAAATTATTTTCAGCCCTACCATTGAACCGGCGTCAAGAGTCATCGATTGATGGTGATTGGAACTTCATGTCGGCGAATTGAATGAATCCAAAATGAAGACCTCCGCAATATATAGCTGCCTGGAGTCCAAAAGGAAACCGCGGAATCCTTTTTGGACTTTGTTCGAGGAAATACATAAACATCAAAATTAAATTCTTCTTGGAAAGTGAGGAACCATATACGCGGTGTTTATGGTGTGGCGATCGCAATGGAACAGTTGTAGCTACGGTTTCAATCATTTTTCGATCAGCATCAATGCCAGGTAGAGATATATATGTACCATGTGGCCGACATTCCCAAGATGGTAGTATTAGATCATATCAGAAGCTCATGAGAATAATCATAACTGCGACAACGTATTTCTTCTCAATCATCAGGTGTTGATTAGTGAATGAACCAAGAAAAAGGAGAAAAAGGATTTTCATACGGCTTTTACACTACCACCAAGACATTGTTACGATACGCATTGGCGCAACAGATGTATTAATTCAGCGAAAATCGTAATGAAGGTTAAGCACAAAAAAAGTCATTGCAAATCGTAAATAACTTCTTCGACTAACCAATCCCGATTTTTGTACACGTCAGGGATTGCCATGCTATCGAAACTAATGACAGCAAGTCATAGTGCGGAGGGAACGTAGGGAGTGCAGTTTACCAAGAATACTTCCATTAATAAATGTCTTGTATTTGAAGTTGCATCGCATATTATTTGCATTATAATTAGTTCTACCATTCTGGCTACACTGGCAGTTATGCAAAAGTTTATCCCAATGGGCTGTCTCTTCTACCAGGTCTAATTTCACCGTGGTTAAACTCAATTCTTTGAAAAATTTTACATGAAGAAATAAAAGAAATTTAGCCATTTAGATAAAGTTACTTTACGAGCGTAATTCCCCTTAGATCAACCAATACGTAATGTCCGACGGAGAAATTAATACCCTTTCCATTATTATAATGGTACTGCAGACGAAATCTAAAAATGTTAGTAGTTGTCAGCCTGAAATCATTTACCACATTTTATATTGGAAATCGATATTCAATCAACTCAAATCAAACAATATTGTTTTAAAACACTTTATCCACTGATTAAGCCATAAGAATTACTAAGAAAGGGATGATAAACTATGATTGTAAATTGTAGAATATATTTCGTGTACACTCTTAGGTACTTAGGCTCATCTAGCTGATTATATGTCAAAACCAATGCCTTGCTATAACCAAGTCATTGGTTATAGCAATGCACAAGGAAAATTTTACCTAGTTTAGTTTCCAATCGATTTCTTAATAAATTGTTCATTGTTCCAAACTGTTAATAAGGCACCAGCCGTAATCGTTCTTTTATCACTAAAGGTCGTGTATTTAAGAGAGAACATCGGTATGTTTCTATAGATTAGGTTCATGCTAGGTTACACACGTATACACGAGATGTGTGAGAAAAGTATTAAGACTAACAACCCTGCGAAAGATATGGCAACTCAGAGTTGTTCTACTTCACTAGACAGGTGTGTTCATCCCTTCCAGATGCTCAGTCCGAGTTTCAACTCCATACAGCCATCACGTGATTCAGTTTGTTGTGCGTTACGAAAATGGAACAGCGGAATATAAAGCAACATAATGCCATCAAGTTTTGTGTTAAACTTGGGGATCCGGGGTGAGACGATTGAAAAGTTGAAACATGTATGGGGAACATGCCTTATCAAGAGCACAAGTTTTTCGCTCGCACAAATCATTTTGAAAATAAACCTCACTCAGGGAGGCCTTCAACCTCAGAAACCGAAGAAAACGTCGCATGTGTGAGATGAGATCGTCGTTTAAAAATAATCGTCGTATAACAACAAACAAGAGTGACCAGTTTTACTCAAACACTTTCACCGTACATAAAATTTTGACCAAAGATTTGCACATTAGAAAGGCTTGTGCAGAAATAGTGCCAAAAAACCTCACAACTATGTATAAAGACAATAGAAGAGACGTGTGCGTTGATCTTCTTGGGAAGATTGCCAATGACCACGAATTATTCAATTGTGCGATTCGATTTTTTAATACGATCCTGAAACGAAGCGCCAAAGTAAGTAGTGGCACACTGAGACATCTACTCGACCGAAGAAAGTTGGAAAGAGCAAATCAAAGATCAAAACAATACTCATTTGCTTTATTGACAGTAGAGGTATCGTGCACAAAGAATTTGTCCCTCCTGCACAAATTGTCAGCCAAATATCTGACAAAGATGTCCTTCAATGACGAAGAAAAAGGGTGATTCGTTTGAGGCCGGACATTGCAGACAATTGGATGCTTCACATGACAACGCTCCATGTGACAAGACTAGCTCCATTACGAAACTTTTGACTTAAAAAGGCATCCCTGTAGTTCCCCAGCCCCCCTATTCACCTGAACTGAGTCCTTGTGACTTTTTTCTTTTCCCAAAACTGGAATATTTCTTAAAAGGGCCTCATTTTGGGACTCTGGAGATATTTACAGATAATGTGACCGACATGTTAAAGGCCCTACCACTTGAGGCCTTTCAACTTCAACTTTCAACTTTCAATTTACAGCACTTGACCACGCAAAAATTCTCACTAAAACCAATGGCATTTACTCACCACCGATCAACATAAAATAGGACGTGATTCATGCAATTTCACATTGCATTTACTTAGTGTTTCAGAGGATTTCCTTATTTACATGCAGCATTGAGAAAATTGACGAGATTAAGGTCTGAGAAACAATAATATATCCAATTACAATGCCGATTTATAAATCGAGAAATTAATACAATACTTTAAACATTTTCTGCAAGTCAGTTGTTACCAATCATATGTAATTTTTGGGATGACAAGAAAGGGTGGATGGACATTTCCTAAGGTACCATTATCCATTTTAATACCTCAAACAGACTATTAATAACAGCAATGAACCCATCACTGCATCGGCCGCAGTCATCGCCGCATAGATATGTCCATCCGACATCTATATTGCTACAGAATGACTTCAGAATATTCATAAACATAAAAGATGATTTATTCGCGAACTCAAGCTGAGAATATACGGTGAGCACATAATTGGTAAGAACACAACGCTCAGCTTAAAGAGGATGAGAGTAAATAAAACGTGACAACATCCATTACTAATAGGATATGACAAAAAGTGTCCATCGATTGATTCTTGTTATCTTTCATTGCATTTGCATAGGGAGGCGAACTGCAAGATCATCCAGAACAATTCGAAAGGCAAATGAGAACTTTGTTTGCACTGTCACCCTTTGCGACTGCAAATCACTGATGTGCCAACGTTTTCATTCCGCCAAATGCCCAGACAAACTAACAAGAGGGCTGCAGCCAAGTTTGCTCCAAAGGGGTTGACGTGGGTAAGGCCGTCAGTTGGGCAGTGGCGAATCCAGAGAATGTTCTCCCACCCGATGTTCTCTTCCATGATCTGATATTTCTTTTCTTCGATCTCAATCAATTCTTTAAAATTATTTCATCGAAAAACGAATCAATAGGCATTAGCAAAACAGTTACATTTCAATTCTTACTTACTCCAACAGTATACTCTTTAACTCGTGATCATTCCCTGCAAATTAGTGGTGTATAACTTCACTAAATTCCTTCGTCAAATGTATCGTACAAGGCAGAACATTAATGAAGAAAGATAATCAATTATCTTCAGACAATAGGGAAACAATACTTAATGCAGCCACGGGCTAAACATAGGAAAAATGCATTCGCGGAGCTTATTTCAATAGTACCACTTCAATAAATGTATTCGCAGATTAACCAACTGCACACTTCATCTTCGTATCGTCTCAGTCCAAATTATTCCGACACCAACATACAAATAAACCACATATTTATGAGATAAGGTGACTTTTATGCATAGGAAACACAAAATATAACCCATTCTTTAGATTCATAGAATACTTAGCACATTACTGGAACGGTCGTTTTGTCAGAACAGCAGTCTCAAAATATTTTTTTAAACTAACCACATCATCAGACCAAAAGACCTAACTTTAGCAAAACGGAAAATTTCAAACTTGTCATTAGGGAACACATCAGCATGACCGCGGACCAAGATAGAACCGTGAGTAACTATCGCATTTGACGGGATATTAGTCACATCCAACTTCAGTGGGGCATATTTGGGAAAAGAGATTTTTGGAGTGCATAACGTACCTCTTCATTTGTTAATCTGTCAATAAGTACTGGCCATCTGTGGTGAAATCAGTCTACAGTAGTGAGAGCTGAGGATGACTTTAGCCTGCTGAATGCCTACCCTCGTATATACACAAGTCCCGAGGTGATCTTGAAGTCATTATTTTGGATGAGAGTACCTTATCCTGTAGTCAAATGCGGTAACTAGATATTAATAATAGTCCACTTTTTCATTTTGTCTTATAATAAAAGAAATCCACATGCGCCACAAAAAATTCCCTATCCCGCCCTTCCTTACCTTCCGCATCCTCTATCGTTCTTCTCCCCACACCTATCCACCCCAGATCATGAACACTCATTCGACATTGGTCAGCCCTACTGCATGGACCAGCGTCAAGCCCCCAAATATTTCTCCCCGTTCGTGGTCACGTTCACCTAATAATGGTGCACTATTTTATTTTCCCGATTTTAATCATCATTAGCTTTAGAACTACAACTTTTTATACAAGTCATCTCTTACTATCATTAAATGAATTAAACTATTTGAATATCTAACACATTTGTACCTTATATTAGGAAAACAAACTCCATGTGCTTCCATATCACCACTTTACTTTAGCATGCTTAGCTGAGAAAATTCACCCTTTCATAGGCTAATTTTGTCATCTTTCAACTTCACATAATTATAATAATATTTTAATCAACAATTTCTTGCCTCATCATTTTCACTTTAATTAAATATATTTTTCATCTCTTTGTTCAGTTATATAAATTTCATTATTTTACTTTTACATGAACTGATACTCAAGCAATGAATCAGAAATTTTTCCAATAGATAATAGCAATAATATTACGTGTACGTCAAATGGTTAAATACATCATACAAGACACGCATTAAGTGAAACTCAATAGTTCCACGATTGATATTTATTCTTAGCTTGTAGAAGTGCTGTGTTTCCCTTGATCTGTACGGCAGAAAAATTCCACCAAGTAACAGCTAAAACGGTTTCATACACTTCAAACACATTGGTATTAGGTTTTCTTTAAGAGATGTAACTTACTCTATCAGAATACATCTTGCGACAGTGAAAAGTCATAATTGAATGTTAAGAACGCGTCGAGCCTATATTGTTAGAGAATTTTCTACTATGTTCGGTAGCTCTCAGTTTTCAGACCTAGCATTGCAAAGAACAGTGTTCGTGTTCTATGTGCAAAAGTAGAAAGTTCATTAAATATCATAGCGTCACTACTGTTCAGGCAGCCAAAGACCACCTTTCGTTACAAAAACAAAGAAGCTCTAAGTAACCATGGAACACAAATAAATCAATATAAAAGCTTCCATTGCTGTTCTATGAGCATCCTACTTAATGTAACTAACTAACTTTGGGCACAGTGGCTCAAGCTTGGAAAGGGGACAAAGGAATGAGCTCTACCAACATACGTGGTTAATAACATTTCTATGTGGTTTCTACTCGCCCCGATTATGGGACTCACGTCTCATCGACGTTTATGATGCAGGAAATATAGCGTAACGTCACATGATGATATTCCATTTAGGAATTGAAAAAGGCTATTCAGAAAAAAAATAAAATTCGTTTAAGCCCAAACAGCGTTAATTCATGCTCTGTTCTTGTAAATTATATTGACATCGTTAATATGACTAAACCAGTCACAAATTTTGAACCTGAAAGACCAAGACAGGAAAACAAACAAAGAGGAAGCAGGAGTAGAAGGAGGCAGGTACAATAGGCTATCACCCTCCCTGGCATCATTTTCTCCCCATAAATTGCAAAAGGATAGGAAAAGAGACGGATGGATGGATGAAATCTTAGGGAGACTTTAACACGACAAACGGGTGCTTAAACAAAAACTTGATAAACACCAGACGAAAAGGAGCGGAAGGCAGGTGATGCATGTGCTAATCCCCAGAAGTGTACCTTGTGTAGATCATCATGCAGTAATATGCAGCCGAAACGACGAAATCAGTTATCAAAGATGGGCTTAAGGAAAGGAAATTACTCGGCTTATTAAAAATAAGATGGCATTTTAGCGGATTGATATACAAATTAATGACTTACTAGCAACAACCATTAGCTCAGCAACTTTAGTAAAAATTCCTTTGACCATAAATTTTCCAAAAACCAGGACACGACAAGAACACTCCTTGCCTGTTTTTGATCCCTGCATTTAAGTGTGCCTACCAAAATTGATTTTCCTTGGATGCTGGAAATTATTATACAATTCCGTGATATTTAACCAAATTAACACCTCTAGGCAATCTTTAACATAAAAATAACTTTTATTACTCTAAATCATTCTTAACAATCACCTTCTTATTTCCCTCCATTCATACCAAATTATTTTCTTCCCGTTACACAGAACGCATACACACAGGTATCAATACTATTTCTTTCCACAAACTCCTACATTCCATTGCCTCAAATACATCGCACCTCTTGAATGTTTTCTTCCCGCCTTCGAGTTTTTCCCATATTTCCCGATTTCTCCGCAACGACTAAATTTCAAATGATGCAACTTTTCACTCCATACCAAATTTTTTAAAAATATATATACTTCACGTCTTCACTTGCAACTCTATTTATAACTCTTTATAAATGGTTGTTAAGCCTATCCAAATTATTATCTTATGTTCACACAACTCTGTGTACTTCCTCCCCTCATCCCACCCAACATGCTTATCGTATTCTCGCCCCTTCCTCGTTTGCCTAACATTCCCCCCTCTATCACAGTCTTCAAAAACCCACTTCCGATGAATACATCCCACTTCCGCCCTTAATCCATTTTTCCTGCCTCCTTATGATTTCTGCCAACAATCCCCTCTCCTTACCCATCATACCAAAACTTCCTCACTTATTTTCTAATAATAATAATATATATATGTATATATATTATTATTATTAGGTTATCTACCGGTTAAGGTAGTTTTTTAGATGGACACAACTATCAAATAAACATTTTGTAACTACAAACAAAACCCAATCCAACAACCTAATCTACATCAGGACCTCTGTGTACTTCTTTCCTCCCTTCAACCCGTCCAACATCCCTATCCTATTCCTGCCCATTCCTCGCTTGCCCAACATCCTCCCCTCTATTACCTTCTTCAACATTCCACTACCGCTCAATACGCCCTTCATCCATTTTTCCTGCCTCCATAGAATTTCTCTCAACAAACCCCTCTCCTCACCCACCATCTCCAGCACTTCATCATTTGTTTTCCTTTCGGTCTATTTCACTTTCTCCATCCTTCTCCACACCCACATTTCAAAAGCCCTCAATCTACCTCTATCCTCCTGATTCAGTGAGCACGTTTCCACGCCGTTCATCAATGCTCCTTATCAAAGTGTTTAGGAATCTATTCTTAACATCCTTACTTAACGTCCCTGTCATCAACTCCTTCCTAGTGAAAGCCTCTTTGCCTAGAGCATTTCTTCTCCTTGCATCACAACTACTTCGACCATTTTGATCCAAAACACTTTCAAGATACGTAAACTGTTCCATATGCTCTAGTTTTAGCCCTCCTATTTTAATGTTAACATTAGCCTTTCTCTGTCTGGAAAATCGCATAGCCTTTGTTATCTAAGGCAAGGCACTCTGGGCACCTGCAGCTCCACCTCAACTATGCGATTTTGCTATGTGATTTTTCGGGTACCAGGTCTTCCTGGAAAACCATAACCGGCATAAGGAAAGGAACTGCCCCCCTACCCTGATGTGTGAATTTCATACGCCGTCGGGCTTAGTAATAGGTGAACTCTTCCATCACCTACCAAACCGACCTTTGGGTTGAATACTGTGTTTATGGTTGTGCTATACTAAACTGTATATTTATATATAAATATAAATATTTATATATATATATATATATATTTATAAGACTTTTCTGAGGGACAGTAATGATGAATGGATAATTTTCCGCTACTGATGAAAAATGATTTAGTTCAATAAAAATATTTCAATATAAATAAAGCAATTTCAACCTTGCTAATAATTGATGATAATACAATTTAAAGAGAATGGGAGATGACTGAATATAACCAATGCTATTTCCTCTTTATTAGTCATTTGAAATAATAATAAACAATAAGATATATTTTAAAACTTCTCATATTATAACGACACATTTTATTCAATATCTATCAAGAAAATAGACAAATGAAGCACATCAGGGTTAATTGGTTAATTTTGCGCAAAGGCTGGACTTCTTTAACTATCAGCTGAAATGTCAATTAGTGAATTTCGTCCCTATCGAGCTTAATAAGCTTAGATAAATTTACAGACAAAAACCAATACTCCACCAACAGAAATCATCAGGGAACGGCAAAAAATCAAAAATAATATTTTCTACACGCAATATGCGAATATTCATCAACGCGACAAAGTGGATGGATATGGCTGCAAATATGTCCTAAAAAAAGAAATACTTCACCCATTAGCAGTTAACATATTTCTAGTTGACAGAAAAATACGTAAATGTACCTGAAAAGGTCAGATGGAGGGTTATGAGAGATAAAGTATCGTCTGACGCATTTTATACCGAACCCATATGAGATGATTACCATATAGAACAAATCATAGCTCTGTAAAAGAAAGAGCAACTTTGAATCCAAACACTCCGATACCAAAGACTACTGTACAGCGCTAATTTACTGGCGCACAAAATGTGGATTCTACGTACTGACGGATAGGACTTCAATCATGATATACTGATTGAAGCCCTTTGAAGAATTTCTTATTCGGCGACTATTCTGACACCTATCCCTAAACAAAAACACTTGCGAAAATATCCACTATACCACGAAGGCAGAACGTATCAAACTTGATGCATTGCAATTTGAAGTCATTAACTATTACACCCCGAAAGCAATTACTCAGCCAACCGACACAAGGTTTCCAATGCCACGAGGTCTTGGGGAAGAGCGTCCGATGCGGAGAGAGAATGGCAGGTGCTGTCGGGGGGGGGGGGGGGGGAGGAGAAGTAAATTGGGAGGCGTGTTAATTTCCGCACAGAGAGCAACGCAGCCACGGGTGACCAAGAGAAGGAGAGAGAGCGAGAGAGATGGCGCGAGCTGGAGGGCAAAGGGTGAGCGAGTGGCATGATAGACGAGGTAGCAGTGGAGAATGGAAGACGACTCCAGAAGTGGCGGGAGGAAAAGGGAGGAGTGGTTACCGAGAAAAGCGAAAGATATATATGCCATGCGTCAAAAGGAATTAACAATAGAGAAGATGAGGGAGATGTTTTCTTGCTGCTACCGAAAGAACTGCAAACAAGAACGACTGCCTGGCACTATTTCGACTTCATTAACAAAGTTCGCGCAGCACCAGGTTTTGTTAAGACGGTAAGACAAGAAAATAAACGAAGTAATTTCAATGGTACACATGTACGATAGATACAAGAAGCCTTCACCAGAGCCAGAAGTGTCGGCTCTAAGAAGTCTCGGGCCTTCATGCCTGGGCAATAAAATTGATCAGATTACATACCTAAATGTGTCCTGTCGTCTGAAATATTTAAAATGCACTGCATATGGCCTGCGGACATTTAATAAAAAATGAAATTCATTAAAAATCTTGAGTATATTCATGAATTTCACTTCAAAACTGACATTTTTCTAAAAAATTCCCCCTTGTATGACTTAATTTCAACCTAAAAGCAGAACAAAGCCAGTATTTAGTGAGCTTGATAAGAAACTTTTCATGTCTGTGTTGTCCTAACACCCGATCAGAGGATTTTACCCAGAATGTAGGAAGGACTGGTGTTCACCCACATGCTCAAGACCAACACATATAAATCACCTTTAACAGTAATGATACTCAGCCAACTTCGGGTTCGGCTGGCGAAAAATGATGTCAATGCCAGTGGTTTGACTGAAATTTTCACATTATTTCTGTCTTCCATGTAGTAAATCTTACAGTCAGGCCAAACTTGATAATCTAGAAAAAACTTGATAACCTTAGCAAATCTGAAGTTAACCAATAAAAATATAATGAATCCTAAACTAAGATCCCATAATCGTTGCCATCTGTCCACTTCGGACATAGCTACTGAAATGAGGATACTCTGTTTCCATCCAGCATGAAAGTGTGGATACGCCATAACAAAAATGCAATTAGAGGACTATGCAATCCAGCAATTTATTTACTCTACCTTCAATCAATGACACTATTGATTAGGTATTTCATCTTGCTGTGGTATTTTGGAATGGTCAACACTATTAAGACAGCAGATTATGAGGTTCACAAACATAAAATATGACTGAATATTTTTTAAATATAGCAATAGTTACTAAATATACATTCAGTCCTTGTTTCCTGATGAAATGACATTTTATTTAACAAGAAACAAGTTAAATCATGATAACCTAAAGCTGTAACAAACCAAAATTTGGATTGATAGCTGCTAATTAGGGTATGTTTCCAAGAACAGGAACACTATGAAAATATTTCCAAAACGTTTTTGGCATAAGTACAAATAAAATCAAAACCACAAAACCGTTGAGTGTAAAGCACATAAGTTTTTTATGAGGGGAATAATTCGGATTCCCTTACCAATTTTTGATCACGTTTTAAGCTTGTGACGTACCCTTTGGCTTGAGACATTTTTATAAAATAACTAGATTTTGCCATAAAGTATGGCAGAAAGTTATAGAATCTCGAATGGATGGCAGGTTACAAACGAATATAGTATTTTTTGCGTACCTCATATTGTCGATAATAATAAAACCAGAAAATTACCATAAGCCAGAAAATCCCCGAATCATGGTCTAATATTTGATCTAGAAATATCACACAGGTTCCACGGTAAGCATCGGAAAATACTACCCACAATAAACATGACGTTGTTGAACCAACAGTGTTGGTTCGCAAATTATAAGACCGTTTTATCCGTTGATGATAATCGTAACCAGTTATTCGTCACCCTACTCACCCTCATCCTACGGTTAGCTGGCAAAGATTCACAGCCGAGAATCACTAAGTGGCGGAAAGCGGTAAGACGCTTTACATAAGATTCGACGACTTTTTCATATGATCCCTGTACAGGCAACGACTTTCGTATTAGTAGCAAACCCAATGTTAAGCCCAGATGTTCTAGCTTTCATGGGAAGGTTCAAACCACTAGTTCTACTTGCGTAAGTATCTGATTCAATAGTCCAAATACATATTTAACTCTCCTACGAATCCTAGGCATTATGATAGGCAACTTTGCAATCACCGGAGGGTAAAGCCTTCTAGGCCATCCCTGCTGGAAATGATATGATTATTTTACTAAAAACAAATAATGAATGACATATCCAAAGCTGGTAAAACCGTCAAAAGAAAATGTTTCTGTATGCTAGAATTCTTCTTTCGGGTTGTATTGTATTTTCTTAATTTAATCCCCAAGGGGAGCTAATTGGAACGGGCTGGTACGTCAAAAAAAAGGACAAGCTCAATCCTAGATAGGCAGAGAATCCCAACTCCGAGTATATACGGTGCAAGAAATGCAACCCTGGAGACCTGGGAAAGAAGTGAGTGGACGGGACAGTGACTAAACTAAGGGGACTGAGGATTAAGAGTGAATCGCGCTTGGAAATGCTGAAAGTGGTAGCGGGGGAGGATGAGAAGCCCCCTCTGGCGTCACAGATGGCTTTCCCTCTCGTCGAAGGATGTGTGGCAAATGGCGGGTTGGGCCATCATTTAAAATCTCCCCGCTAACCCCTCGAGCCAACATGACGCCCGTCACTTCCCAGCGTGCCCTTAACAATGCCTTCATCCGATCGATCAGAGTATCGCACTGAGTCAATCAAAGAGTAAGCCAAATATGAAGCCTTCATCTCGGAAGCCTGAAAAACTGAATCGCGTCCATAGCAAGTAAATACCAGAGAGATGCAGATCGTGGTTTATAAATTAATGTCGAACACTCGAAGGGCAGATAAGTCTGCGGAACACTGATAACAATTGAACTCAAAGTACATACCAAACATGGATTGTACAAAATTTTATAACATTAAAAAAACTAAATAAAACTCGGGAGTATTTTCTCTGTAAATATTTACCAAAGACAAATGTTGCTAGGAAATGTACTTCTTTGGTACAATTAACTATTAAAGAAACGGTATTTTAGGTAATCTACCGGTTAAGGTAGGTTTTTGGATGGACCCAACTATCAAATAAACATTTTGTGACTCCCCACCTAGCAAACTAATCTATATCAGGTCCCTCTTCATCTCGGTGTACTTCTTTCCTCCCTTCATCTCGTCCAACATCCCTATCCTGTTCCTACCCTTACCTCGCTTGCCCAACATTCTTCCCTCTATTACCCTCTTCAACATTCCACTACCGCTCAATACGCCCTTCATCCATTTTTCCTGCCTCCATAGGATTTCTCTCAACAAACCCCTCTCCTCCCCCACCATTTCTAGTAATTCCTCATTTGTTTTCCTTTCGGTCCATTTCACCTTCTCCATTCTTCTCCACACCCACATTTCAAAAGCCTCCAATCTACGTCTATCCTCCTGCTTCAGCGACCACGTTTCCGCGACGTACATAGCTACGCTCCATATCAGAGTTTTTACGAGTCTTGTCTTAACATCCCTACTCAACGTCCCCGTCATCAACTCCCTCCTCCTTGAGAAAGCCTCCTTGCCTAGCGCAATTCTTCTCCTTACGTCCCTACCACTTTGACCGTGTTGGTCCAAAACACTTCCGAGATATGTAAACTGTTCTACCTGCTCTATTTTTTCCCCGCCTATTTTAATATTTAGCTTAGCCTTTTTCTTTCTGGAAAATCGCATAACCTTTGTTTTATTAACATTTATTCTCATCCCATATTTATCGCACTGAACCTCCAATTCACTCAACAATGCTTGCAACCCCTTGGCTGACTGAGCAACTAATGCTTGGTCATCAGCAAACCTAACCGATTTTACGAATTCCCCTCCGACTTTCATTCCTACCTCCAGTTCTTCCCATGCCTCTTTAATCATTTCCTGTACATATACGTTGAACAGTACCGGTGACAATGGGCAACCCTGCCTTACACATCTTCCTAACACTGCAAAGAAACAGTACAGGCTCAGAAATCTAGTTCATATATTAATAGATGAATTTAGAAATCTAGATCCTCCGGACATATTTTTTCGCAGTATTAATCTCTACAATAAATATTAGTACTGAGAATTGAGTGTATGTGCTAAAACGATTTCTAAAAGGGATATAAAAATTTAAAATACACCACCGTTTATAACTGGTACATAAATCATTAAAGTAAATGATTAAAATATCTTATTCAGGCGGACTCTAAAATTTGGAGGGATGAATTATTTTTTTTTTTTTAAGGTAATCTACCGGTTAAGGTAGGTTTTTGGATGGACACAACTATCAAGTAACCATTTTGTGACTCCCCACCTAGCAAACTAATCTATACCAGGTCCCTCTTCATCTCGGTGTACTTCTTTCCTCCCTTCATCCCGTCCAACATCCCTATCCTGTTCCTACCCTTACCTCGCTTGCCCAACATTCTCCCCTCTATTACTCTCTTCAACATTCCACTACCGCTCAATACGTCTTTCATCCATTTCTCCTGCCTCCATAGGATTTCTCCTAACAAACCCCTCTCCTCACCCACCCCCCTAGTACTTCCTTATTTGTTTTCCTTTCGATCCATTTCACCTCCATTCTTCTCCATACCCACATTTCAAAAGCCTCCTATCTACGTCTATCCTCCTGCTTCAGCGACCACGTTTCCGCGCCGTACATAGCTACGCTCCACATCAAAGTTTGTACGAGTTTTCTTAACATCCCTACTCAACGTCCCCGTCATCAAATCCCTCCTCCTTGAGAAAGCCTCCTTGCCCAGCGCAATTCTTCTCCTTACGTCCCGACTACTTTGACCGTGTTGGTCCAAAACACTCCCGTGATACGTAAACTGTTCTACCTGCTCTATTTTTTCCCCGCCTATTTTAATATTTAGCTTAGCCTTTTTCTTTCTGGAAAATCGCATAACCTTTGTTTTATTAATATTGATTCTCATCCCATATCTATTGCACTGAACCGGAGGGATGAATATAAAAGATTTTTCTGAAAGTTAGATAATCAGCCGTTAAATACTTATTAATCACAAATTAGAGACAAAACTCATTCCGGAATGTATGAAGTCTCAGTTGTTATCAAGTAGTAACTTGAACCTTAACGTTTAACTATGGGATCATGGAAATGGTAAAAAAAGAAAATGAGAAATGAATAGAAACATTAAACTTCCAGGAACGAAAACACTTTTACATGTAACGTTCTTATCACGCATTCCGAATATTTCCTAGAAAACTATGATCATATATCACGAATTCGATTTACCTGCTTTTACCTTAGTGCTTGCATTGACGCAAAGGCCCTTCCGGTAACACTTTCAACCCATTCCTTCAAAACTAAGAACAAATTAACTGAAACCTCCCGAAGGAGAACAAAAAAGATAAAGACGCCAAAACTGGAGTACTTCAACTGCCATAATTAAAGAAACTGCAGCGCATTAATAAGGGAAACTCCGCTCAAAGAACAGAAAAAAAACAGAGAGTGAGAAAAATTCGAAATTTCGAGGAGGAAGAATTAACGAAAGAGTGAAGATGCCAGGAGCTAAGATTATTCCTGTTGGAACCACCTCCGAGAAATTTCTTCCTTCCTCTAAAATTAATAACGGTCGGAATTGTTACTTGACCAGCGCAAACACAATCGAATAATGGGGCTAATTAAAACCTGAATTTGACGTTTAGACCGAAATGGACCTCATGAAGAATGGGGAAATTATTCCCTTTTCTCAAGTACAATCAAGTATGAGAGAAGAACAATGAAAAAGATTTATTTCAAAGGATATTGGAAAAATTCTGGGATATGAAATGTGATTAGAACCATACATATAAGTTCAATAAACGATCCAAATTTTTACATAAAATAAAAAAAGCTAGCTGACACATTATATCCTATGTGAATATGGTAGGTGTTCGTGCATTTGAAGAGAATTGGAGAGGGGTATTTCGCCATAAAAATGTATTAGCCGAGTATTAAGCAAGCAGCTGATGCAGAAATAAACTCCATGCATTTTTTCACTAGAAATAGAAAATTAAATCCTAAAAAAAATGAAAGCATGCACAAAAAGCTTCACCAAATACGAAAAAAAGGGGATATTTATGCTCCATTTAGGTTCCATATATTCCGTAAATATTTCATTAAAAAACATTAATTTTTTAAATTTGATCAGAAACATGCCAATTTCCACAGCCATATTCCGTAAAAGGTTCAAAGATATAAATCCTAAGAATTTTTATAAGACTCGTAGTTACAAGATTTCCCTCAATTAACAGAACATGCAGTTTCCAAATGATTAAGTTTGAGCATTTCAATGATAAAATTTCAATTTGTTTATTAAAAAAACAAGAAAATAACATAATTTTCAGATTATTAACCACGTTCTCCTTCTTCTTTTCATTCTCCTTTGATCTCCTTCCCTCACAAAGCATCAAGAAACCTCATTCCGTCCTTTTATCTCGAGTTCTTAATTCAGCATCTTTACCCCTAGACCAGCAGAACTAATGACTGAGGCTTTCACACATGCTTAACTTAAATTTTTTTTTTGGCTTTAATATTTTCAAGTGGGTGGCGGTCAAAGACCCCAAAATGAGGAATGCATATTTTATTTTAGAAAGAGAAAACTTAATCGGCGAAATTATGATGCCATTGCTCACATTACTGGCGCAATACAAGGGAGTTTTCGGAAAGGATAATTGGATAAAACCAAAGTCACGAAAACTGCCATTGAACAATTTTTAAACTTACAATAAGATGCTAGAATATCGACAGAACATAACATTTTTATACGTTAAAGATTTTATTAGTAATTTCTTTTTCAAAAATTAACCATGTGTCAGCCAAATAAAAATGTATGAAAGTTCTTGCATAAAACCAAGAACTAGCATATTGCCAAGTGTTTTGTTTCAGGTATTAGTTATGCAAATATACGTATATATGTAACTCCAGACAGGTTTTGGCCAATATATGTGGTAGTTTTTCCCCTAGAGCGTTAAGGAGATCGTAACTAGCGTCAATAAGTAATAAATATGAACTTCAGTTTTCCGCAACGTATTTAATCTTGAACACTTTCCGTTAATTACAGAAATCATAACGTTGATGGTCTTCCACTATTATCTTAATCTATGTCCCACACTAATAACTAGATTTGTCAGTACCTATACGTGTATCATAATTACTTGAAGAAATGATTGGGTAAATCAAGATCATGAAAATGAAGGTGGATATATAGTGGTTTCATTATATCATAGTAATATTAAGTGAATGCAACGCACAAACACGGTTCTTCCCCTCGAAGAAATACCGTAGAGCCATCTGATCAAATCTCCTAACCTTTCCTGCTAGCTTTCACGAGAATCCTCACATTAGACTTGCATTTCCTCCCCGTCATCTCCTCCTACTATATTCCCTTCTTTCCGGGTTTCTGCTTAGCACCGACCACCATACACCCTGCCATGTTCTGTATACGCCTCCAGGGGAGGAAAAAGGGAGGAATGAGAGAAAGGAAGTTCATCTTATTGCTCCCTTTTCTTCATCCAAACCCCACCCTCAATTTCCCCTTCCCTTACTCATTCCCTGACTCTCTATTCTCCACGGAAGCTCTTGTTCTGTATCAGTTTCAGCTAAAAATAAAAAAAAATATTTTTTTAAGTCCAACCTCCTCTTCCCATTCATACACTCACCCCTTTGCGCCCCACACCATATCTCCTCCTTGCACCGCCCGTTCTCGTTTTCAGGAGCCCTCAGATCCTCGCGCCAACACACGGTTTTTCCCCCCCTCATTATTTTTTTGGCATAATCCCACAGAGAAGCAAGTATTGCTCCTATTCTTTCCTCTCCATCTTTTTTATCTCGTTCTGGGGAACTGTTTTTCCCCCTGGCTCTCCTCCGGAATCCCGAGGCGGCTGCACCCCAATCTAGCCACTCTTCTCTCTACCGTCCTTTCACGTTCACGTCCCTCTCCTCATCTCACTCTCATCTTCTCTCTCTTCCTTTCTCTCCTACTTCTCCAGCGAAATTCTCCTTTGCGTAACGTCCTCTACTCGTTTCTATGCTCCAACGCACACAGCGTGCCGAGGAAATATTCCGAAACGGAAAAATTCGAAACGAAAACCCAGATACGATGACGCAGAAGTGATAAACAAATTACTATTGTGGAAATCCTCAAGGAAACAATTTTTCTCATAAATATTTGAATCAATCTTCATAAATAACACGTATCTAACAAGGAAAAATACTTTAAACTTATGTCTTGCCGAGAAATTTATTAATATTAATATTGATTTTATGGGAGCTAAATATTATTAATTATTATTATTAGGTAATCTACCGTTTAAGGTAGGTTTTTGGATGGACACAACTATCAAAAAAACATTTTGTGGCTCCCCACCTATCAAACTAATCTATATCATATCCCTCTTCATCTCGGTGTACTTCTTTCCTCCCTTCATCCCGTCCAACATCCCTATCCTGTTCCTGCCCTTACCTCGCTTGCCCAACATTCTCCCCTCTATTACCTTCTTCAACATTCCACTACCGCTCAATACGCCTTTCATCCATTTTTCCTGCCTCCATAGGATTTCTCTCAACAAACCCCTCTATATTATTAATATAGAGGGGTTTAGAGAGAGATTAATAACCCCTCGTATTAATATTTATTTTATGGGAGCAAAATACAAGGCCGCCGTGCCATGAAGATGAAGAAATAAAATGAATTGGGTAATGAGATTGGACTAAATTATAAAGGGATTATACTAATTTTCATTGAATAACAAACCATGGTTCATGCAGATAATCCTCTTCAGCACATTGCTTCGTGGAAAGGTAAAGATTGAGAGATACGTGAAAGGTAAACACACAAAACGCAGCATTGAAGGCATCCTCTGCATATATTGAAGGAAGAGAATGCTAATTTTGACCCACAGCCCTCAGTTATTTTAGTTTCTGGCCGTGTTTTCCTCGACGTTGACAGAAAGAGCCTCGATAGGTTGTCACTTAGTAAAGGAAAGAATGACAGGAAACAGAGGGACACGTCTTGAGACACCTCCTGATACCGTTTTTAGTAGAAAGAGATGACTCCAAAGAACCACTCACATCAACCGTTTGCATCTCATTAAAAGTTGCCAACCACAAATCGAAACACTTTGATTAAAACATCGCAGATCCAGACTGGGATAAATGAAAGATAAACGGAATGTCGTTAAGGGTTTGGAAAATATGCAGTATTCATCTAAAGGGTAGCGTTTAAAAATGATTAAAATCGCCTGAACTTAATGCCCCATATGAAGAACCGATCCCCAACTAATACGAACCCGTTGTCAATATAAAATATTGAGTACATTAGAAAAATTACTACGCCATAATAAAAGCATTGATTTAAGTATTTTCACGTGGTTGGACAATATCGCACAACTTATCGCAAAGTAAACCCATTATGTTGCCAACAATGAGACTCTTGAAATACGGAAGCCAACTTAAATCTCAATACATAAAAAACCACAATTGATTTGTCGAGGCAGCAGTTTCACGTATTCAGGTTAATAAAAACTTAATCGTATTCAAATCATTTGATTAACTGAGGCATTTTCACCAAAACAAAAGATTCTAATGCCATGAAATAATTGAAGATCTCGAGAATAATTCATCAAAAAGGTTAATTCACGCAAATGTAAAAGCTACAATAAAGTTTTCAAAATCGAGTTCTCCATAATAATTCTCACGGAAAGATTCATGACCTCTTCACGTATCATGATCCACCGCAAGAAAATCTTGTGGCCCAAGGAATCGCAGGGAAACATCTCCAGCGCACCACCCTGAGAGCAAGTGCTCCACGAATTCATGAAACAAGACCCGGTTACATCCGCACAGGGGCTGCCGGGACGTACGTGTGGGCTGAGGGGGAAAGGGAAAGGCAAAAGGAGAAGGGTTTTGGCGGAGGACGGTTCGGGGGGCAGTGAAGGGAGAGAGGAGGGAGTAGGTCCCTTAATCTCCCCTGTTCCTTCCCTGGTCATCTTGTTACCCCAGTAACACGTCTGTCACTCTCCTTCTCTCTGCCTCTCTTCCATCCCAAAGATCCCTACCGGACCCTGCCTCTTCATACTCCTCCCCAGTTCACACACTACACCCTCCCTTCGTCCCCCTTCGTCCCTCTCCCAAACCTCGCTCCCTAATCTCACTCTCTCTCTCTCTCTCTCTCTCTCTGTCGACCCTTTCCTCCCATCCTCCAACCACCCGCACGAACCCTAAAACTGTCTGTTCTCCTGAAACTCTCGTCCCTTATTCTCTCGTTCCCGCTCCCACACCACGGCGCACTCGTAGAGCTCAGGCGGGGAACACTCCCGCGAAACATTCCTCGCACTCCGGGATGGGAGCAACACGGACGTGGTCTTCTGTCTTATTAGCGTGCGGTTTTAAGTTCGGTTTAGGGCTTAGAGGGAGAGGAGAGGACGAAGGGAATCCGCTGAAGAAAGAGTTGAGGATAGTCGTGTATAAGCCACCGTCGACCGATGTTGTTACTTGCGTTTTAAACTCTCCACAATTGAATGCATGCTAATATTTTTTTCCATGAAGTGGTTTGGACGTCATCTTCATCGTCTTCACAACAGAAATTTCCCGTCACTGAATTTTATAGCTAGCAATATAAGATAAAATATAAAGCGGAGTAAAATAAGGATCTCAACTTTCAGAAAATCATGTTTTTTTGCAATTTCGCCAATGCAGTACATTTGCGATACTGGCGACGATTCAAACAAAAGCAATTCGGAAAATTTTGCATTTGGAGACAAGCTTCGTTTTGAAGGAATACATTAATTAACCATCCACCACCATATTTACTGAATGTCGGGTAATACTAAAAGTTCGAAAGTCTACCTACATCTAACTATTTGTTTGCTGTAAATTATAAAAATGAGTTCCAGGAAATATTATACGTGCTAAATCAAACATAAAATAAATTAAATTCTGGAGTGTCGCAGTTAGGATACAGACGTCGTTGCGCTTTCCGCGGATTGGCCCTGAGTACGATCGCATAAACACCGCTTTCCACAACCGAAAAGCTCACAGTACTCCGTGTCAAAGTGAAGCGTCTACTACTCGCGGTGAATAATGCAGAGGATTTACAAAGTTTAACGTACCTTCCGAAATACGACGTACTCTAATGACAGCATTGTCCTTTTAGCTTAAGTTCTAAAAACCGTTAATTAATTAATTCATTGGTAGAAAGCTAAACGAGCAGCTAATACAACTTCCCCGCCAACATGATACCAATATACTCATCAACAACATGTTAATTTATGTTAAACAACTATTCCATCTATTTCCTTAGGAAAAATTTTAGTTCTCTCGGTTTCAATCATCGTTCCGACGTCATTACCTTGTTCAATTTTCAAAGCAGGTCGCGAAAAGCAAACCCTTCTCCGTGTAAAAGTAAACTGTCATTTCAAACAAATGTATTAAATATTCAAAATGACCGAAAAAGTAAATGAAATAAAAAATGGGGATATTTCATAACAAATTTCTCGCATAAGTACTCATCATTTCTTTGTCTGGACAAATAATAACCAAGAAGTTATCCTTTCTTACAATAATTTGGTACACATAAATTGTGATTTACCTCTGCTTATTGAAATGGAAATTATGTTATGATACTCTCGTATTCTGCACATTTAATCAGTAAAATACATATTCCTAAAGCCTGTTGGGCACAATACCTTCGAGTTCCAGACGACGATTTCATCATATTTCAAAATATGACATGATGGGAAAAACAGGAAAAACAAATATCACCCTTCTCCTGCGTGATTTCCGATCAGACAATACCTGTCTTAGAATATAATAAGCATTTGTCATTTTCGATCTAATAAAACCGATCCACTTGCGCAATTCAAACTTGAAAAAAAAGTCACTCTTCGGGAAGAGAAAAAAATTGGACGCATCTCAAAACAGCTCCGCATCGCGCGTCGAAAAATTAATAAACGCCCACCCTTCCCTCAAATGTTCGCTCAAAAATCTTATAACAGTCACACGATCAAAATGATTTCGCGAAATATCATCCCCGCTTGATTTTTACGCCGAGATCAATTCATCGCTGCATATTGGCTATAGCCGTCATTCCGGAGCGAAGGCCCTCGACGAACACACACACACACTTCCCCAACCCCCCCCCTCCTCAACTCTCAACCTCCTAATAACCAATATATCCTCGATATACAGGCACCCCATACATTCATTCCCCTCTTCTTGCCTCCACTTGAAACCGCTTCAGCCAATCCATCCGTCCAAAACCCATCGCGATTTTTCCCGCCGACCGCTCACCCTCCCCTCTCAAAATTTCCCCTATCTCCTCCATCGCTTCTCCCCCTTATCCCGAAAAATCTCTCCGAAAGCACCCACACCGCCGCACCGGATACACCCCCTTCCTCCCGCCGCCACCTCATTCATCCCATACCATTACCCCACATTGTGTCGCACCTCCGCCGAGTTATTCCGAGTCCCGTTCTGCTCCTCTCCGGGGACGCTCTTCAAAATTCTACGCCACAAGGGAGAGGGGGATGGATGGACCTACATGCCTCTCACTGCGGGGACCCGCGGTCGACTCCCGGGGTATGCCGTGGGGATTTCTTTCCAATATTGCATGGGACCCATATGGGTGTTGCGTGAAAAGTAGATTGAGTATTATTAACCGTCACGAGATTGGAACGTTAAGGCGTTGGTCCTTTTTCCTGTCTAAAGTGTACAACTCAATCCCGACTCAGGGATTTCTTTCTGTTGTTGTAACTCACTTTTAAATCCAAGAGCTAAAATATATAAATTAACAAACACATTAAACTGAAAGTACATTGATCAATACACTAGGCAAGGGCAGGAAGGGATATTTCGGAAAACAATACCAATCGCTCTTATCCCGTCTCGGATATAAATTTGGCAGATAAATATGACCACGTTGACTTAAACGGACATACATAAGTCATTAGTACACCAAAACTCAGATGTCACCACTAAGATGAAGTGCACTCGAGTGTTCCTCATAAAATTCAAATACGTAACCTAAACCCTGAAACATGGAACTATCTTTATCTCCTAAGATAAAAGCTAAAACGAAAACCGAGAAAGTGTTCCAGGGGCAATCTCATGCCTAAATAACTCTTTATAATAATTACCCGAGTTCAATTTAAATGCCCAGCGACTACAATTCGGCTCAATCTAAGCCTTGCTAGAACATCAGCTCTTTTTAGCGAAAACTGAGCATGCTATAAAATAATTCGAAAAATTTAAAAATTTTCTGTTTCGCCCATACAAGGAATCTTTCCTTTCCGACTGACGATTCCCTCTTCCGAGTCCTTTTCCTCCACCTCCCCGAAGTTCCCCCCACCGCGTTAAAAGCGGATCACCCCCCACATACACTGCCAGGCACGCATCACCCACCCCCATCACCTCCCACGGCACAGCGGAGTCGGATGAGGCGTCGGACGCGTTACTGGGGGCGCCTCTCACAACGCCCTCCCCTCCCCCGAAGACTTCCCATTCTCTCTTTCTCTCACTCTACCGCCTCCGGGGGTGAGTTGGAACCCCTCCCACCAGTCCCTTCTGCTCTAGCGAAAATTCACTCCCCACGCCCCCACTTTGGCACCACCCAAACTTTCGTGAACGCCTCCTCCTCTCCTTCCATCGCGCCCCTTCTCTCCCCTTCCTATTTCCGCATCGGAAATGCTCTCCAGGCAAATCATGGCGGATTTCGATTGCTCCGCGATCAGCAATGAAGAGTTCATTACTTGGGGCGCCAAGGGAATGTCTAAGGGTGGGTAGGGGTGAGTGGAGTTCGGGAGAGGAATAAGGGAGGGAACATTGGGACTGCACAAAGCCCAGGGGGCATGCAGAGAGGATGGAGAGGAGAGTAAAAGTTGGCGTCGGTTACTGATAAGTCCGGCGGATCGCGGGGCAATAAATATCGTGTATGTTGACAGGAAAAAGATGGAAAATCTAAAGGATTTTGTGGTTCAATTTGAAGGCACGTGTCCAGTTTTTCGCAGCGTTGCCTTCAATATGACATCATGGAAAAAGTTGAGGTACCGAAATTAAAGGAGCGATATAGGAAATTTAGAACATAACAATGGACCACCAATAAATAATAAAAGGAATAAAGGCAAGGAGTGCTAACATCTAAGGTTTTAACATCATGATAAATTTTAGGAAAAATTCTTCTCTAATATGCATTACCGTGAACCAGTTTATCATGCTTTCTATTAGGCTGCTTCTCAATTAGGCAGGATGGAAAATATTTTTTTTCAAGTGCAGCTTTCTTGAATTAGTAGAGAGCTGATTCCAAACGTTTACGGAGCTCCTGCTTCAATCAATCTTGCAACATAGTTATTTAAATGCAATTATCAATGGATGACTGGTGTTTCCACATATTAAAAAAATCTTTGTTGAATATTTCGTTTGCAGAATATCATTAAGTGTTATAAACTTCCAGACTGATTTTTTCAGCCATTATACGACTCGTTTTATTCTGTATGATTGGTAGAATGCACCTTAACATGTAAATTCATTTTATAAAAGGTAATACACTTTCATTTGTTTTTTCTAGAGTACTACGTTCAAAGGTCTTAAAAGCGTGAAACTGCTAGTTTAATAGGTCTTTAAGTAATTTAATCCGGAGTTAAATATTCAATTATTAAATTAACCCTTTAAACTATCTCGATGAATTAAGAAAACAACATTACTAGCCAGCTGATTCACCATCGACATCACATCATTAAAATTTGCGAGCATTGAGATAAACCGTTATATAATATCAGAGTCCACGTCTACGCCTTCCTCCTTCATGCAATTTCGCCGCTTTAATATTGTTAGTGTTTTTACCTCAACATTTTAAATAATTATTTACTTGAAAATAAATAGTCTTAAGCACAAGAATCGGAGTAATGATTCAAATCAGGATTTGAAAATGAAGAAGATTATATAGGTACAAGAAAAATTACTTTCTTACTAGGCGAATGTCCTAGAGTACATTTAAAAGAACAAGACGATATATTTTTTATAATGAAAAGTTTCATGCACGGATTGAGAGTTATTCAATCTTGGAGTCAGTACACTCCTATCCTGCAGTAATGCCTTGTGGCCCCATTCATTTCATTCAAGAAATACTCCATTAAGGACATAAATTATTGTATATTTTATAAGATAGTAAATATCTTATACGTATCTTGCACACCCTAAGACTGCTTCCTTTTTCTTATCCAACTAATATAAGAAATGTATTGGCCTAAAACGACAAAATTTAAATGAAATTTCACACGCAATCGAACTGATACAGCCGAAAAATTAGGAACTGGTATACAAAAAAGTAACGAAGGAAAACAAAAGGCAGTAGGGTCAGGGCGATAAAGAAGAGGACTAAGGCCGTCGACAGCAAAATACGATTTTCTGGGAGAAGCAAAGATGCAAAGTAACCCAGAACACCGATAATTTTAGAGCTGAAGAATGTGCGCGCATTCACTTTACCGCCAAAGAGACCCACGACTGGTCCGGAGAGGCCGGCATCATTTAGAGAAAAGGCCGAGTACTTCCCCACACACTTCTCTGCCCCCCGAGTTGCAAATCGGCACACACTTGGCTGCAATTCCCCTTGGACGATTCCAAGGTCACAAGCAGTTAAGTGATAAAGCGGGAGAAGAAAAAGGAAAAAATATACTAACGCGAGCGAGGTATTAGGTTCCGTGAGGGCGTATTCGAACGGCAAAGGCGATAGGATACGGCAATAAAGGGCAGTTTCCACAGCGATCTCATGCGCGAGCCTACAGTCAGCAAGCAAGAACGTCGAAAGGGTAGGAAGGAGGGAGGCTGGGAGGTGAAGGGAGAAAATACTGGAAATGACGATGTGGAGGAGGAGGGAGGGAAGTGAGTAGGCGGAGGAAAAGCGTCAAACCAAGCCTGCATGTGTGCGTTATGTGTTTTACGGTGGGGATAGCGAGGGTGGGAGATGAGAGGATATGGAGGGGGTAGTTTTGAAAACGACAAGAGCCCAATCACACAGCAGGCGATTGATGATATTGCCCATTGGGAGAGAAAAAGAAATTTCTTTTCAACCTCTTCTCCGCATCTTGTACTTTTTTCAGCTATTTTTTTTCCGCGGAATATTTTCCCCTGGCTTGCAGTTTTCGTCGATGGTTAAAGCAATCATTGCACGCGACGGCTCGCGTATGTGCTCAACCTCGCTTTCACATCAATAATATAGCAATGCGTTAGGGAGGGGATTTTAATTACGCCATTCTCACGTAATTTCGTAAACCAAAATTTAATTAAACTCCAACCCCCGCCTACCCCCCCCCCCTCCCATCTCTCTCTCTCTCTCTCTTTCCCACCCGCAGGAAAACTTGCCATGCCAGTCTCCTCCCCGTAGAAGTGTCGCTAAAAATCCTCAATTCGGGCGAAAAATGAGATTAAAAATCTCAGTTTTCATTATGATAACTGTTGAGCAAATGACAACACAGAAAGTTGACTAAAATATTAATGAGAACACATGGTATTGGTCGAGAGAGTGTTCGAGTCCAATGATGAACAATATTTGACAACTCCCGAGGCTTTGATTCCCGATCCAGGACAGGTATAAATTTCACCGCTAATGTCCAACTAATTGATCGCTGCTGAATGTAACAAAAGGAAGCTCGGGTGAATAATGCTCCATGACGTTGTTGAAGCTTGAAAAAATAGTATTCGGCCAGAATATATATATAATAACCTGTATGTTGACCTGAAGCACACAAACGACGTCTCGTTACAAACAATGGTGCATCTATGAATCATGTTAAAAGATTAAGGCGTTATTCAGGGAAATTAACATTAATGCGAATCCAAATTGTTTTCGTACAAGATTTAAAAATCATTCTGATCAAAGCATGTATACCTGATGTGAAAAAAAAACATCTGATCCACCAAGTCATCCACTGAAAGGAAATAAAAGATTAATTTCTATTTATACATTTTATCCTATTCCCCTTTGAACCTTCGTTTTTGCTTATAACACAAAATATAGTATTCAATATACAATCCATAGGACAGAATTTAAATACCCCAAAGGACATGTTTCGTTTTGTGATACGTTACACGTCAATGACGGCTTAAGAATGAGGTCATCCTCTCTTCACTTTTTTCAACGCCTTTAGAGTGTCATTCGTACACGTACAGTCCGTAGGAGGACAGAGAACTTGGGACTTTTATCGATTCACCTAGAAATTTTTATGTTTCTTGCCATTTCATTGCATAACAAATCTTACTTAACTCCACCTCCCGTTAAAAAAATGGTGATAATTGTGAACTTAGCGCAGGTTAATGGAGATAACGTTACGGAAGAGAGCTCACACGATCGTGGTAATCGACCTTGTACGTTGATTTCCTATGATTAGATCACTTTATTCTACGAGAACTAAAAAACTATTCGAAGTGTGAATGCCAATTGCAGGCTTGACATAGCGTATACAGGGTTGGAGGCGCACCCTGTTCTTCCCTATTCTATCTACGGGTGGAAGGACTATTAGTCTTCATCTCTCCGTAATAAAGGCGATTCATCAAAATATCATTCTTGTTTCCCAGAATAATACGATACCCATACTAAAAATTACATTTCCTTCGGTTTTCCGTAGCGTGCCTTGAGGGTAACCCAGTTCGGTACCAATTCGCGAAACCGACGATAATTTAACCGAGAATAGGTAATAAAACCCAAAATAAAAGCACACTTGAACGCAATTATTATACTGTAAACGTAAAAATATATAGCAGCATAAAACACAGGTGCGAGTGAGAAGTGAAAATCAATAAGGATAGACGTTCAAAGGGGGATATTCAAATTCTTATGCGGATCGCATTTGTTTCACTATTATTTCAACACATAGGATCTTTGATTCAATCTGAGATTATATTGTCCCTGGCGACTACCAAATTTAACAGCAAGAGAGAACGTGCTGAAGAGACCAACCTGCTTCCTTTGACTTCCTTTCATTTCTTCTTTGCTCACCTTTATTTATTTATTTATATATACCCTGCAAGCCACCGCCACGGTGTGTGGCATGGAGTGAAGACACACTAGAATAATTTTACCCGAACATGACCTACCGCGGTCGAACAATGTTATTACGATCCCCGGCGACAATGTTATTACGATACGGCGCAATTTCCGAAGTTAGATCCTGAAATATACAAGTGGGTATTTTATCGGGCCAGGAGGATTTATTAGGCTTGATATTTTTCAGCAAACGTTCTATTCTACTATATGAAAATTCACTTTTGAGCATCGGTTGACCGGCACGATTTGGTAAGCAATCTGTATTCTGTGAGATATTAGTGAAGATGCTTTGAAAGAAGGAATTTAATAAGTTAGCCTTTTCCAAACTACTGGTTACTCTTTCGTCTTTATCATTTTTGATTGAATTAACTGTTGACTTATTTCCCTGAACTTCTCTGAAGTGTGACCAAAATGCTTTTGCATATCTTACTAATTTTCCGGTATCCTTTGCCTTTTGAATCCCCTTAACGTTCTCCGAAATTCATTCTTGGCATTCGCCCTAGATATCTTATAATCATAGGTATCTCATTCTTTTTGTGGCTAGAGATATCATCCCTAATATTTTCCATCTTGGCGTGACATAGTCTTTGATGTCGCAATGCCTTTCTAACATCCGCGTTATACCATCTATGTTCCGTGCTATCTTTTATAAATATTACTGAGAATTAACTTGTTTACTTGTTGGAGCATGATCTCAAGGAAGTTATTCCCCGTATCCTCAGTGTTTCCATGATTACTATCTTTCTTAAAACTAGCAAACTGAACTGCTGCACGCACTTTAGACCATTGTAGTCTCCGTGTCTGAACAAGTAAATTTTCCTTTTAGGTTTCTTATTTCGGAGCCCATGAAGCGAAAACTTAGCATTTACTGCCTTGTGGTCACTAATTTCTTTTACAGTTTCCATAGTTCAGACTTTTTCGGGAATATTCGTCGCTAACAAATCAAGAATATTATAGTCCTTAGTTGGTGAAGTGACAAATTGATTCAATGAGATCAACGTAAAATAATTCAATAGCGATCTGCAGATATCTTTGTCTTTACCGCCCGCTTTAAAACTATATGTACTCCAGCAATTGATGGGACATTGAAATCTCCACCGATTATAACGTCGCGATCATTTTGTTGGGATAAAAAAAACCTTTGATTTGTTGATCTAATTCTAGTATTGAATCGTCTCTGTCGACTGGAGGTATGTAAAATGCGCCTACATAAATTCTTTTGAATAGGGACTTATAATTGTGCCCCAAACGCTTTCCAAACCATTACCCGGAATTACCTCGGCCCTACTGACGCAAGAATTTTCAACTGCGATAAGAACACCACTCCTGATTCTATTTGTTCTGTCATTTCTGTAAATGGATAAGGATTTTGGGAAAATTTCACCGTCGACAATATCAGTGGATAAGCAGCTCTCTGCCTGTGCTTTGAATAAGGTGATGATATTCTGCGACTTTGTTTTTTAAACTTCGGTAATTTACTACCAATACAGATAATGTTCCCTTGACATTACGGCGATTTGAATTTTTAAGGATCGCTTTCTTATCATTATTGAATCCCTTACACAATTTTCCGTCCGATGCTATCTGATTGGTGTTAAATGAACTATTGCTAACACTGAACCTCACTTCATTCAAAGCTACATAATTTGGAAAAGAAGACCTTAGGGACCTACCGATTGACCTACACCCTGACTTACAGTTTTATCTAAAATAGCCCTGCAGTGTTCGAATATCGACTCACTATTATCCTACCAGTTATTATCGAGGTGACACTAGCACTACGTTGAAACCGTGGTCGTTGTGCTCGTACGAGTAGTACATATTGTGTAAATATTGATTTATATAATATTTTTTAGGTTGAAGACTGAGAGAGGGAAGGATGTTAGGCTTAAGAGGGAGGGACAGGAATAGGATAGGGATTGTGGACGGAATGAAGGGAGGAAGGAAGTACGAATACAGAAATGAAGATGGACAGTTATAGAGTCGAATGCTGGGTTGTGTTCTGTTAGGAGAAACTAGATATTTAATTGGTAGATGGTCCATCAAAAATCTACCTTAATCGGTAGATTACCAATAATAATAATATTTATAATAATACAATTGGTATTCTACCGCTTAAAATGGTTTTTGGATGGAAACAACTGCTCGTCGCTACACTTCCCAGCTCTGTCCAAAAAGACAATTGACGGCCTTCACAACATTAAACTGTTCCATTTCCATTTCACATTTCCGAATATTTTCTTCGTTCAGTACAACATGCCTCTCATCCACCCCCCCCACTACTTCCCCTGTCTAATATCCTCCCCTCTGTCACAGGGTAATAGTTCCATCGCCAATCGAAATACCCTGCGCATCGACTTATCCTGGTTCCTTTGGACCTCTTCCAACAACCCTCTCTCCTTCCCCACCATGTCTAACATTTTGCTGGTTTTCCTTACCGTCTATTATATCTATTCCATCCTCCACAGCCGCACTGCAAAAGCATCCAGTCTACGCCTTTCATCTTGCATCAATGACCATGTTTCCGCGCCGTAAAAAAAAAATTTCACATAAAAGTTTTCACTAATATTTTCCAAGCATTAGATTCAGCGTCCCTGCCATATTTCAATTCAACTTCCTCCTTCTTTTGAAATCTTTTTTGCACAAAGTAATTCCTCTTTTGATATCCCAGCTATTTTAATCATTTGGTCCAAAACATTTTCTAGATAGATAAACTGTTTCACCTGCTCTAATTTTTGCCCTCCTACTATGTCGCCCTTTCCTTTATTCAAGCTTACTCCTCGAAAACCTCATAACCTCTGTTTTTCTTACAATGATTTCTATCTCTATTATGCCTATCGCAATGATTTTCTAATACACTCAGCAACAATTGTAATTCCTTGGCTGTCTGGCCGCCTAAAACTTGATCATCTAAGAGATTTTATGAATTGTCCACATATCTTCATTCCAATCTTCAGTTCCTCCATTGTCTCTTCTAATATTTCCTTCACATGCACATTGAAAGGCATGGGTGATAAGGAACCGTCGTCTCACTATTCCTAAAATGGCTCGGTTCTCCATCCATCACCCATTTGAACAGTCTTGAGACATGTACAGTTTTCGGATAAGTCGCCTACTCCTCCAATCACCTCATATCTTTTCTAATACGCTCATTAATTCTATCCAATTTATTTCATCAAATGCCTTTTCGAAATCTACGAAACAAACAATTTACCCTGCTCGTACTATGTGTTCCTTTCCATTAGTGAACTCATTACTGTCACGGCATCACGCGTGCCAGAATAAATAAGCAAAAAGGGATTAAGCAACGCAAAACGATGTTACGAGAGAGATTCGTACATGGGACATACTCGGTGAGATGGTATGGTTGTCATCACTCTTACTATTCAATACAGGTGGTTCTAAAAAAAAAGACTAACTTACAGGACCGACGCCTTAGACAAGCTGAACAGTGAATTCAATCACAACATTGTCTGACTTATCAAAGATAGAAGAAAACATTTCTGATTTCAATATCCGCCACGTAGTAATCCCGAATACTACAATAATGCTACTTGAATTCCTGTTACAGGATCCCTTTGCATTAGCCGTTGTGACAAACAGAAAACTCGGTTTAACTAACATGCCAATCGCAGACAACAACACTACAAAAAGAACATATAAATATCTTTTATTCCGTCACACATGAGTGCTATATATTTTTTCAGGGTTGTCTGAAATTGTTGCGTTTCGCTCAAAGGAAGATTAGGAAGATTTTGGTAGGAATAAAAAAAAAGAGCCTAGAGGAGGGAATTCTCGTAAAAATTAAATAACTCCTGTAATATAGTATCAGTAAAGAGCCGCCCATGATCATTTTGCAATCAAAATTTTTATTTATTCACGTATTTCTTGACCAACACGGATTGAATTATTTGAAATGCATTTTACAATACTTTTCTGATCCGGTGTAAAATCCGCAACTTTCCCGATGACTGTCTCGGGCCTTGGTAATATCCCATATTTTCCGGATTTCCCGATTTTCCCTATCAATTGCCATCCTGCAACAACCAGCAGAGTATATCATAATTCGCTAATACATGATAAAATAGCTATGAGTCCATTTTGAATAGTGTTGCCAAAAAAATGATAAATCAACTACTGGAAAGATTTTAACACCAACGGTATTGGTGATACTTGAACACCACATTGTTTTGAGCCTGGATTCTTCTCGGCTAAGTGTCAAAAGCTATATCTATTACGACCCGAGAACCAATGTCCAAAGGATGAGAAATAGAAAAATATTAACAAATAACACTGGAAATCGTGCAACACCAAATAGAAATAGCACCCAACTATCTTTCTTTTAATTTTTGGTCCTTGTGCAATACGTATTACGGTAAATATGATAAAGTATTTGGGAACACAAGAAAGTGGGTAACAAAATAGGGTGACGTTTAGGATGCGGAGGGGAATGAGGATGAACGCCTATGGTTCATGACTGCTGCTTAGATTGAATGAAAAAAGTTGGCACATCAGGGAACTGGTAAGAGAGAATGCGTCGAGGAGAATACTGTAATGCAGAGGCGAGGCTCGTGGTGGGTTTTCTGGAAGTGAAGTGAAGGAAAGGGAATATGAAAAAGATCGCGTATCCCCTCCTTCGATGGAAACATTCGAGGGACCCAGAAGGTGCAGCGCTTGGCATGCAACACGGTTCCTTCTCCCACTCACCGGGCGCCCTAACTTCTAGCCAGCCAAAGCCCACCCCCTCCTCCGCCATCCTCAAAAGACACTCGCACAGAAAAGCCTCGCTTCTCAAAAGGGAAGAGAAAAACAGCCAACTTGCTCTTCCATCTAGAGCGTTTTACACGGTTTCAGGCGGGAGGATCAGGAAGGAGAGGGTGAAACGAGGTAGGGCGAAGGCGGAGACAGGAATATGAAGTGAGCGGGTGAGAGAGTAAGGGGAAGAGGATTTGAAAAGATGTGGATATGGACGGAACGGTGGAGTAGGGGGGGGATGAGAAGAAAGAATTGTGGGAGACGAACAAGACAGATGAAATGATAGAGGGAGAAGGTCCAGGGATCGCTGGGGAAGTATGAAAATGAGTTCGTTCGTACAGGGTTCGTCCGGAAAATAAGTGTACTGAGCTCAGGAAAAAAAATGTATTACACTTTTACATATCTTAAGCTAATATTCCTCAAAATAGGACCCTTGTGAGTCGATACACTTGTTCCAGCGGCGTTCCCATTCCTGGAACGCTCCCGAGAAGGCATCATCGGGAACCTCTCGAAGACACGTCGTCACGGCCTCTTTGACGGCGTCCAAAGTCCCGTATCGCGTTCCTTTCAAACTCCTCTTTATCTTCGGGAACAGAAAGAAGCCCGGTGGTGCCAAGTCCGGGCTGTAGGGCAGGTGCGGCAGCGTTGCCACGCCGTGCTTGGCCAAGAAGTCCGACACGACAAGCGCGGTGTGAGACGGCGCATTGCCGTGATGCAGCCGCCAGATGTTTTTGATCGCTGGCCGGATGCGGGCGACTCGTTTTCGAAGCCTGTCGAGCACTTGGACGTAGAATGCAGCATTTACAGTTTGTTGTTCAGGTACAAATTCGTAGTGGACGACTCCCCGTTTGTCAAAAAAGACAATGAGCATCATAAACTTATTTTCCGGACGAACCCTGTATTTACATCAAAGTGAAATCAAACTGGTCATCACGGATGTGTCACGCCGAAAGAGCAAATACTGTAAATCAGTTAATGGGTGTAATCGCAAAAAGAGGCAAATGGAGTTTTTTTAAAACATGTAAAAACGCGGTACATTTAACATAAATAATTCACTCATTCGATTAAGAGAAAACACTTTCAAAACAGTTCCTGTAAGAATTCATCCTGAAACAATCGATTTGGAGGTGCATAAGTAAAGTTGTAAATATGATTATGCATCATAGAATCGAGTGCAGAAATAATATTTGCACTTCCATGCAAATTATTTTATGCATTAATACCGAACACGAGAGCTCCACGTAATATCTTTTATCACACTATTCTACGATATATCACCACGACAGTCATATTCGTACATTATCTTAATGCCAACTACATTAATGAAACCAGCGATTTGAGGCTTTACTTTTGGAACTCCTCCATGTCTAAGAGTAGTAAGAATGCAGGTCCAACGACATATTTTATTCCACGTCTACGAATCTACGCATTGAAAAATTTTGACCAACCGGTGCTGGCCAAATTTAAGGAAATCTAGGATTAAAGTGCAATAAAACTTCTAGGTGAAACTATTACTCTTCGCGCCAACTACTCGTAATTTGCAAGCTAAAGCGCTCATCTAATAACTAAATTCTGGTTATATTTAGAAATGATCATTATCATTAGTTACAAATCTAAGGTTAAGGTTGAACGTGTCAGCTTTCCATGACTTGAATCTCTTACGATGCCGATCTTTTCATTTATTAATAATTCTTCGCGCTGACGTCTTACGCCACCTACTTCTTGTAATTCATCTTTGGACTTCCTCCGTAATTATTCCTCACTTTGTTTCCTTTAATTACTCTCTTCAGTAAACCGTTGTGCCTCATGATGTGTCCAATCAATTTATAATTTCCAACAGTTTTTATCATTTTTCTGCAGTTCCAGCATCCATAGATCACAGCCGTAGAAAATTAAATTCCATACATAAGGTTTAATGAACACATCCTTCCACTGACTAATTTCGTAGTCATCAGAAGTTGTTTCTCCTGATAGCCCCGTTCCCATTCCTGTTCTGCCTTGCATACCAGTCACTCCTTCCAACATGAGCGATCGGGTGCCTAGAGTGTAATATCCTTACATGTGTTTCCCTAGTCTTATTTTAAGATTACCGCCCTTACTTCGACTACAGATAATTAGCTTAGTCTTATTCTCGCTTATCTCGAGGTGTACTCGTTTATTTCATTCACCTAACAGACTAGCATCCTTTTCAAGTATATAGCTGTGCCGTCCGCAAATCGCAGCATCCTTTCATCTCGTATATTTTATCTGTTCCGTGATCGTACTAACTGTTTTCGTGATTTAGACATCAAAGATTATGTGCGTCAACGAGCAGCCATTCCTTCAAGCTTTTCTTTTTAAGGCTATATATTTTCACCAGAATCAATCACTGAGGCTTGCTTTTTTCAATTGCATCAATCGCCCGTCGTTGCAGTAATTCCAGTTTCTTTTGGTGTTCGTAAGCATTATATTTCAGCCTACCTATTCAATAACCTTTTGAAAATCCTAGAATACTCGTCTATAGTATGGGATCCATATGAGGAGGGACATATTAAAAATATAGAAAAAGTTCAAAGGAAGGCAGCAAGATATGTACTCGGAAAATACAAAAGAGAAGAGAGTGTCACGGAAATGTAGGATGTACTGAAATGGGAGAGTTTGAAAAATTGAAGAAAAAGGAGTAGGTTAGGCGCGATGTATAGAATTGTTAAAAATGACAAAGCGTGGGAAGGTTTATGGAAAGAGATAGAAAATCTAAACTTTTTGGGAAACGACCACAGTTTTAAAATAAAAATAAGGACGCAAAAAAGCAAATAAAAATAAATACTCCTTTTTAAACAGAACTATTATTGAATGGAACCAGCTGCGTGGAGGTTTGTTTGAGCCCTTTCCATCCAATTTTAGGAGTTTTAAGAATAAGTGTAAAGCATCCAATGGGTGATAAACCATTGATCAGTGATTGTTATACTATTGTAACAATTAAAATATTGTTTGTATGTGATGTGAACGACATCGCAAGTTGTATTTCAAAAGTGAATGATGTGTTAATGGGACGCGATTTTGAACGGTATATGAAATTGAAGAGTACGTAATTATGGAAGGAGTGTGGCGATGGACGGTGCGTAGTTTGTTCTCGAATGGTGTAAACCAAGTCCACGGGTGATGGTAAATGTAATAATGTAGTTGGTAATCTTTTAAGTGTCATAGTATATAAGAGCTTTGTCTATCTGTTCTTCTTGTGATGCGTGTATGTCCATGTCATTTAAGATATTATTATTATGTATTGTAAGATTATGTATTATATAGATGTAGACGTCATGAGTGACGGCTGACCAGACTTGACCGTTGCCACCAGGACAATTGCCTAATTGCAACGATAAATTCTTAAAATAAATAAATAAACAATATTTTTGGACTATATCATAATTAATCAACACACTCAAGACAAAAGATTTGAGAAATAAAAATTTTAAGGTAAAACTGCAACTGGTTCCCCAATGCTAAAAAAATGAAAATGGCCCCAGAATATTAAAGGACGATAATTCATTTGATTTTTGCCTTTGAATTCTTATTTTATCCTCAATAACAAAGGTAATTTCATGATACGGTGACTGCCATGAGGAAAAGGAACTCATTTGTGAGTACAGTCACTTGATAGTTCTTCAGTTTAACCAAGCAGAGTAGAGGAGGGTGAGTTGCGCATGGTCACCCACATCTGAGAAATAGCTAGCTACTTTTACAACTAGTTTTTCATTAAGTAGAGCAGCTAAGCTAATAGCTAATAAATGGAAAGTTACAGCAGCTACCTCAGCTTTTCTGAATTCCCATGTATTCAATTAGGGAGGGTTCTAAATGACCAATTCCCATCGTTTATTCCAAAATATATACGAGTATCGTACGTTATCATCACCATTAAAAATTTTAAAAATTACAAACGTATCCTAAGTAACGCCCAAACAAATAATACGTGGGATATTTTTGGATCAAGATACGAGGTTGACTCGCATTTCAGGCTGGGCAATAACAGCCAGTAATTTTTATCGCGGCAAGGTCTAAGGTAGCAGAGAGAAAATCAAAAGCATTTTATGAACGTTGAACATATCACGGGAGATTGCCGCCATTCACACAACATAGCTAATACAACAGGCTACACAGGAGCTACACTTTTTCACAAAATTGGTTCAAGAAGAAGATATTCTCATAAACAATATTCAAAACTTGCCATAATATTCATCGTTTCAATTCAAACATATCTAATTTTCTCATTTTCTTTTACCAAGCCAATTGATAAATACTAGGAACAAACTCTGAAGGTGTCATTCATGGTACATACTATTAACTCATCGTAGTCATTGTACATATTAAGAGAAGCCATACTTTCCATATGGGCAGCTCTCTAGATTAAGTTAAGTTAAAACATCAAATGGAAAAAGTAATGAGTACTGTTTATAAAAATACACAGATGTAAAGTTTGTCAAAATAAATAAAATAATGCATTCCCTGGACTGATTTTTTCCAGGGATAGGCAGGCGAAATAAACGAGAAGGGAAAGGCATACAGACAGACAAGTATCATCGCAAGCCGTGTGACAGAGAGGGGGGTGGATGGGGACCACCCTGGTGCAACGTGAGTGTGATGCGCTCGAAGTAGTAAAAGGAGGGAAAGATCTCGTTCTCTTTCACAAGTTGTTGTTTTATAATATATTTTTCGGTCGCGGGAGCGGGGAAGACAGAGGAAGGAGGGGGGAGCGTGTTCCCTGTGAAGGGCAGTAGCGGGAGAGAGTCAATGGGGATGTGTGGACGGGGTTGACTGAGGGAAAGAAGAGGGGAGGGAATCAAAGTGGGTGCACAGTACGCGTGCGGAAGTGAAGGGTATAGAAGGGCGTTCGAGAGGAGACGGTTCCCAGCGCTGAAAGATGATGGAGTGGAGCGCATGAGATTGATAACAAATGAAGGTTTTTCGGGGGATGAATGGAAGGGGGGGCAGGGGCATGGAAAGCATCGCGGTTGGGTGAGGGACATGGGGGGGGGGAGGGAGGGTTAGAACGGGATTGAGGGTCCGTCGCGCCAGAAGAGAGGGATGGAGTGCGTGGCAGAGGGCCGCGGGGATGGGAGGGGGAGGGGGGATGGATGGCGGTAGGAGAGTCGAGTGTGAGAGAGAGAGAGCGGGAAACGATGCAATTGCATGAATTATGCAACGCTTTCCGAAATGCAATTATGTTTGGGAGGAGGAATGCGGGATATCCGTTATTGTTAACTTTTTATTTCAAAAGTTATGGCTCTCTCTTCGCTCACTTGAAAGAGATGAGGCGGCATTGACAAGTCTAAATCGCTTTTATTCTACATTACGCGCCCGAACGAAAAAGTGAATCCCCGGGTTCCTCTTTTTTCCTCCCTCATTCAAATTCGCGTATTAATTATTTTCCGCGCACGGGCGATATGATTGAGCATGCATACAGTTTCCATATTGGATTCAAGCGTCCCGTGAGGGCTAATACCTATCTTTCCGCGCGAGAAATTCCAATTGTTTATTTATATTTTTGGGAGCGAGAATTCCGGAAGCATGCAGAACTAAAAAGTATTTTTTTTCCCGTGCGTCGGACGCAATGTTTCCAACTTATCTGTGAAGCAGACCTGAATCCCATCATCCGTTCCTCCAAAACTCAAGGTAAGAATGACAGTGCAACGAAAAAGTGAATTGATAAAATGAATGGATATGAATTATTTATTGTATAGATCGACGCTATTACTTTCGCATGCTTTTATATGAAAAATATCAAGATAAGACTGATGTAGCTGAGGGTGTATTGACATCTAACACCTCACCCCTGGTTCGATGCTCATCGGAGGTGAATTGACGGTGATATATGGCAATTTGCCACTAGTTGAACACCTCCAGGGTCCATACAGTACGTCTTCCGTGGGATGGGTGGGTGTTACATCAGTAGGCTTGAATCCTTGGAACACTGGGCTAATGGCACGTCATTGGCAACGACAACCTTCCCTTAATCACCAATCTGATTATTACAACGCTCACTTTTCACACTTATTATACACTATTCATATGTCCTCGGGAACGATAAATTTTGAACAAAGACTAAAACAGCGAAAATTAATAAAACGGACGGTATGATAAAAGGTGAAAACATTGGCTCAACCTTATAAAATTAACCCTGAGTGTTCCACATCTTGTACTAGTATTATTATTAGGTAATCTACCGGTTAGGGTAGGTTTTTGGATGGACACAACTATCAAATAAACATATTGTGACTCCCCACTCAGCAAACTAATCTATATCAGGTCCCTCTTCATCTCGGTGTACTTCTTTCCTCCCTTCATCCCGTCCATAATCCCTATCCTGTTCCTACCTTTACCTCGCTTGCCCAACATTCTCCCCTCTATTACCCTCTTCAACATTCCACTACCGCTCAATACGCCTTTCATCCATTTTTCCTGCCTCCATAGGATTTCTCTCAACAAACCCCTCTCCTCACCCACCATCTCCAGTACTTCCTCATTTGTTTTCCTTTCGGTCCATTTCACTTTCTCCATTCTTCTCCACACCCACATTTCAAAAGCCTCCAATCTACGTCTATCCTCCTGCTTCAGTGACCACGTTTCCGCACCACACATAGCTACGCTCCATATCAGAGTTTTTACGAGTCTTGTCTTAACATCCCTACTCAACGTCCCCGTCATCAACTCCCTCCTCCTTGAGAAAGCCTCCTTGCCTAGCGCAATTCTTCTCCTTACGTCCCTACCACTTTGACCGTATTTGTCCAAAACACTTCCGAGATATTTGTACTAGTATATACCAACTATTATTTCCATAGATTTTCTTAGTATTAAATGTCTTCCTGTTTCACAGCTTTAGTATTCATGCATTACAACTTCACATATTAGCAAGGAGTAAGCGAATTGAGAAAATCACAGTTGAAATTATGACAAAAAAAACAATATACATCAGAAACAAAATACCATTAGAAAATCAATGTGAAAACTCTGTAAAACATCATACTGAGATAAGATCAGATCCAAGGGCTTGATAGCGTTACATGAAACATTCGAGTTCGAATTCCGGCCAAATGAAATGATTTTTCAAAGTGAATACACTCGTACATAGTATATTAAACCACCAGAATGAGTCAAATCTACCTTGTAGCAGCCACCTTCGAACTATAGTTTTATTCAGGCATTCAAATACTGTATGAATGTAAATTCTTACATCACCCGGTGTTAAATACCCATGGAGAGAGATCTAAAAGGAAAAAAGCAATCAGAATATAAGGGATATTTGTCCTGGAATGGAGTCGGTAAAAGTACTTCAAGAGGGCAACTGTAAACTTCATTCCTCCTACATTTAAACATTTCATGGAATAAGAGGTACACGGCCGATGAAGCCAATTCTTGCGTGCTGAATCATGAAACCAATCTGCACTCCGTATGCAATTCTCATCATAAGAGCGATCGACTATCGCTATACTGTAGTTCAACCACCATAGTTTTGCCAATACACCTGAGAACATTTCCCAAAGATTATATACACCTTAGAAAAACTTTACTTTCCTTTGTAACACCTGAAGGGTACAGCGCTATTTACTGGTGCCACATGACCGGTGGTCAGTTTAAGGACGGAAATGTTTCAACAGGTGCTAAGTTTTTTATGAATGTCAGAGGATTTCCAGACTACGGCTGGGTGTGGCCGTCATTTTTTCGTGTACTGACTGTGAACTATAGATGAAACTGGTCCGAAAAGCTGTGGGTCAAAAAATTGTCCCAAAACAAAACCCAGTATTGATGGAGGACGAAAATACTGCATTCGACCTTTTTTTTTTCTTCAATATACCGGCCGTTACATCTGTCCTCGGAGATTTTCGAGAGCGCTTTTGAAAATTCAACCAACGAACAAGCACGCGAGAATAAAAAAAATAAAGTTTTGCCGCTCACAGGCGAATGCGAATATTTCAT
Organism: Hetaerina titia; assembly: GCA_037158775.1. Classification (NCBI taxonomy): domain Eukaryota; kingdom Metazoa; phylum Arthropoda; class Insecta; order Odonata; family Calopterygidae; genus Hetaerina; species Hetaerina titia. The sequence goes on from CM073771.1 coordinate 46,364,074, forward strand.
CCCCGTGAAAGTGGTCCATTTTTCGCAAAATTCGCCGGATAATCCAGTTTATTCGCCCAACCTTCCGAGGGTATACCTGCTGCACGTTTGGCACCACAAAATATTCATTAACGGCTAAATCCGTTACATTTTTCGCCTCCGCTCCACTCTTCCCTCCCACCTCCCGCTGACAATCAAATTCCAAATACGACATTTTTTTTCGACCACAGCGGGAGAAAGCAGTTTTTGCGTTGTTGCGAAACCTGGACAACGTCCGTGCATTCCGGCATCAAAAGAAATTTTGTTGATTTTATACTATTCACGCACGCGGAAATCGAAAGTGTCCCGGACGACAAAGAAAACGCATATTGCCCTCATTCCACCCTCCAAATGGAGAAACAGTGAAAGCAGGACGACATTTGATGCTTTGCCGTCAGGAGATGCATCTGCTGGACCGATGCCTATATTCCCTGAGACACGTTTCATGCTTATTTGTCAATATATACACGCCCTAGCCGCATTTTACAACGATGTTATTTTATGGAGGGAACATTTCAATGGCGTTTTTTTAATACCTGCACTGTCATTTTAGCGGACCAACAATAAATTAACATCACGTCACATAGAACGATATGCACCTAGTTTCAAATCCGCAAGATAATGGTAGCCTTTTTTATATTTTCGGACAGTTATGATGGCCCGCGTGCTCCTGGGTTCTCGAAAAGTCATTAATTACACACCCCAAGGGCCTAATCACAAGAGTTCTCAGAACATTCACAATTGGAGCAGAGCTCCAAACCACGACCTATGGTTTTTAGGCGTTTAAAACTATTTTGAATAATGCTCTTAACTCATACCTACGACGCTTATTAATTTTCTTATATCCACCCAAGGCAGCGCCATATCGTGTTATTATTAACGAAAGGGCGTTCTGAGTTTTTAGTAAGCCAGTCTCTATTACCTTAATGCCAATATTTTTATTGAAATATGGACCATCAGAAGTCTAATGATTTGTCTTTAATTTTGAATATACAAATTCGTTGAAGTTAAGTTGATTCGCCAGTGACACACAGCTAAGACCTTTTAAGTATTCAATGTGTGCAAGACTAATGAAAACCATAAAAAGAACCACTTAAGTTTTCACGTCGTGATATTCCATAAAATCAACCAGATGAATTCATTCTTCATATAATTATTTTTATCTCACGTTTCCATCTCTCAGGAAATTTCCTGCTCACGCTAGGTCAGGATAGCAACAAAAATTTGAATCCAATGTCGTAATGTCAATTAAACTTTAGTGCATAAACGGCTGAAATCATCTTTTCAATCCTTTATTACAATTATTGAGTTAACGTGAGATAGTTGGTACTAAATTTAATTCCACGGAGTTTATTTATTCACTCGTCACCCTGCCTTAGAAGACTCAGTAAACCCTAATTTTCAATTAGCTTGTCCACAAATTTCCCTAATATGTTTCGTTTCTGGTGTCTTAGCTTCGAGCGAGAGAGACCTTAATTAACAGATTCATCTGATTCTTAATTTAAGATTTCGGCATATTTAATGTTGTAGACGTAGAGGGGAGAAAACTATTTTTCATAAAATTCAATATCACAGAAATCAAGTTTAACTCCAATTGTCAAGTATCGCTTCATTTATGGAATGTACCAATGCTATTTTCAATGCTGTTCTACTTTAATGTTTGAGAATACTCTGTATATTACTGCGTTTTCACGAAAGACGGGGTTCGATGACATTTCCTCAGAGAAAAATAAATGGCATTATTTTTAATATAGCACAATTTTAAATAATACTATGGACTCGATCATTTAGGAACAATCAACTCTAAAATATGATACAGGTTGAACATGTTGATGTAATATAGATAGATAACTACTATTTTTATCACTCCATTTGGTAGCCAACTTCGTGGATAACTCCTTATTAGTCTCGTAATCGAAATTATTTTAAATGTGAAAACGATAGGAATGTAATAACTGGGTTCTTTTGTATCAATGCTTTTAAATATAGTTATTATTCTAGCTACGTTCCAGTAATTGAGTAATTAGTGTTCTACTTATGATTAATTTACTGTAATTTCCAGATAAGGCGCTATATCTTTGCATTCGTGGGCAGGAACGAGACCAGATTTATTGGGGTTAATGGCTTTCAGCAGTCTCAAAATCCGCTGTGAAAACTTTCAATTACGGAAATCGATTGTTGAAAAAGATGAAATAGTGTTTGGGATATGCTATAACATGAACAACTAGATAAACATATTTAAAATATTGAGTTTTGAATACTTTGGATTTTTCCAAGATTTTTCCAGTATTGACGCTTTTTCGGCTGTTATCACTCGAGAGATATTTTGACTTGCCACATGCTCCTTTTATTAGGGCGTTTATTTGACAAAATTATTTTATCGTTCACTTTTAGCTGGCTTCGAACATTTAGGTCGTCGAAGTACCTGTCTTAGAAAGCATTATTAAATATTTTATGCATACAGTTTATACGTACATATTGGTAATGGTTATCGTTATGCAAAAATATTACTCGTTTCTCTCACAAATTATTCTGAAGGTTTCATTCGCATAATCCCCAAATTAATTCGGAATAACTTTTACTTCTCAAGCACAAGTATGATAAGTTGAAAGTATTTTTTTGCACCTAGATAATTCAGTACTGCTCATTTAGTATTAATGTGCAAAAATTTATGTGTTCGAAATTCCGTAAAATATTCCTTGAAAATTCAATTAAAGTTTTAATTTTTACTTTTTAAGCTCCTGTTAAATTAGGAGCGAAAATATTTACAGGCCCATTATCAATAACTATGAGCAGTCTCTCAAACCACCTTGATACATTAATTTTGCCATTTGGTATTAATAACATAGAACTAGCATATTTTCGCAATTGAACTAGATTTGCAAGTACTTCAGAGTTAGCTTAAAGTGTTTGTTGTAACTTTGGTACTTATTTTTTCGTGATCTCAATAATTCAATTAATCACCAAAACTGCAAATGAACGAACAAGTCTCTGGATATTCCATTTCAAAACATTATTCACTTTAAAGAATTTCCAAGCACAATTATTAACACAATAACGATTGAACACATTTATTTTTTAATAATTCAGTGACATAGACGTAGATTGGAGGCTTTTGAAATGTGGGTGTGGAGAAGAATGGAGAAGGTGAAATGGACCGAAAGGAAAACAAATGAGGAAGTACTGGAGATGGTGGGTGAGGAGAGGGGTTTGTTGAGAGAAAACCTAGGGAGGCAGGAAAAATGGATGAAAGGCGTATTAAGCGGTAGTGGAATGTTGAAGAGGGTAATAGAAGGGAGAATGTTGGGCAAGCGTGGTAAGGGCAGAAACAGGATAAGGATGTTGGACGGGATGAAGGGAGGAAAGAAGTACAGGGACCTGATATAGATTAGGTTGCTAGGTGGGGAGTTACAAAATGTTTATTTGATAGTTGTGTCCATCCAAAAACCTACCTTAACCGGTAGATTACCTAATAATAATTCAGTGACATAAAAATGACATAACGCAACATATCAGATATTTAAATACTGAAAAATGATGAAAAACAGTGGCATTCAAAACCTCTTTCTTGAGTCATCATCCCATGTGATCGGTGACTATCTGGTTTATTGAATAAGGAAAACTAATAATTACACTAATGATTACACGAATAAACTTATGTAGTTATCGGAAATGATTGAAAATATTGTGATCATTCTGGGAAATCAGTGCAGTCGAAGTAATCCTTGAATGTAGCTAATATCCGCTACCTTCCTAAACCATCGTATTGATGACAGGATGATTCAAGGAGTTACAAAGGCATTAAGATATTAGAGGCGATTTGATTAGAACATCGAAACAATTATAGGATTGATACTAGTTATATTACGGTAGAGGGAAGGACAATTTAGCGCCAGTATAAGGAGACGAGGAACAAAAGTCAGATTTTAAAACATGATTTTCATTAAATAGATATCCTTCAGATCTTTCAAATCATGTTTTTTTCAATGCGACATTACGACTCAAAAAATTAATTTGCATGACCAAGAAATTATTTACAGCACAGGTTGGAGAGTTCAAAATTAAGAGCATCCAAATGTTTCAATTCAACGATTCCAGTCCATTGAATCCTTGAACAGAATTACTTCACACATTAAATTGAAGAAGTCTGCTCCAGGAGGAGAATAAATACAATTGAAAAGTCAAAGCCAGTGCAGAAAGATTGTGAATATGTTCGGTGACTTAATATCCTGGATTGTCACGTTAAGGTACGGACTTCTTAGTACATTTTTCGACTCCCGTCTTGGGCTCCGAGTATGGGTGTCACGTGAAGAGTTAAAACGGGCGAAGTTTGATCAAGCCAACTTTCCTTTGGATGGTAAGATAAACTGTGGACCCCTCACACCCCCCAACACGCCATTCTCTACAGAGTCTTTAGCGTGAGGAGACTCGCATGGGAAGGTATACAGGCACTGTGGTTCTCTCTACCCTTCTCCTCTACTTAATTACCCACCCATCCTAAAATGGCGCGAGAAACCTTCAGAAAACACAAGCCTCAGGCAACAAACACCACCGCTTTGAAGATTCTTTCGACGCTTCCCTCCTCAACACCCCGGTTTGGGCTTGTTATAGAAGATAGAGAGACTGTGTGTGTGAGTGTATGACGCCCGTATAATTCAACGCTTCGCCAATAAGAGAACACCCCGGCCCTCCTCCCCTCCCACTCCACGCGCCGTTTTGGAAGAGACTATATAGCGCGAGGGGCTATCCCCCCACACCCGAAAGCCTCTCACCCTTCCACTGTAATTTTAGCGCCGTTGTGTCAAACCTTGGCGCCTCTCGCTCCACATTCGCCTGAGGCGACCTCCACACGCAGCAAGCCTCACCTATCGACACGATCCTGCTTACATTTAACCCGGGAGAGAGGTAATAGGTACGGAGGGGGCGGGAGGGAAGAGGAGGTGGAGGGATGGCGTTGGAAGCGGGGCGGGGATGGGAACAGGATGGGGGGAGGATGAGCTCGCGGGCTTGGAGAGAGGACCGCAGAAAAATATCGGGTGGAGTAAAACGAGAGCGCACGAGAGCGAGCGGAGGGAGCGGGGGAAACGTAACGCGCGAGGGGTCGGAGAGGAAGGGAGGGAAATGCAGGGAATAGCTCGGTAATCTCCCGACGGAATCCCATTAAGGGATTAAGAGCCGGATCGGGGGTGGATTATTCAAAAGCCTAAATCGTCTAGATTAAGCGCGAGCCGATGGTGTCGGGGAATATATATGTATATATACATCCGTACACACACACACACCCACACAGAGCGAACGTGCATTCGGTATGGACGCGGTGGGAATAGGACACGACGACGGTTAAAAGTGGAGGACTGGTCGTGGGAGGAAAAGAAAAAGAGGGAGAGGGAATGTGGTAGGGGAGAGATGGAAGTCACGTGACGATTGTAATTGGACGGAGAGTTTGGGAGATGGGAGAGGAGGAGGAGAGGGTTGAATTTGGAAAGTGGCAATTCTGACTCTATCACGTGGGGAAAAAATGACACACAAAACGACCACTGCTTGGTCTACGACGAAGTATGTCAAAGACGGAGGTGAGAATAGCCCTGTGCCTTGAAATAGGCTGACGGGGAATGTGATATGTGACGTAGAGTAAAAAACTGAAATATACGGGCATTATTACATTGCTGAAAAATACGCTGCCGCTACTAAATAGTATTGTATCAATCAAATTTTTCTACACTATCCTCCGGAATACTATATAATGCTAAAAGCCAGTATCTGGAACAATGATTTAGTCGACAGAAAAAATCATGAGTGACAATACCAATGGAGACGCAAACCTCTTACAGCCAAAAGCGTGAAAGAATGAAACAGAGCTTCGTATTAATAAAGGGTGTTACTTACAATATCATGAAAAATGACAGGAACCGTCAGTAGAATGGCTCCGGTTCATGTGGGCGACTCTTAATGGGCATGCGTTATCTGCCTGGAATAAATAGTAAAACGCGATTAATTAGTCAAAATACATAACATGGTCTCCGGCAGTGTTCGCAACCCATCAAGGGAAATTTCGACGTGAACTTTGAAGACTTCCAGAGCAATTTTCAGGGGCCGATGGAAATGAACGGGAAAGGGATTAAATACCCTTCGTAATGCCCCAATGACGCAAAGAATTCTGGTTGTAGCGTCGATGCGAAGAACACGCCAGACTGCTCTACGCTCAGTGAGACCCCGCAGGGTATAACCGAACATGAGATCGCGGTAATTCAACCATTGAAATTCAAAGTCGATATGATCCAGAATATCCAATTAATTGCATAGACTGCGGGGGCACGAATAATTACAGACATCTACTCCCTCTACGAGAATTGAAATCGTATATGGAAACCCATTTCCATACTTTATAAACATATAAACCTACGATTGAATATGCCACGCCGGACAACTACAAGCAAAATTGATACCAGCTAGAAAGCTTTAATTTTAGTTACTTCCCAAGACTTCTATTCTATCTCCACTGGGATTAAATGCAATGATTTCTTTTTCATATTAACATTTTGTAGAGGAAATGATTAAAGAGGCATGGGAAGAACTGGAGGTAGGAATGAAAGTCGGAGGGGAACTCGTAAAATCGGTTAGGTTTGCTGATGACCAAGCATTAGTTGCTCAGTCAGCCAAGGGGTTGCAAGCATTGTTGAGTGAATTGGAGGTTCAGTGCGATAAATATGGGATGAGAATCAATATTAATAAAACAAAGGTTATGCGATTTTCCAGAAAGAAAAAGGCTAAGCTAAATATTAAAATAGGCGGGGAAAGAATAGAGCAGGTAGAGCAGTTTACATATCTCGGAAGTGTTTTGGACCAATACGGTGAAAGTGGTAGGGACGTAAGGAGAAGAATTGCGCTAGGCAAGGAGGCTTTCTCAAGGAGGAGGGAGTTGATGACGGGGACGTTGAGTAGGGATGTTAAGACAAGACTCGTAAAAACTCTGATATGGAGCGTAGCTATGTACGGCGCGGAAACGTGGTCGCTGAAGCAGGAGGATAGACGTAGATTGGAGGCTTTTGAAATGTGGGTGTGGAGAAGAATGGAGAAGGTGAAATGGACCGAAAGGAAAACAAATGAGGAAGTACTGGAAATGGTGGGTGAGGAGAGGGGTTTGTTGAGAGAAATCCTATGGAGGCAGGAAAAATGGATGAAAGGCGTATTGAGCGGTAGTGGAATGTTGAAGAGGGTAATAGAGGGGAGAATGTTGGGCAAGCGAGGTAAGGGTAGGAACAGGATAGGGATGTTGGACGGGATGAAGGGAGGAAAGAAGTACACCGAGATGAAGAGGGACCTGACATAGATTAGTTTGCTAGGTGGGGAGTCACAAAATGTTTATTTGATAGTTGTGTCCATCCAAAAACCTACCTTAACCGGTAGATCACCTAATAAATAAATTAACATTTTGTAGTTACATAACAACTATGTCAAACCTCAGCCGTCAAAAGTTTCTTTATTTCCAAATATGCAGTGAATTTTCAGATAGTTAAAAATATTTCCAAAATAACTACCCCGGGTGATCGTATATACAAAAAGAACCTACCTGACCGAAACAATATTGCTGGAATACTATATACAAGTAGTTTCGGTCAGTTTCCCGTACAATAAAACCATAAGTTAACGACATCATAATTGTGTACTGGACGATATTACCAATATAATCAGTGGTTCATTGAGAATTTACAATAAAATGTTACTGATGCTGAAGTATAATATTCAGCATGATAGGGACAATATAATTAATACCAGTAGTTTTTCTTTTTCAACATCAACATGCAGCAAAACATACTTTCATTTGGATATGAAATCCATAGGATATACTGCAATGAGTGAACCTTGTACATAAATACCTCGTACCTCGTACATAAATAAACAAATGCCTTGCTAGAACGAAATACCTAGACAGCATAGAATTGCAACGGTCAAATTCACATTCAAAATTAAGTACACATGGTTGATCGATGCTGGTCTGGATTTTTTCATGAAAAAACAATGTATTTTTCAGAATTATTCATCTGCTAAATAATTAACACATAATATTACCCCTTTTTCAGTCCTTTTTAATTAAATTTAGAACATACCGATACAGAACATATCATCAACTGCACAAGTCACCAAAAATACTCCTTGACAGCTACACACAGAACTATATGTAAGTGGACAAACCTAAATGTTATTCCATTACATAAATTAGGAGACAAACCTATTAACCAAACGCATGAAGGGAACGAAAAAAGAAAGATGACATTTGCTATGCTATTTATGAAGTTAATTTTTGAGATATGCACGACTGTCCCCGAAGATATGATAAATACTAGATGTCAGCGCTGGTATCGAGGAGTGAAGGCTGACAGGGTTTTTGGGGTAAACTGAACCTATTGCTAATCCATAAATCGGAAAAAAAGGTTACTTCCCAGGGATCAGCAATAATTTAGGATATTTTTAATAACCCCAGATTCTCTTGATGACAAATACCTTAGTGTGAGAGAACCCTAGGACAAATTATTCTGCACAAGACATATCGCTCACCGTATATTTCAGTAATAATTTTAAAAGTACATCAGTGGTTTTGTCCGCGGTAAAATTGTTCCACGAGTAGTTACATTATTGTTTTCCAAGTCCCCACAAGTCTCAGACAGACCAAGTCCAACTCTTATCTACCCGTGAAAGAATGCGGACCGAATAAAACATTATGTTACAACAAATATGCAAATTAATTTTGTAAAGCGTAGAGCTAGTGTTCATAATGTATCGTGCACTTGAATGACCGTATACGCTTATTCAAGAACAAGTATTTAATAAATTGGAAATATTCGATACATCCCAATTATATGCCATTTTTTAATCCTACTGAATTATTTTCAAGCATCTCTTTCCCTTAAGTTGTAGTAATCACAGTAATTCATTTCTCAAATAGCAAAGGTCGAAGTTAATCGTAAAATACGCCAACAATCATAAACAAGGGCAACATCCTTCTATGCTGTGGAGAGCAATCCGCATATTTTTTGGTTTTATTCTTGAAATCGATTATTTCTCCATGTAGAGCTTTAAGGTTAAAAGGTAATTATTTCTTTACGCATGTAAAGGAAAAATAAATCGCTCGTTTAATAGTGTTTAAGCATGGATCTGTTCCTTGTCTTCTTTAAAAAAAGAAGTATTATTTTACATTTTAAAATGTAACTACAGATCACTTTCAGAGAAACATTCACGGATAGCTTACATTTCGCATGGAAATATTTCAAGGATATTTTTTACTTGATTATCATATAATCTAATTAGGAACCAATTGCTGATTCGTCTCGTTCCTCTAACAATAATCAATCTTCTACAACATTACACTTCCAGGTCTTATTCTCTTTTATTTTCTACTACAGTCATCGTTTATCCCTCACTACCACATTTAAGAACACTCAATATATGTCGGAGGGAAGTTTATCTCGAAGTATTGTTTGCTAAAGTTGGCGGAATTACCTCGTATTGTAGAATGCCTTCTCTGTTTGGGCTATTATGCTCCCCATAATCGACTGCCTTCTCCGAACTCTTACTCAATATAGTGCCTTCATTTCCATCTTCATGCACATTATGATCATATTCTAATATGTTTTTCCGAGTTATTTCGTACTATTAATGTCTTCTAGATATTCCATCTACCTTTCTACGTATTCTGGATGAACTTCACACGATACTCGTAAATCCAAAACGCCCGGATTGATTTTTATTTCCTTATTTACCACTCTGTTTCGTTTGGAAATCCGTATTTTCTTTATCTTCAATGTATCTTGGACTGATCTCGTGCTATTCTTATCTTTTAAACGTTCAACAAGCATAATAGAAAATACAATTAAGTCTTCTGCATCCTTGGTAATTTCACCAACCCTTGATTTTTCATCGATACTTTAGGTTTATTGAATCTAACTGTAACATGGTCAGTGATTACTGTCGATCCGCATTTGGGAAAACCTTTTGTTAATTACTTTGGTGTCGAAATCTCTGTATTGCTTTTATGGTTTCAATCTGGAGTCGTCTTCTGGTTCCTTGCATTCTCTATGAGGAAACCGTCATCTTCGACTACGGATTCCAAAATAATACGATAGCATCAACAAGATAATATTCGGCTCAGAATTTCCAAAATCCTCTCCCCTTTTATTTTGATTGTCTTATCTCTATTTTTCTAATGTCCCATCCCAAGGTTTACCGACGACGGCATTTGACACTCTTTTTCCAATGTTTTCCTTGACATTTTCTATCACTCAAGGCTATTCCTTGGTAAATATTTTCCAACTTCCTAGTTATCGTATTCGCTTCTATCCCTACATCAGGATTGCATTATTCGGCGTATTCTTTCCTAGCTCTATTCGTTAAACTGCTGAAATCTCTTCATGGCCTTTCTGGCATTCTTCCAAATTATTCTCACACATCCGTATTGAGCAGACGTTAATAATCAAGAAGATCCCATCACTAAAGTCTCTATCTTCGGGGTATACATTCTCAGTCATACCTATAATATCTATTCCCGCTCTTTGCATCTCCACGTCTAAGTTTTCTAATCCCCCTGTGTTTCTTGGTAATCTGACATCTAGTTTTGAAATTACTTCTACGAAATTGGAACCCTATCCCTTGCTATATTTTTTAGAGAAAGTCACGAATCAAGCATATGATCTCAGGAATTATTTCGCGTCCTTCTGGTTCATACATTTAAAAGATATACGAGACCTGATCCAATGGAAAGTCCGATGAAAAAGTCTATGCACTTCTTGAACCCTGATCCCGTTTCCCTTGTTCTATTCGATCAAATGATCGCAAATGTATTACACAAGAGGGCTAGGTGCAACACATTGGTGCCACTATGGAATTTGTAATATATATTGAATATTTACACTTAGGTTTGGAAATACTACCAATATAGCCATCACGTATGATGCCATAAGCGTAATCTAAACTTTTTTAAAATTAACGGAAAAGTAAATATGGTTGTAATTTATTAGCTGGATGTTTGGTGCGTGGAAGATTAATGGCTTGCAACTAACTAGAAATGCAAGAATTTCATAGTACAAAAATCATTCGCATTGCCCGGGAATCAGCCACACAACAAAGTTTTCGCATGATTTACACACCGTGAAATTCGTGCACATCAGCAAACTACTTCGTTCAAAAAGCTGCCGTGGCCTTTTTACGCAGTTCTTAGAATGGGTTTTGCATTAAAATACGGTTTTAATTTCATATTTAAGAACATGAGATAACATCGTAAAATCAAGAATTTTGGTAGATAAATGAGTAATTTCATAGCTTAAACCGCACTGATCTAAACAGAGAAGCTAGATGCCGCTAGCCAAAAGAAAACAGAGAAACACAAAAAAATGAAACTCACTCGTACACAGTTCCTTTCCCCGGAGGAAGGTGGTTTGGTCACCGAAAATTTGTAATACGGGTCAGTTTCATTAGTTTATGTTTCTCTGTGTTTCTGTTGGCTAGCACTATCTCGCTTCTCCGTTTAAATTATAATTCACATCTGTGAGACTTTTCTTCAATATTTTTGTATGTTTTGGATCGCGGTATTCCAGGGGAAGAAGAGCGTTAGACTACAAACCGGACGGCGCGGATTCGCTTCCCGGGCAAGCCTGTCTGGGCACCCTCAGCTTCACCCAAGCTGTCTGATTTTTCGCGTACCAGATCTTCCAAGGAAACCATAACTGGCACAGGGAAAGGAACTGCCCCCCCTACCCTGATGCGTGAATTACACAAATTAGCATTTATCAAAGGGAGTGTTGTGCTCGGAGGCGTCTTTTGGGATTGGGAATATCCCAATCAGGGTAGAATTATTGCATGAGGCCCGGTGGTTTAGCTACTCCCATGCCCTGCAATAAACATAAATGCAAAACAAGCCCTATTTTCAAAACCCGAACCCCATCCCTCTCCAACCCGTTTTTTAACTCTCTCCCAACAATTCCCTACTCCTCATGTACTTTCAGCAATGTAGTTTACCTTCGGAAGGGCCAAAAATGCCCAGCCTTTCACATTTGACACCCCTCAATATTAGAATCAATAAGCACCGGGCCTCATGCTACAATGCTCGACTTCCCTGATTGGGGTGCTCCCAATCCCAAGACACACCTCTGTACAATACTCCCTTTGATAAATTCTATAGTGTATCCATTTTAGCATCCCTCCCACCCTCTGGCCATCCACTCAAGCTCAAAACAATATAGCAGGCGTTTATCTGGGTCCTGGATTTCTGGAATTACCCAGGTACTAATATAAGACATTAATCACCCCGATCATTACGTTTTGTCATCCCCTCTCCGCTCCCAACACCTTCCATATTATTTCCACACTTCTAAAAATTCCTCTCCCAACTCTTCCATTTTCTCCTTCTATCCAGCGTCTCCACCCCTTTCTGTTAATACCTTTTCCTCAGTTCCTTCCTCCTCTTCCTTAAGAGAGCCTTCCTTGTACCATCGAAAATTCGAAAACGTGTATTTTTTTATTTTTTCTGTGTTTTTATCTTTGCTCGCTAATACTAACTTCAAAACTGCTGCCGTGCGCTGCCGATGCTCTAATCGAGCATCGGGACGTGGTAGGGGGAGAACAAGTGGTGGGGGAGGAGTGGAAGAAGGGGTTGTGGATAGGGAAAGGGGGAAGGGAGGAAAGAGGGGAGCGGAGATGGGATAAAAATGAGCGGGAGGATGTGGAAATAGTTCCAAGCGACGCAGAAAACCAGTAGTTCATCCATAGATACCACAACATCTATGACCCAGGTGTCAACTCACAAAGTCATCATCAGGGCTCGACAAGTCAAATCCAGGCCAAAAATGACAAAATATATGCGGATGAACAAAATGTCCCACTATCTCGCATGAAACTAATTCACGCCTATCCACTTCAGCCCTCCATAATTAGTGAACGACATTGAGACCCGGATGTTGATAGGCTTTGCACAGCCAGATAGTGGGACATTTTGTTCATCCGCGCGCGCGCCCCCACACACACATATTTTTTATACATAATGTATAGGGACTAGACTGCAGGGAAATTTTTAAATTAAATGATTAAACATCGACTTCAAAAATTTACAAATGATCTAAATACGGCAACATTTCAAGATGAGGTTAACCTATGTAACTAAGTGAAGAAGTAATGGCGGTTAGTTTAGTACAAGTTCAGGCATTAGATATGATGGCTATTCTGAGGAATAAGTATATTCACACATGTTAAATGCCTATTAAAAATCGAAGGCAAACAAAGGCAAGTTTGAATTGACAAAAAAGATACATAATCCGCATTCCTCCATTGTCATATACCAAAGTATAACAAACATAAAAGATATACAATCATGTAAATAAATCCAATACTAACTGCTGTCGTTCAGTCAACTTTAAATGTATTTACGGACAAATTGGCGTTCACAAATTTTCTGAGGTTCAACGTGGCAGGAAAATGAGAAAACAATTTCACTATATAAGTTCTAAACGCATAATTTCCTCATATAGGCATGGCCTTGCCTTGGCAAACGGACACAAGCCTCTCCGAAAATTACCTGGAAACCGTAAAAATAGGGGTTCGGTAACTGGGTTCGCATTAGGTTACGATAGACGCCGGCAACGTAGAAATTTTGCGCGAAGGAATTGAATTAGCCACGTAACGAAGTTTGCGAACCGGTGCTTTCGATCAGAGGGATAGACGAGCGCACATCACGGTTGATGATATTGGTTTGCCCGGGGAGAACGCTAGGATTTCCGAGAACCAATTTCGCGACTCATAAATTTCTCGAGTTTGAGATATAGAACAAAAAAAAACTTGGCAAGTAAGTTTCACATACCTCTAATTTTAAAGTTCCCCTGTTTCTTTTATAATCTACAAGATTTCATAAATGTCCAAAGTTTAGGAAATACTTGTTCCAATACACTTTTTCCCCCCCATGCCATTAAGGCTCAAAATGAAAAAGCCCGGCAACAAAAACAGATGGAGCACGATTTATTTTTACACGGTTCCTCCGTGGTGAGGCCAACAAAGGGTAAACACCCAGACGCCCGGAATCCGCCAGAGATGCATTTATCAAAAACCGAATCTGCGTTTCCCTCGCTTCGCGACACGCAGTAGATAAATGCGACAACGATACAGAAAAACGAACGAAAGGTCTGAGTGAAGTGCGAGAAAAATAAAGCCCCTTCAAAGTCCCTCATTCCTTCTCTATGGGCAGAAGGGAAGGGAACTTGTACCATCGCGAAAAAATAAGACAGAGCAAATCCTTCTATGTTAACATATCGTCGAAAATATTTTATGAAAATCCTCCGAAATAAACTTCCCTCAATTGCTTATTTCCTGGAGAAAATCTCTTCTCGAACGCATCCTGTATCCATTCGACGCGATTTATTAATTGGCTACAATTTTGAGAGGGTGGTTGGATATATTGTGGGAGGATGATTGGAAGGTAATGGAGACTATCAACTCCGATGGACAAAACTCCATGCATCAAGTTCACAACAATTTTAAGCAAATAGTACAGAAAAAATTTACAATAAGCATATGAATAAATGCATTTTATGCGAAAACATGGCATGAAGAATGAAGATATCAACAACATCGCAATAAGAATAGAAATCACGTTGAAAATACATTGTCCAGCAGGCGTTCCAGGGGAGAAAGCGCGAGAGAGACGACAAAATCTCAACTTCGCCACCGTCCCATCACTGCCTCGCTCCGCTATGATTTTGTCGATGAGAACGTGATAGACGATCGCCAACATGCGTTTACAATTATTGGAGAAAGAGAAGAGCAAGGGTGAGGGACCCTAGCGACTACTGAGGATCTTTTCTTTGGATGGACTTTGAGTGAAACGGCGTAGATTGTTATCACCTTCCCACCGTTAAAACCAGTGAAGTTCTCGAGGCAAAGGCCGTTCGGCGCAGAATTTGACAACAAATTCACATTTTCCCTTGTACCCTATGCCCATAAAACGTTCGCATTAGATGGGGTTTTCTATCTTGTATCAAATTTTGGAGTACTCAACAGAGTCCATTTTTTTTAATAATGCCCTCAGGCATATCTCAAACCTCTCCTAACCCCAAAGACCTCTTCCCAATAACTCTGTAGTATGTACAACACTTCGCGGTTTTTTAACTTTGACCATCACAATTTAGAAACTCGTCCACCTGTCCTACCCATCGAATTTTGAAATACAAATTTAAAAAAAACTCTGGAGAACACTTTTACAGTTGCCGGTTTTGTAAGAAACTCGGATTCAACAGCTCCTCGACCTTGTTTCAGTGTATACTTGTCTTCAGTGTATAAAATAGGGTTTGGCTTGGCCGATGAAGTTGGAATAATTCACCATATTCGATTTTTTTGGGGGTCAAGAACGTCAAATTAGACGACAAAAGAAGACATGCTTCAGAAGAAATAAAAGATTCATGATATGAACGATATGAGACTAAATAGACATGATGATTCATTTTAATATTGTTGTACTCAATTGTTGGCAACTGCAGAATAATTACACGCGTATCTAGTAATTATATCGGGATAATTTTTAAATCTTGATCGTAGAGTCAAATAATTTACAACAACTACAATTAATTCAAACGGTTATTGTAAAAACGAAACAGCTGGAAAAAGTCAACTTTCTCCTTTCCATGAGTAATATTTCCAATGACTGATCAATTAGAATGGAAGCTTAACTCACCAGAACTTATAGTTCAAAAAGCGGTATGCAACCATCTGTGACAGCACCGCGGTCAAAACACATCAAAATTCATATAAGAAAGCCTAATTATCATCATATCCCTGATGACATTACAAATATTGAAGAAATATGCGAAGAAAGTATATCTAAAATCCTCCAAAAGACGGTATGTGTAAAAATACTTGGGTCTAAATGTAGAAAAAATCAATAATTTATGACAGTACCTTTATGACGGAAACTACCCCTACTCTCAAAATAAAACATTCAGTAGAAGAGGGACAGTAGAAAAGGGATATTCAGAAGCGTGATTATATAAATAATTATTGAGATCAGACACAAGATTTTGCATCGACTTTTATTCACATTATTCAAAATTATTTGCAAGCATCGAATACTGAGGAATTCAAAGATTATACATCCTTTTTAATGTTAATTTTATTACAATTTCTTCATTCAATCAATCATTTTTTGGTTTTACACTAGTTATTTCGCCTTTCAAGCAAAAACTCACCTGAAATATCGAGTGATTCTGCTTCACGAAAGGGAGTTAAGTTTGTTCTCAGCAATATATATTTCACTTGCAACGGGTTCCGATACAACTTATCATCTTCTGACACTTGCACATTTGATTTTTTTGTATGCCCTCCCAAAACCCCCAATAGAAGGCATAAAATGCCCCATTTACACCCCAACTTGCCCCATGAAGACTGGCTTCACCTACCCACCAACATTTCTTTCCCCCCAAACCCTCCTTTCAGCCCCTCCCCACTTGTGTAGACTCCCTCGTGTATACGAGCTATTACACAATTGCAGGAATCGCTCAGGTGATGATATACTGCCTCAAAAACGCTCGCCGATAAAAATATATTTAGGATAACAACAAATTTTAGTTCCTTTCGCATCACGGAGATACACCAAGTAACGCCTAACAGCATTGCATAAGTGCATTTTCCTAACAACAAACATTTCTTGCTCGATCGGAACCCTAATATCCAGCAGGACTAAAAAACATCTCCTAGAGATCCTCTGTGTTATAAAACGCTCCCACATTAATGCAATCTTTTTGTGCAGTGGTGGTCGGCAAATAAATACGAGATGGTATGGTGTTTTGGAAGGAAGATAATTCTATCCGAGATCTAAGGTACTGCGTAGAGAATGGATGGACTCCCTTGCGCTAAAACATGGCACACCCTACGAGCACATACGAAGTACAATAGCGCAACACGGTTACATATTTAAAAGTACACGTAAGGCCATTCTCGGGATTAAAAAAAAACACATGCACTCAATAATATTCCTACATTTGTTTCTGGAAAGTTTCAACAGAACATACTATATTCATAAATTCCAACAATGAGGGGAAAAATTCAGATCGATGAAATCGAAATAGCGCGTTTTGATTTTGAAAGCGTGAGAAATCATCTCTCCAAAAAATCTAACACGTCTTAAGTGAAAAAAAAACATTAAAAAACTTCATGGGTACGTGAAATACGTGACATTTTTGTTCAATCTTTCGCTCAATCAAATAGCTTTGAATTATTATTGTATCCCTGTGTAGGCGATAGGTGACAATGATGAGATCCACCAACGATTACTACGCTCCATGTTGAAAAAAGTATGTACGATATTTCACGAATGTTAACATGCACAAACAACAATTTCTATCCCGCCAGAGACTCGGCTGTTTGAAAATTGAATTACTTCAAGAAGATAATTGAAGAAGCTGAAATTAGCATCGACGATTTAAAGATACTTATCTTTTAAAAAACCTGACTAGCCTTAAGCCTCTCGATTTTTCCAACTCAATCACTAAGAAAATTTTATGCGACATGATCTGCATTAACCACTACAAATTAATCGGATTCTGAGTTCCGGAGAGCACTCGAATCTTCAAATTCTGGAATATAAAACATAAAAATTTTTTTACTTGCACACCATTCTTTCTCAATTACATTCCACGGAACGGTGAATCGTTGAGGTCGTTTCCTTCAGATTCTACTTCATCACATCTAGTTACATGTACAAAGCTATTCATTTGAAACTGAATTTCGCCTGTATGAAAAATGGATCGATGTGTTTATTCGGGATCACAAGTCATGAGGTATGGAAGATCTAAGTGCGAGTATTCCACTACGTGAAGAAATCAGTTCTAAACTGAAGTAGGTTAGCTAACTTTGTCACTTGTGATTTTGAAAACACTTGTCCGTGATCGTGGCTTAATTGCTAGTAACTCATTATTGAAGTTATGTCACGAAATTATTATTATCATGGGAGCTACTTGGCGCTAAGGCAATTTATGCCTTAGAGGTAAGTTGTTAATTGGTTAAGAGCAGGAATTTGAGGGAATGGAGGAAAGAAAGATGAAAAGAATTCCGATTTAGGCATTAATCTATTCAAATAATATACTCCAAGGGGTCTACAATCTAACACTGGCCACCAGAACAATCCGATCCACTTTTTATTTTCTAGCGAAAACAAATATTTCGATTGAATAAATTTTAGTTTAAGTAAAACAATACGTCTGAATAAATAGAATACAATTGATCAAGGAGGTCCAAAAACAAAAAAAAATCATTAATAATACTTTAATATAAAAATAACCAATCACGAAATGAAATATTCAACGCAATATTAAATTGGATAAACTCCTATCTGATTGCTAAGGAAAAAATTACAGATAACTCAAAACCTACAAAACTTTAATAATAAAAAATATTCTTTCCTGTTAACCCAAGAGGCACCACTGGTAAAAGAATCTCAGAAGGAGCTTGGCTTTTTTTCCGTAGCGACGGCCACATTGCTGAAGTCTTTATGACGCTACAAAGAAATAGGAACTCAGCCATGGACCGTTTTGCGAAATAAAAGAGCTAAACCTGGACTATACTATACTGGTGAAGAGTAATAACGAAATTTTCTCTCAACAACGATGCTAGAGCAGGATTGGTCAAATATTTCTTACAAGTATAGGGTAATGCCACAGCATTGAACAGCTCAACGGTTGAGCCTTAGTAAGTGTCAGTGAAGCGGTGTGGGAACTCACACTTGGCCAAACTCGTACGCGTTAATTACTTTAGGAATATTTCCATGAGGAGATTAACGGGAAGGCAAGTTTCATACTTAATTTAATTTCCTTAAAATGACATCGGACACAAAAACATCCATAAAAACAATGGGGGTCTCGCCTGCTCGGTTTGAAAAAGTGAAAAAGGTCGTCGACCGCGTTGCAACACACATGTAACACCAAAAGAATCGGTTATAAATTTTAAGGAAGTCGCAATTAAACAGCACTTCATCCGAGCAAGCACAAACTAAAAACATCATCACTCATCGTGCAACACTAAAATACCTTTAACACGAGATTCTAATTACCGCCAAGTCCCTTTGTTTCAACAAGTAAATTCCACTCTGTAGATTTCAGCTTTCCATCGCATTAAATTAATTCATGCCTTGCGAATGAGCTCTTGACCCCTCTCCCCTCTAACCCGCGAGCAAGGCCACGTAATGTGTGAGGAAAATCATTAAAATAAACTTTACTCATTTTTACACCTTTATGAATTCAAATTAAGGGAGCAAACGCGAAGGAGGAGAAGGTGGCTGTTGAACGTAAATAAAAAAATAATAAAATCAAAGAAAAAAAAAGAACGTTTTGGCAACAAGTTAAGCGAATACCTTTGAAAATGCACAGGGATCTCCACACTGCTTCGGCAATGAATTTCCCTCAACAACCAGTGAAAATTTTCCGCACACACGCAGGTAGTTAGTTGGTTGGGTATATTAATATGCCGTGCATTGTCAAGACATGCGGAAAAATCGACCGCACCGTCGTCGAGCCGTGCTTTAATTCGCTCCGCGCCTCCTTATAAATCCTCGCCGACGAGAAGGGAGAGGGTGGGGGGGGGGAGGGGGAACTTCTCTGCATTTTTGTCAACAAATTTGAAATTTAAAAAGAAAAAATTTGAAACTTGAAGTGTTAGTGCCAGCATATACTCTTGGAACAAAAACTCGAGGGAATTTCCTTGAGACTGGGTAACGTTGAAATAATTCCATTTATTCTTCCAATCACTGGAGTACTAGCGGCAATAACCGGAATTGCCAAAAAGTTGATTTCAAATACAACTCTTGAGAATGTGATTAATATGTAACGTGCAATCAAAATGTACACCACACAAATAAAAAAATTCTACAATAAATTTTACATAACCCTAACTCTTCTCAACCAATGCAGTGTTTTCCATTAAAAATATGACAATCCTGGACTCTTGATCTACACAACCTAACTAACTATGAGTGGGATTTATGTAACCTATAGCTAGTAGACGACGTATCTATCAATAAGCTACATTTATAGAGTAATGGCAATTTAGATTTCACGAAAAATCAAGATGCCGCGCAATTAATGTCAACTTTTAAAATCATCAGCGTGAAAAGTTAGGTCACAAATTGCCATTTAAAAAGTTTTAATTTCAATTAAATGACGCAGCGAATGGTACCGAAAAATACATACATAATCTAATGCTGAAGTAGTATGAAGATTTTCCACCATGTTACGCCAGAAACTGTTTTATTTATTCAGTCTCTGATTTCATAAGTTCACACTGTTTAAATTCCGTTAATTTCATTTGTACTCAAATTCATGTACTTAATTTTGGAACAACAAGCATAACCTAATAATCCAATATATCCCGGGACTTATTGAACGGGAGATTAGCCCGACATTATATTTATCGATATTTACGTGGACTACCTTGAAAGGTATACGTCCCAGAACTTATTGAACGATGGGTTATTACGTTTTGGAAGTTCAAAGACGATTGCGCCGCTGGCTTCACTTTACTTCGGCAGAATCACATTATTAAACCAATGATACCCGAAAAGCACTCAAATGATTTTATTATTTTCATCAACAAATCCCAAAATATGGATTACATTAGCACGCACATAATTGTGTTAAAATGTATACATATTTTGATGGATTTATTATATTTTTTTACTTTAAAAAATTGATGCCATGCACGGAGATACAACGGATTCAGGATCGCAATGAGCTCTACAGTGCGTAAGTTAACGTAAACTGAGAAAATCGTCCAATCGTCCTTCCGGAATATTAATCTACGAGAATCGACCCTCCGCTCAGTATCCGACTAAGCAACACAGTTTAACATAACCCCGTGATGAGACCGAGGAGAACAAACAAGATGACAAATTGTTTCCAACCAAAAGTGAGCCAAGAAGACTGATCCAACAACTCCAATGAGAAACAAAGGCCATAATATAACGAGGGAAATAGCAACGAATGATGAACGTGAGGATTATATGAAATTCGAAGGGAGATATAGACGCACGAAGTAAGAGAGAAAATTGAGCAAGAATTCCAGAGATCGAGAGGAAAATCTATCGAGCTCATTCCGCATGCATTTCGCCACAGGGCTACCGCGAGTCTCACCTCTTTTCGGTTAAACACCTCTCGAATGCTTACACACCCTTGCCGTGACTCCCTCCCTCCCCCGTCGCCACCTCCAGAAAAGCCACCATCCCAGGCAACGCCCCTATGCTTTCTGACTTCCCCCGTCGCCCTCTAACCCCAAACCCCACCCCTCCCTTCCTCCCAGGTCTCCCGCCCTGCTTACCGCAACTTCCTTCCCTCAAAACATTTTTCTTATTCATAATTTACATAATTTTTACAACGGAACTGACCTCGAGTCACATGAAAATACAAGAAAATTATTCGACGTTTTCTTTTTTCATATTCCACAAACTAAGAGAATGCTAACGTGAGCGTTTTCTTTAATATATCTGTCAAGGACCCGTGGCAGTTGAAGTTAACAAGAAGAAAACGAAATATCCATATTTATACAGTATTAATTAAATTCATATGGCTATAATTTTAGCCCTGCGACATGGATATCACACGCTGGAGAAGTAAGGAAGCCAAGGTTCAAGATTCTGGAAGCAATGATATGCAAAACTTGTACGCTTAGAAATACAAGACTTGTAGACTTGTCCATTTCGACGGCTGTAAATGAAAAATTTTGAAACAACATGAGTAAATGTGTCCATCTATTACAACGTCCACTCGTCGTTTCAAAAGAAAACAATTTAAACCTTCCAATGTTATAAATACACGAGGATACAGACTGTTCCTTATTGAAATGGGAATTTAGTGTTCCAGAGGAAACAATACCAACCTTACGTATCTCTAACATCGCCATTGCGAAAGATGTTCCTTAGTTTCAACCACCTAAAATAATCCACGAATTATCAAGTGCACGCAAAGACAAAGTAATTTGTTCAAACTTTATAAATAGGGGAATTTAGTGAATGGATGCGCTTCTCCATTTTCTATGCGCGCATTTCACCTTCCGCATTTAATTACAAACCACATTTCTGCAAGTCACAAAAAAGTTTGCAACACGATGACCAAACACTGTTTAAGCCATAACAGCAAACGACGGAGATGGAATTCTATTCTGAGGATCGCCATGAAATATAATCTTTTATTCCTAATCCAATATGATCCATTCAATTGCAATAAGTTTTGATATGTTTTGTTTCGTTTCCTCTAAATTATGAGTTACGTAATTATTTTTAATGAGGTCAATATGGTTTTAGATCATTGAGCGAGAGAGAAAGGGATTTGAAGATGCTTCCATTTTAAAACTTCCTAGTGTTAGGACACCCCTGAGGATTTGAGAGAGAACACGAATGAGAGAGTACCAAGAAATTCGACAATATGGGAAAATATCCAGGGGGAACTACGGCGAGTAGAGTAGGTAAGAGGGGCGTCTTGACTGGTCCTATGGCATTGAGCATCTAGCCCTCCATAATCAGTCGTTAGATTGGCATTGAAAAAAAGGTTTATATGATAAATAAATGTTTTGGATTACCTTCACGGAGCCATGGCACATATTTTATGAGTAATCTTCTTCATTCTACGTCTAAAATCAAAGTTTGACGAAATTAAACGGACAACAACCCCGGAGTAAGACAGTAATGACGACTCTTTTAAATATTGTATTCTCGCACGGCGTTTGACTCGGAGTGCTTTTAGACGCATAAATGACGCTTTGCACAGACTGAACTGCAGAGAGGCCTATCTCGAAATACAGGGATTTTGAAAATGCACACGGTGGCCCGCCAAAGAATTTAAAAACCAATGAAGCTCCAAAATGATATCAAGCATCAATTAGAAACAGTTATCAATAGGAGAGCAGAATGTTACACATTATTTTTGGGTTGTCTCAAATTGTCGACCATTTTCCGGAGACACAACTCACTGAGCATAGACGGTGAGACTCACAACTTCAAATTACGAGGATTGGTCAAAAGATTCTCATCATCAAATATATTTATACAAGTACAAGCATAATTTACTGATCAAACATTGTATGCTATATTGTTGGGTACATTAATGTAATGTACGAGTGGTGAAGTTTCGTCAAGTTTGATTGTATTATTGCAAGAAAAGCAGCCTTTGCACGTTGAAACATGCCTGTTCTTCGCGTAATAGGTATGAAGTATGAGCTAGGCAGGTAGGCAGCAGTTTCCCTTGCCTTCATTCCCAAGAAGTGCAGTGGACTAGATCAAAATGAATGGATTGCAGAAAGGAATCTGAAGAAGAACGCATGACGCTTTATGGCAGTTCGCCACGAGGGACGCTTCATGTCCTTATTTTATCCTATCAAGTACGACATTTTTACCTGGACTAATGATCTATATCTCTCCCCAAACCTATTCTAACCATCATTTTTCCCTGCTAATTCCCCATTTTTCCAAATGGTATACATTGCATGTGCATACATGCGTCAATACATGCGAGTGTACGTGGCTATTTATTTATTTATAACCACAAGAGAGAAGAGGCTGCGGAGGTGGAAAGGAGGGAACGAAGAGAAAAAAGACGTGAGAGACTCATTGAGGTGGGAAGTTGGAGGGCGTCGAGGGGTAAAAATGTGGAACGGTTGCATAAATACGGAATTTCTTCCTGCTCATTCTCTCCCTTCCTCAGCCCTCTCGACCGCCTACTTCCATTCCCGCCTACCTCCAGCTTTTAAACATATAAATAAATACACATATCTCAAACACTACTCGCGAGTGCGCGATTTTTTTTCTTTCCACTCCAGCCCAACTCGTACTGTCGGTTCCCGCCATTGTTAGTTCCGCCGGGTGCCGCTCCACTACCCCACGGCAGAGGGTAGGGTTTATGGGGGTGGAGGGGTACACGTTGAAGGGGCGGGGGTTTGACGTCCGCCAGAGTGCGGGAAGGGGCAATGGGGTGGGTTGTTTTTTAGCAGCTCGGAAGCTCTTTCTTTCCACCTCACCTCCCCTCCCTCCCTCCCTAGACTAACGTCGCAAGAGAGGGAGGGAGAATTAGAGAGGAGAGGACGGGAAAGGGATTGAGGGAGGGGTTCGGAAGTGGGAAATAAAAAAAAAAAGTTTGATGGCGGTGTGGGTCATGTGGGGGAGTTTAAGGGAAGAGCACGGGGGGGGCAGAGTGGGGTTAGGGGACAGGTAGGGAGGTAGAGAGAGAACGAAATCCCGAGGTGGCGGAGGGGAAAGGGGTAGTTGGGGAATGGGGGGAGAGAAGCCATTCACGTAGGTGTTGATTAACCACTTTTCGGGGAAGCTCGAGTAAGGAGTCAAACGGTGAGAATTTTCGAGAGGGAAACGTTCACGGGCCGCTAAACACCACCGCCACTAGAATCCCCGAGCCCACACAAACACATTCGAAATACAGAAAAGCGCGCTCACAAACCGCAAACATTGACGTTTATTTTTTTTCCCCTCCCCTCCTCTCTTTCTCTCCGTCCCTCTCCTTCTCTTTAGTTTTCCTCGTCTAAAATAAATGAAACAAAAGTCAGCACTTATTTATTCTAAAATACACGAGGACGGAAGGAGGAGAGGGGATTTAAATCTTTTACAATGCGCACCACGCCACTAAATGCACCGCTCTCGCGTTCGACGTGCGCTCGCTCCTCCGTGCGCGAGCCGTCCGTGTCTCTCGCCGAGCGGGGAGAGGGCGGAGCGTCAGCGCGGAAGATGCAAAAAAAAGCGCGACATCCCCCGTGCGGAGAAGAATTTCCCAGGACACTTCTTATTGCCTCCTGCCAACTTTTCCCTTCTTCCCACTAAGGAATACCTACGAGTTAATGTTTATTTTGAGTGGAGCAAGAAGACAGTTCTTATCATAAAAAGGGTATCGAACTTATCTAGTATCGCAGGGAAAAGTGTGTAGAGCTGAAAGGAGATTATGTTGAAAAATACATGCATTTTTTTCCAAAATATTTGTGTTTTTGTCTGTTGGGTCGGGTACTTCCGGGACCACCCTCGTATTTCCTTCTCGACTGAATTCAAGAGATTTTACGCGACGTTTAGGAAAATTTGCGACTCTGCGCAGCTGGACCGGGGATTAGTGATTTCGCAGTACCACTAGAATGAATTTTTCCTGAAGCACTCAATTATTTTCTTTTTAAGCATCCCCACGAAAGAGACGACAACGTGGAGACGAAAGTAAAAGAGGGAGAAGAGCCTTATTCACGGCGAGGAAAGTGTTTATCATCGTAATATTCAAGGTGATGATTTTAAAAATAATAATTTATAACCATAACTTTAGCACAAAGGTAAAGAGCTCGATTCAATCTTAAATAGGAGCGCTATTGCATCAAAGAGAGTGGAAAGATTTTGAAATTAGTATCCATTGAGATCCATCAGATTAATCCATTGGAGTAACCTTCTTAAACTGACATACGAGTAGTTAACATTCCGAAAACGTTCGTAACGTTAAACTCAAAGAATGTATTTTATGGCAAATAAATATTAAAAATATAAAAAAATAAATAAAATAAAAAACTCACAACCTTTTTTATTGCACCTTGGAAATCTTACAGGCACCCAATGGAGAGAGCACAAAAACCTCACGCTATACATTAAAGCGTATAAATCCATCACTATCTTATCCGCAGCAGAAATTAGTGCCGTATGGTGTTAAACCCTGCATAAAATATGTCAAAGTGTAATTCCCCGACAGAAAAAAAATTGACAACTTCGAAAAACACACCAAACAATTGCCTAATAAAATACGACTTGAATTTTCGTAGTTCTCTAATTCAAACATGTGCCTGGATATTCCAAGAGGCAGCGCATGAAAATTTTATCCCTGCATTTCACAACAGCCGCAAACTTTTAATATTAATAATCGCTGCTTGGGAAACGGGAAATCTACCTTCATAACCCCGGCACCGTAATCTGCTCCCACGGATCATGCATATGTAATACACACGCTAACCGCCGCATTTCCTACTAACATCCGCAGCATCAGGAGTGAATATAAGGGTGTGCACATACGTCTTTTGTTCCATTTTTCCCGGAGACATTCACGGCCTTTACTCTAAAATATACGAAACATGGAGAAAAAAATTATTTTATTTTCATGGAATTCGTAATGCGTAAAAGATTCATGAAACCTCTTCAATTTTAATGCATTCAAGTCTCCTGTGCTCTTCACATTCCTATTTAAGAATTCGACAGAAATACCCGATTTTATGCGATTCCATTGCGTCCCTAACAACCTTCACCAGAACTCTCCTACTCAGTATTTCATACAAGGCAGTAAAATTTGATGCATAATAGCATGCCTACTCATGAATACATTTCTATTTAACTGACTGAATGGAACGGACATGTATTTTTACATTTGGAGCTTGCTAATACAGCTAAAGGGCTAATATAGCGTATTGAGACAAAATTTTTACTTTGTTGAAATACTGACATTTGAAGTAAGACTGGCATCTTGAGTTCGAGAGTTTACAATATAATATTATGTGAATTTTTTGGGGAACAGGTTACCGATAAAATAGTTATACTAATCTAAAGATGTTTTCAGGAAAGCCTATCAATCTTATTTGTTCATGTAAATCTCTCATCGTACTCAAGATTTTAAACAAATTATGTGTTACCAAAGCTTAAATACCCATCTGAAAAGCTGTAAGCGACATCTATAAACATATTTAAACCCATTTGTAAAGGAGTACGTAACACTCTTTATACTTTGTCTAAATACGGGCTGCTATCGGGATTTCCCATATTCTCCTTTCACTACACTTTACACTACTCTTCCTGGGTAAAATACTTCTTTGTCACTTCTAAGTACCCAATTTCTAAGTTCCGTCTTTTTCAACTTCTATTCAAACAAAAAAGTGTAATATCACTATGGAAATCCTGTTAGCATGCGCACCGTCCTCTTGGATGCCATAGCATTTCATCCTTTTTTTAGTTTATCCATTAAAATCTTCATAACTCGTAGACTCGATGACAAAAACCAACGACGAATTTTACTCAGCACAACCTAAATTTTCTTTAAGCCTAGCCTCTATTCGACGGTCGAGCAACGTGCACATAAAACCACTCACCCCGGAAATGAAATAGTCCTGATAAGAATAATTCGTTGCGTCACACAAAATTTATGACAAGTCTCACGTACATCCCAAATAAGCTTATATAAAAATGCACAGCTGCTTTATTATAAATCAACTATTTTGAAAATTAACTTTTGGATTCATACTTTTACTGCCAAAAAACTATGTACATCCAATAGGTACATTTATATTGGCTTTAAGTGCCAAAACTCTTCTTATACATATAATGCTCCTCTGTACCCTATGGTTTCGGGAAAGGGCTTCGACTTGAAGTAGACAATCTTAGAAATAAAATATTTATTATTTCTATAATCTCTAACTAAACACAATTGCATTCAAAAAGGCGAAGTTTTCAGAGTGGCAACAAGAGGAAAAGTACTTCATTTTCACTATTTTCTCCCTTTCGTTCCTTTTGTCGCTTGACAAAACTAGCGGCATCTTACCCAAGACTTCCATCAAAATCACTAATTAAAAAAAATAAGACCATACACCTATGCCACAAAAAATCCTTTCAATATTTCGCTTCACACTGCGTGCGCTCCAACCAACCGAAAATATAAACCCCCTCTCTCTCTCTCACTCTGTGCCTGCCATTGCTCAGAATTCTTCAGCAACCCCGTAGTACCTCCCTCGTCGGTGCATTTCCTTTTCCCGCCTCGACAACACCCCAACTCCCGCTTCCACTCGAAAGTGAACCGGGGACAAAAGGAAAAGCTCACGGAATTAAACGGATATAAAAAAACGCCGAAAAGAAGGTAAAAATAATGAACCCGGCCTTCTCGACTCCAGGCGTCAACACCCACACACCCTAGACCTGCAATACACTACATACACGCCCGGACGCGTGTATGTAGTGTTTTTCATCCCCTGTCTTATCGAGTTTTTGTGGGTATATATATTTATATATATATATATTATATGTATATATTATGTATATATTTATATATTTTTATGTATATATATATATATATATATATATATAATGAACAATCTCTCATTTCCAAAATATTTCTTTCCCCCTCTTTGCCTTGCTCGAGATCCTTGGGAAAACCGACATACATCTTTTCAAGGGGTACCTTCAAGCTACCTTGATAGCTAATGTGGAAAGCGACTAGAATAAGGGCGAGGGTGAAAAATTTAGGGAGCAAACCTTTTGTAAATCTGTAAAGGAGAGATAGAGCTATGCCGGGGCGACGTGGGTGAGACGAATAAATCAGTCCTAGTAAAAACCTGTATGAAGTACAATAATAAGGACACTTCCCGAGGAAGTTAGTAGACTGTAGAATTTAAATTGGAACTACGACACGTGAGAACTACCAAGGAGCCTACTCGTATAGTTTAACATTCACTCTAAGATCGGAGAATCATGCTTCGAGTGTTTCTACACAAGACTCAAACACCTACGCATATAAAAATGCACCACTGACCCCACGTCCAAGATTTTACAATATTGCACCAATTCGATACACAACTACGATTAGAAAGAAAATAATTTAAGAAGAAAGTAGAGGAATTAAGGCCGGACAGGACTTCAGCCCAAGGTGTCACTAAATAAGTGTCCCCTACATGGTGGGGGGAATACGTTTCGGCAGTTATCTTCAGAGTATATTTCCGCAAATAATCGATTTGGTGGAATCCTAAGAACCCAATGCAAAAACATTCCCAACCTCAGCCCTTTTATAACTACTATAAGATACGGTTTCGGAAGACGATTAAGTGACAACTATTTATAAATACTTTTATCGTGTTGTTTTTTTAATTGACACCTGCCGAACTTTTTTTGCAATGCAAAATGCAGGAATAGACTGCAGAGATAAGTGTCTGATACGAAATCTTTACGTTAACCTGGCAACTCAAGTAAGAGTAGAGGATGGAGAATCAGTTGAGAATGGTGAGCTCAGTTGACGAATTCGTGAGGAACGATCGGCGCGTCACAATTGATGACATCTGTGAGCATTTTCCCAATGTTTCTCGAACAATTGTTCATGAAATTGTTAAACACCATCTGCATTATGCAAAAATTTGTGCAAGATGGGTCCCTCGCATGCTTACAGATGAGCACAAAACCAAGCGTATGGCTGCAGCACTGACGTTTTTGGGACGTTATTCTGATGAAGGAGACTCTTTCTTGACTCGCATAATTACTGGTGACGAAACATGGGTTTGTTATGCATCACCTGAGAGTAAACGACAGTCAATGGAGTGGCATCATGCTCATTCACCAAACAAACCAAAAAAATTCAAGACAGTTCTGTCCACCAGGAAACTCATGGCAACCATTTTCTGGGATCGACGAGGTGTATTGCTTATTGATTTTATGGCCCGTGGAGACACTATTAATGCCAATGCGTATTGTGAAACATTAAAGAAATTACGGCGGGCAATACAAAATCGGCGGCGAGGTCTATTGTCTACTGGTGTCATTCTCGTTCATGACAATGCCAGGCCTCATGCAGCTGGGATAACACAAAAACTTTTGCAGCAATTCAAATGGGAAACTTTCGACCATCCACCGTATAGCCCGGACTTGGCCCCTTCAGATTTTCATCTCTTTACAAAGCTTAAAGACTTTTTGGCAGGAAAAAGATTTGACAGCGATGAAGAACTTAAAGAAGGAGTGACCCTGTATCTCAATGAGCTGGCGGCGAAGGACTATGCAGCAGGAATACAGAAACTTGTCACACGTTATGACAAATGCCTTAATTTGCTTGGAGATTATGTTGAGAAGTAGTTTAAAGTATCCTCTTTCAAATAAAATTTTTTATGTGTGTTAATATTTACTTTTGTGTCTTTATTTCACGAACGGGTACTACTTTCCGGATGACCCTCGTAATTATATTAATCAAATGCAGCAATTGTTTGCCGTAGAACAGCCGTTCCATATTTTTCCATTAATCCAATGACGACTTTGCAGTAATTAACATAATGATCCGTTGGTCAGGAAAAACCATATATTATTTCCCTTGGTTTTCTAAAATACATTTCTGAAACATGTCTAACATAGTGTACTGGTTAATCTCAATTTACCAAAGAAGGCGTAATTAAAAACTAAACGGAGAAAGAAAAAAAGTTCAAATTTGCAATGAATTGAGAAACTTATCATGTCATTATAATTAAAGTAGAATCAAGTAGATATATTTTTTCGTGCAATATCTCTGCCATATGAAGAGACTATTCATAGGGTGAATTTTAAAAGCATTCCAAATTTGTTTTGACATTTTGTTGGTAGAGCTATCGTTAGCCCTGCGAAAAAAAACAAAAAAGCCAAGACACCAAAGAGTCTTTCTTACAACACTGAGGAAATTCATGAGTTTTCTCTTAATGATGAGTTTGATCGCCGCTGAAACAAAATATTACGCTACCGAAAGCAAATAAAATACCACGAAGCCAGGTTGCAAAGTAGGAAGATGAGATCCCTGTACACATGAGTTTTTCAATTAAAAGCCGCTAAAAGAAAATACAGCAGCAGTCAGGGGAATTTATAGGATTTTATGAACTTGGACGGATCGCGATAATACTATTATACTTACTGTCAACGAGCAATCACTAAACTTTATATAGAAACAAGAAAATGATATAACATTTCCGGTGAATGAAAGGGAAGAATACTCTTAGTGCTACGTAACTGCCGCCAGTAAACAGAAAGCATACTACCGGCAAAAATGCACTTAAATAATATACTCGATCGATAACTTATTTCTGAATCGAACAAATAATTTACTGAAATTTTAAACAACGTTTAGAACTATAATACATGCATAAAACATAAAAATATGCAATGAACAAGAGAAAAATCCGGATGTAACGGAGAACGAGAGAAGGGGGAGAGAATTGAGAGTAATGGAATGTTTGCATTACACTTCCAAGGCAATTAGCAAAGCTCACACGAGACAAGACGTAAGATATCTCACCGTTAATGGAAACAGGTTCTCCTCTCAAAGGAAAAACGAACAAAGAGAGAAGATGAGATGCGAGGGAGTGGAAATGGGGAAAAAAGAAACGAGCCGCGCTAAGGGAAGTACGTAAATAAGATAAAAGAAGGAAGAAACCCATAGGTCTATCTCAATCACTGGAGGATGATGA
The DNA here is from genome assembly GCA_037158775.1 of Hetaerina titia. Lineage (NCBI taxonomy): Eukaryota > Metazoa > Arthropoda > Insecta > Odonata > Calopterygidae > Hetaerina > Hetaerina titia. The sequence goes on from CM073771.1 coordinate 46,395,292, forward strand.
GGAAGGTTCAGTTTCTTTTCCTATCTACTGAGGTCCTCCATGGAATGGGGAAATATTACGTTACGGTAACTTTCACTGCTCGGAAAGCCTTCTAAGAATCTCAAAGTATGGAGTTTGTACCAGGAAAGCAATTCTTTCCTCTTCACACTTGAGAGAATTGCAGTTTAAAGCACTGCTCTATACGACGACCGAAAATCTCATCCAGGCTTATCCTAACCATAAACCTGAGTGAAGCTGTATACATTGACGTAAAAAACCTAGTTCAGTTTGAAAAATGATTGTCTGTTTGCTTCCCGAAAGTATGTGAGCATCCTTTCTGCCCCTGAGAAGCCACTCTTGATTAACCATTAGGTGTCCCAAGGGTCTAACCACCGGAGTTGACATAACACCTATGCCTGACTCAGAACCCGCGGCCTTTGCGTTAGCAGATGATTCGGTAAGGATTCACCGATCCAGCAGAATGTCGTGGGAATTACTTCTACAACATGTCATTTCAAAGTAACGTAGCAAGTATACGAAGTACTCGTTGAAGTATGGAACACCTCATGGAAATGAATTGAAAAAAATCCTGAAGGAATATAATGATAAATGGATATATGTTCACATTATTATTAAAATCAGAGGTTTATTAAACTTTCCGCATGTTAAACATTTGAACTTTATCAAGACTTCCAAATCAACTATTAAAAGTTTTCAGTCAAATGCTTACACGTGTTACAGCTCTTCCAAACTGTCGTTAAGCGCGTCTCATCAGACATGAAAGTCGATTGTCACGTACTTCATAAATACTATGATGATGTCTGCCACTAATTATGTCATAGCAAAAATGTTAAGGGTGGCACTTAAAATCTCAATTGTCGAAATTAAAGCATTTCGATAACCAACTAATAGCTTCAATACAGAAAATTAATCTATTCCCCTTGTGTAAACATTCACATTTTTAGGGGAACAACATGTTCTCTTTTTATAAACGCCAAAGTTGATAAAATTGTTTTTTTTAGAAATGAAAACATTACGATGCGGTACCCAGTTCAGGAATTCAGTGCATACATTTTACAGGAAAAGCAAGCAATACATATTTTCTCTACGCGGGAAGACACAAAGGGCTCACATAATGTGGCCTTTCATTAGATCTTTCTTAGATGTCTTTACAGAATAACTTCTGTCGGTAAGGCAGGTAAAATGCCGTAATCCGCAGGAACGAAACCTTGGCCGTCGGTATGGGACGCCAGTGGGATATCAGTATTAAAAAGAAAACGGAGTCTTTGAGTAAGTAAACGTTATGTCAGAAATCGTACAGCCAAGGGCTTAACTTTGGTTAACTTTTTCGTTAGAGAAGTTACAGAAACAAGGTACCTGAAGAAGACGTCGATGCGTTGAAACTTGTCATACCTAATACAATGGGTGGAAAGTTACAATGTGTTTTTTTTTAATTGAGTGATAATGAATTTCCCCAAACATAAGCCTGAAAACATGGAATATAAACCTTTTAATTTCCACTGATATTTCAATTTCACGACCCAATTTTCGATTCCTTGAATCACTTTCAGTAATATTAGAGAGACAATCAAAAACTTGTAAATATAACTTTTAAAAAGGTCGGATTTGAAAATCCGGCTTTAGCTTGCAGTGAAAAAAGCGATAGTAACGTAGTGTAGACCGCATATTTCCCTGGCCTAACGTGAATTTTGTCACTCTGACGTAATCAAACCATGACGGATGGTATTCTTCGTCTTGTCGCGACGAAGATCATGTATTCATTTTCGGAGGGGATAAAAACTTCGATTTGGTTGCGACTTGAAAGAATAATGGCGTAAAATATGGAGGAAAAACGTAAAGGCGTACATATTTCATAGGTATAAATGACACCTATCCATACTATGCACCCCGTCTCATTTAGTTCAAAACAAAGTAATTTCAAATCCATATGTCTCTCCGCCTGCTATTCTCTCAAACAATTTCTGATTAACAAAAAGATTCTACCGACTCCAATTAATGGTTTAATTATAATCACGCAGTGTAGGGTCACAAAACGAAAAATAACTATATGATTTTCGTACGACAACTGGCGATAGGTAGCCAGCAAAAATTCCTCTTCGCGACAGAAAGAATTCGGTCCCGATTCAAAGGAAGGGTTGATCGTGCGAGCGAAAAAAGGAATTCATGGCGAAGCACGTATCTTTCAGCGGACTCCCGATACCCAACAGCAATCCATGCCCATCCCCGCTCTCGAATACAGCTTCAATTTATTTGCCGAGGAAGGAGTGAGAGAGAGAGAGGGGGGGGGAAGGAGGTTGGCAAACGAAGGTGGGACGGGGGAAAAGGGGCGGCGGGGACCGTCCGGAATAGATGGCTCCGAAAAGAGAGAGGAATGGGAAGAATGACGGAGATGATTGCCAAGGGCGCGAGAGTAATTGAAGATTAGAGGGCGACACGTATCTCGAGATGAAGGGAGGGTGGGCCTTGGTGAAGAGGGTGGAATGAGGACTGAGGCTCTCAAAGAAAAAAGGGTTGCGCCTCACGGAGGGATTCAAGACGCGGAGATGAGGAAAGGCGTGCCTTACATGACATGGGGAAGTTTCGCAGAGTGAGGCAAAAGTTGGAACTGCTAATTTGTTCATCCAGCCTCTATATGCAATCCTCGAGAAGAAACACGAACTTTAAGATCAATGAACAATGAAATTCAAAACACTCAGGAGTATGAGCCTAAATATGTGCATGTATATATTTAGAGACATGTGTGTTTGTGTTGCTTTGAACAAGGACTCCCAACTATTTCTACGAATTCAATTAACACAAAAATAATTAAGCTCTAATTTCAATTAATTAATGGAAAAATAGTTATAAACTGTCTGCCGGAGAGGAATAAATATTAGAGCTCTCCAATATAGACTTCGCTAAATACGTTCTATCATTAACCAGTTTTCGCTAAGTAATAGAGCATAAATCTTATTGCACATAAGTCCTTGGAGCACCTTAAGGAAGCCATTATTCTATATAAAACTCTTTGCCCCTTTATAATAATACAGCAGACTAAATCATACCGCCTACTCTTTTCTTCATTCGACAAGCAAAGCCGGACAGTTTAAATTGAGGTATATGCTATTCTCAAAACTGAATATATATATATCTACTGTAGCAAGACAAAACGTTATTTTAACGACACAAATTTCAATTCTCATAGCAATTATACGTTGCACCTTGTTTGTAACAGGCTAATATATTCGGAAATCGTATTTTATAACACAAGACCCAACCACGAAATACAAGGGTGGTCTGAAAAGTTTCCGACTCAAAAAATTTCAGAAAAAATATCTTGAATCTTTGTTAGGTCGGCCACCCACGTATGTCCAATGCTTACTTTTGTTCTAGTACAGGATTAAACTGACGAAAACAAAACTATTTAGGAAATTTCTAACATTACTATTTTCATTTTCTTTCTTTTCACTAAGTTTATTTAGCGTCGACGCTGAAATTGAAATTAAAACTTATAACAATGCACAATTTGTGTTGATAAAAAAAATGTTTCACACTTGAATTACCATACTTGTAAATTAAACGAAAATAAAAATATCAAAAGTCAAAATGTCTCAGAGGGAAAGTAAATATTTCACGACCGTAAAAAAATCTAGGACTGTGGTTTAATCTAACACGAACCAATACCAATTTGGATAACTGTTTACGAGGCAAAGCGTTTAAAACGCTACAGCTGATAAAATGCCTCTGTAAACTTATTTTCCATTAAAACCAGAGAGGTGCTAACGACTGCATTAATACTGTCACAGCCTGATTGTTGCTTTCTTGTTTATAACCATTAATTTGATGAACACAAAACAAAACCGCAGAAAATAAAGATATCAGACTACGCCACACTTTGTAAAATAGAAGTGGTTGAGTTAAAAAATGTCTAAAATGGGCACTTTAATTTATGTTTACTTTATTGCAGGCTACAAATCGCATAACACTACGCGTCGGAATTGAGAACCAGCACATACCATCACTTCCTAAAGCTAATCATATCAAATCATCATATGTATATATAATCCCCTGTATAACCATTTATGACCCCTTTTTTGATGTTCTCCTTTTACATTTGAACAACCAAACAGTACCCTCCAAGTATTGTTCACAAGCTTTGAGGGACACTTATTTTCGAACCAGTATAGTATTTGCTATGATAAATAATTTAAAATTAAAACTGCCCTTCTCAAACAATCCTTCTGAGTATTCTAATGAAAAATATAATTCAATTCAGTTTTTAGACATGCCTTTTTCTACATATTTTTCCGTTTTGAGCAAAAATGAGTTTTTTATACGGTGAGCAACATACTATAAATTGTTGCCCACTCGGCGAACTAGAGCTACGTTGGGGTTTACAGGTGAAACTTGTAAGTGCCTATACTTATTACAAATTCTAATCACTATGATCGAATATCGACCTAGATATCGAGCCATTGACTATATTCTGGAGGACACTTCGAAAAAGTTTTCAGATAACAACGATAGAAATGGTTCTGTTCGTTGACTCCACAAGTAAAGAATCTCTTCAACAAAGAACAGTTTCAGGCGTAACATGGTGAAAATCCTTCATGATGAAAGAAGACACTTTGCGTTTCCACATAGAGTATTTTTATTAGGCCTAGGTCTCGTTAAGAGCGTAACAACTTCCACCTTACAAAACCTAGGTCTAATAAAATTACTCTCTGTGGAAAAGCAAAGTCTCTTCTTTAATTTTCTATCTCTTTATTAGTGATAAAGGATTGTGTAAGAAAAGCATAGAGGCAATTAATATTTAGTGCCGTTTTATTACTATTACATATGTCAGCTAGTATTTAATATAAGCATGAACGGCACTTAGTAGTTTTCCATAATATAAGTTCCTCATAATACAATTTATATAATAACCCGTTTCAGTTTCTTAACCCCTCCTTACGTTGTTTTAACGTTAAATTAAATAGTCATGTTTTCTATTATAAAAGTCAACTAATATCATATTGGTGGTGATAATTTGAATTAATCGTCTCCTTTTAGATCTATCATTATTAAGACTTTGTTTTTGATGCTACGAAAAGAATTACTGCCATAAATTTAATTTTCTGTCCTGTATTGAATACATTTAAATATTTAGAAACATCATTTCATCAATAGGCTCCCTTTGGTTCATTGTGTATCGCGTGCTCACTATTTATTAACAGAGCAAAATATGTTACCATTCTATAACTCAGAAAATAAGAAAATATCTAGAGGCCAATAACGAGCTATATGTATCAGAATAAAATATCATCAAAGCAATATATTCATGAGCTATCGATACTAATTATATACACGTATTATTAACTAATCCTACGGTTGAGGTTGGTTTTGGGTGGACACAAATATCAAAAAAAAATATTTTGACTCCTAACAATACACAATCCAGCAACCTACTCCACATCAGGTCCCCCTTCACCTCTGTGTACTTCCTTCCTCCCTTCATCCCGTCCAACATTCCTACCCTATTCCTGCCCTTCCCTCGCTTGCCTATTATCTCCCCTCTATTTCAGTCTTTAACATCCCACTGCCGACCAATATGCCCTCCATCCATTTTTCCTGTCTCCTCGCCAACCATACCTAGTACTTCCTCATTTGTTTTCCTTTCGGTCCATTTCACCTCCAGTCTTTTCCACACCACATTTCAAAAGCCTCCAATCTACGTCTACCCTACTGCTTCAGTGACCACGTTTCCGCGCCGTACATAGCTACGTTCCATATCAGAGTTTTTACGAGTCTTTTCTTAACATCCTAACTCAACGCCCCTGTCAATAACTCCCTCCTCCTTGTGAAACACTCTTTTCCTTGCGCAATTCTTCTTCATACGTCCCTGCTACTTTGACCGTGTTGGTCCAAATGACTTCCGAGATTAGTAATCTCGATTAGTGATTTCATTACTGCAATTGCATCGTGCATGCCTCTCCCCTTCCTAAACCCAAACATATCATTCCCCAAGTAATCATTTTCCCTGCTCTCATCCTTTTGTTGATGATCCTAAGAACCACTTAAACAGAATGAGAAATGAAACTTATTGTTCTGTAGTTCTCACATGATGTAGCCCTTTCCTTTTTCGGAATAGGAACTAACACTGATCTCACAAAGTCTTCCGGCCAGATTCCTTCCTCATAGATACTACGAATCAGTCCATGTAGAGTCTTATTCTCACATTTTTCTAAACCTTTTAGTAGTTCCGCAGGAATTTTGTCTACTCCCACGGTCTTATTCGATTTCAACCGACACTAATATATACCTTGAATTAAAATATAAATTAATTCATGAAACATTCTATCAATTTACGAATGATGATTATTTATTTTAATTATCAAATTCTACAGCCATGGCTAAATTCCCATGGCAACTATTCCACAGCTATGACTACGTAAAGCATCATCAACGACGGATAGGGACCCTCCTCCGCGTTCCATAGTGTATGTGATTGTTTTAACTGCATTAATATCTAGCTGAAGCTATAATAGTTACAGTTGCCTCAGGAAGCTATTAATTAATTTCTCTATTATTACAAAACACACTAGCTGCATCTCTCGGTGCTCAACGTGAGACTAGACGGTGGCGAGCACATCTGGGGAAGGGGAGAAGGGGGAAACAGATGGTTACATAAACAAGCGCTTCGTGGGGGAAATGAGATTTTTTTACACAATAGGGAGTAAAGGCAGTAAAATTATGTGGAATATAAACAGCAGGGAATAAATATAAAAACCGCGAGAAAAAACGACCGGCCATGCCACACAATAACGGAAGAAATAATAAGCATAAGCTTCGCTAACGATCGTAAAATAAAACAGATCTACGGGAATAATAAACACATTACTCACTTATCTTCCTTAAACTCCCGCACCTTTTGTGCAAACGCAGCCTTTAATTTTTCCATACGCTTCCTCTTGACTAATGCAGAGAGAGCCATGAAGGCAAAATTAACGCGTGTCGAGCGGGGGCGACAATCAGCAGCGACACAGCGGCACTATTTCGTACTTTCACCTCTACATGTCATCTCACGTAACACGTGTAGTCCAGTTCAATTATCGCGCGGAGCGTTCGGGTGTATACGCGTGTGCCGCGATGTACTACTTGCATTGCATCAGAGGGATATCTGTTTTCCACTGCGAGACTCGAGAGGGAGAGAGACAGAGAGAGAGAGGGAGAGCCTTCCGAATTCTAAAAAGCATGGGCAACTTTTCAAAACGTTAGTTCCTAAAATGTTTACCCTCCAAATGCTAACAATTAAACTCGTGTGCCCGCGGTGGTGAAGGCTCGGGAGTTTATGCAACTGAGCACCCGGCTGAAGGGTGTGGTGGGGAAGGAGACGTGGAGGCGGGACGGAGGTTGGGGGAAGGGACGTGGGGGGAGGGGGGAGAAGGGAGGGAAGAGAGAGAGAGCATAAAGGTAACGGGACTAATGTGAAGGGGTCCTGAAAAAGTTTTGCTGGGGGATAATTAGATCCTCGACGCGGCGAAGGTAATGAATGACCAGTAAATGATTAATACCGCTAGAATCCTGCCCCCTCTCCGGTCGCAGCTGGAATACAGCACGAATTTATTGGACGAGCCCTAATTCAATTTGTGGTATAGCTGAAAGAAACGAAGTCGAAATAAGTGCTGATTTTCACGTCCTACGTTTATTTCATAGAAACTCCTACATTGATTAAAAGTATGAGATGTGCCACAAGGATGGAAAATATTTTTCGAAAATTTCCGCCCGTTGAGAATTCCTACAGGAATTTAAACTCTCCCGGATGTCCATCCGGGACTCCTTTTTAAATTATTAGTCAAAGCATAAGAATTTCTTCCAAACTTTTTAACCCAATAGTGGCTTGCATTTCATTAATAATAGGGGCGGATTAATTTTGAAACGGTATACATTTTAAATCGTACCCCGAAAACAGCTTGAGCAAAGAGTAAATTTCACAAGTAAAACACAAATAATACCGCATTTAACAATGAGCAATCACTGGACTCTCACAGGGAAACAATAATAATGCCCAGGAACTACATCTAAGCGAGTCAGGGTGTTATTACCAAACTCAAAAAAGAAGAGAAGAGCCACTGCCTATGACCTAGCAAACGGAGAAAGTTGTCGACAAACAAACGCTCACTGAATTTCCCAACGGAATAATAGGAATCCATCCACACGTTTAACGCGAAGTTTAAAAGACCAGAAAGAGAATAGCTCCCTCTCCCTAACCCTCCACCTCATCCCCCCAGCAGCGGGAAACGTTTAAAAGCGGGATTTTCAACCCCCATTCGCCACCCCACCCCCTCTCGCAGTCGTGAAAAGGCACGCCAGCTCATGAAAACTCTCAAAACGCTCGTGCTCTGCTGTTTCCCTTCCTCCACATCCCTCCACCTCCTTTCCCTCACCCGACCCCAAGCACAAAATTAATCGCCCTTTCGGACGACGGGGGCATCAACACATTCAAACCCCCTCCCGGAAAAAGTTTCCAATGAAGAAGAAACCCGACGCTGATCCCTCTCCAAAAATAAACGGCGGTGGCCGCATAATTTACCGATCGAAATAATCCACCCACACAACAGCACATGGCACCACCGCCATCGCATCGGACGGCGCTCTCCCGACGTGAACATCCTGGTTTGAAATGAACATCGAAGTAGTGGTGATGGCACATAACGTGCCTGCATAAATTATATGTGGAAGCAATGCTCCTCCCGACCGGTATCGACCCGTGGAGTGGATTCAGCCAGCTCCCACTCACCCACACACACAACACATACTCTCTCACGCCAAACCACTCTATCGTATTTGGTATTCCGACGACTATGACGGCCGTATTGACCAATGAGCCGACGCCGATGGAGCCCACCCCGGTGCACGGTGGAGAGGGACAGAGTGGAAGAGAGAGGGAGGAAGGAAGGGGGGGAGGGAGAGAGAGAGAGAGAAAGGAAAAGGACGAACAAAAGGGGGTGCGGGGAGGGAAGGAGGAAGGCAAGCGAGTGCAAGGGAGGGTGTTGGCGGGAGAAAGGGCTCTCCCGCCAGGGTAAAGGATTCGACGCCGGCCGACCAAGCGGCCGGCCAACCGGAACGGAACGGCGAGCCGAACGAGGGATCTCGGCCAAGCGTCAGACAAGGTGGGGGGTGAGGGTGGGAGACGGATTTAGGCGCAGTGCAACCCCTCACATCGGGAAAACTCACGGTGCAAATTGCCTACATGTATATTGCCAATGAATATTTACTTCCTTAGTTGATTCACCCATTTAGGGAGCTTTTGGTCAGTCACAAACTACAGTCCACTATACTCTTTTGAGCCTAGTTCAAAAATGGCAAAGACAGTTCTCTCCCGAGTGGCAGCACGTCTGATATTAACCACTACCCCCCTTAATTTGGTTATATACCCTTGCACTACCCCTTGTGAATCTATCAAATCCCCAGCCTTCACTTACTTCGAGACACCATTCCTCATAAATGTTCCCACGTTTCATTTGCCAATCTGTCCTCCTCATCTACAATATCTAATCACTTCTCCGGAAAACTTCTACCATTCTCTACCAATTACCTTAACTCATCATTTGAATAAACGCTTAAAATTCTACCTCAATAGTAGAATGGTTTCATTTATTTATATTTTTCCATTAACATTAACATTAGACTTCGTTTATGAAGGTAAAATTAACGGACATCGAGAAATGAGTTTATTGATAGTTCCATTAACATCCGTTCTAATCTCTGATCTGTATTCTGTAATCTTCCATCAATTACCAGTTTAAGAGGATTTGTGATCGTATAGTCTCTCAAAAGCACAAGCCAACTGAAACGCCATGATGGGTTCGCAGCGAAATTCTAATGACGATAAATCTGGTGTAATTTCAAAAGATACCGACACATGTCAAGTCAACATGTGTGTGAACTTAATTTTTCATTTATGAGTGCTCTTCAAGGATTTGCGAATTTACCTGCGGCTTTGAGAAATTGATCCCAGGAAAGAGATCAGAACTTAAGTAACTCGCTGATGGAACAAATTTGGAAAGACCACCGTTCGCCCTTTGTCCTTGCTCGCAAAGGTGTCATTAAATCGTCCGTATGGCAAAAAAAATACTTTTCTGGTTCCTCCACGTGTAAAATTCCAGTTTTACGCTCGATTCTGGTTTTTTTCGTAAAGGCTGATATAAAAAGGCAACGTAAAGGTATAGGAGGTAGGCTTAGACAACATAGATTCAAATATTTAAATCTTACTGTCCCCGGAATACTTCATTGAAACCTCTCGTTCTTCATTTCCATCTCAACGAGGTATTTCCCCATAGTTCTTAGCATGTCTTCTTCTCGTCGTCTAGTCTTAAAATATATCTGATAATCCTTCTCTTCAGATATAATGATAGACTCCTTTCTTTTCTCACTCTATAAAGTACGCCTCTTTTATCGAGATTCACTCGACATGTATCTTTGATCTTCATTATTCCCCTCAAGCAAAGTATTCACCTGGCATCGATATTTCTCTTAACTGGAGATGCTATTATATGAACATCACTGCCATAGAAGAGCGTCAAATTACAATAAATTGCAAAATTTTACGAAACCACACATTTAATTAAACCACGATCAGTGTTTCAAAGCTCCAGAATAATCTTCAGTTAAGTATAACGCTAAAACATTAAAACTCAGATCGTGGTTCATTTATATCTGTAGTTTAGTGAATGTTTGCAATAAAAATAATTTATAATGGAAATATGCAAACATATAGACGAAAAATAAGCTGTATAGAAAGGCATTTGCCGGTTACTTGTTTCAATTAACTGTTTCTCCTAGTTCTCAGGTTTGTAACACTGGTTGTGACTAGAATTCCGATGTAGTTGCTTTTTTATTCGGGCTATACTGTGGGCAAACAATCATGTGAAATTGAAACACAAGAAATAAAGTTGTGAATAAACAGATGATCTTAGTTATGCATTACGCTAGACAACACAAATTAGAGCTGCCAAAACACTTCAACTATTTCGGAAGTGTTTTCGACAAAGACGGGTGAATTAGTGGGGATAGTGAAAGAAGAATTTAAATAAAGAGAAGCTTTGACTAAGAGGAAGAAGTCGGTGACAACTATCTTAGATTGTAAGGAAAAATATTAGTGAAAGTTTGAAACAGCGATTCATTTCCAGAAAAAAAGGAAACTCTATAACAGCAACGAATTTTGGAGAAAAAGATAATAATTAGTCACTAGAATGCATCCAAGTAAATAACTTCTGCCTCCGAATCGTTTTCATTCGTATACACAGCAATGATTTGAAAACGGATATTTGTAATCAGTATTATGGTGCACTGTTTTTTCAATCAATCTTTTCCATCTATAGCTTTGTATTCCCAATCCATACCCTCCATAATAAATGGTTAACGAAAACAAAAGTAACAAATCGAACGACACTCATTCTAATAAACACCACGGTAAAACTACAAGAGAGATAAATAAAAGTTTCTGGCTTAACTTGGTGGAAAATCTTCATATTGACGTTTTACAATTGGACAACTTTGCTTTTCCACACAAAATTTTTACTCTCACGACCCAGGTCTCGTTATAGTATATACCTAGACCTGATGATGTTATACAATAACCAAACCTGGGTCGTGAGAATAAACATTTTATGTGGAAAAGCAAAGTTGCTCAATTGTAAAACGTCGATACAAGATTGATGTTTCAAAACTATAGCGTAAAAACAATTCTTCTCAATTTTGGTAAATGAAGTTTCTAGCATTTCATACGAAGTGAAGGAGTGAAATGCATAGACAGTAAGGATAAATAGGTAAATGTAATAATAACCACAAGGTACGGAAAATATAGAACAAATATTCCAATACTGACCCTAACCTGCTGCACTCCAGCTTAAAATAAATTATTTTTACTTACATTGCGGCTGATTAAGCTACCCGATATATTCCTGGCACGGATATGGGAAAATGAAATAAATGATTTCTAATATAAACTATTATTAGAACCTGTCTACCCAGTTAGGGAGGGTGATGGTTGACACTGGCAATTCTGTACTATTAGTACTCATCCTAAGCCCTAACTAACAAGACACAGCATATCCTTAGAATCCATACTAAACATTACAATTTCCAAGAAACTTCGGAAGATTCCGCAACAGTAACTTTTAACGGAGTTTTCCGCTGATATGCATTTCAATGCAATAATTCCCGAGTGATTTTTACACTCTGAAATTGTTGCATTGAAATATTATAATGGTCCATTGTTTACTTCGACATAGCTGTACCTCCCTTAATTTCAACCAAACTGCCTATTCTTTTTCTCCCTTTACCTCGAATTCCCAGCATTCACCCTTACTGTCTATAATGTCAATTAATCACTATCTCCGAAATTCATCCGCTTTCTCTGAATTTCTTCCAACAACTCTCTTCCCCAGCCATGCTCAAAATTCCGTTCCGTTTTCAATCCTGTCGATTTAATTTTCTCTATTCTTCTACCCACACATCTTCAAACTCTAGAAACCATGTTTATCCTCTTGAAATATCAGGTTTCCGACCCAAAAAAAATACGCACCATATTTAAATTTTCGCGTTTTATTACTTTACGTCTTCACTTAAGTTACCTGTCCTCAATAACACCCGCCTCTTTGTAAATGCTTTTTTACCAAACATAATTCTTCTTTTACTGTTCCCACGACTCTGCTCGCCCTCGTCCAAAACACGGATTTTTCAGGAACGGCAAAATAATCAAACGGTTAAATGCTTCCTTTCTAAATATCCGATACAATAACGTCATAAAAGCGCAGCTACTAGCTAATTTTCTACAAATAAAATGAGCATTGCCTATTACAGCAGTCATTAGGCGAGTCAAGTGGTGACTCGTTTGGTGAACAGGCAAAAGGGCGACTGAGCCTAATAACTAGGGTCGCTAAGCGTAACCTTTCCAGGACACCGATGGCTTAAGACGCGTGGAGGGAGTGCATGACACCCACCTCCCTGGGAAAGCTGCTGCTGAAACGTAGTCAGTCCAGTATTCAACCACGAAATCATTCACCTCCTGAACCACAGTTTAATATATATAATTCGTTCACATTCAAACAAGAAAATCTGCCAAATGGCGAACAAATTCATTCATACACATAAAACGATAAACACAGTAATCAACCCGAAGGTCGGTTGGGTAGATGATCATAGTTCACCCAGTACTAAGCCCGACGGCGTGTTGAAATTCACACACCAGGGTAGGGAAGCCAGTTCCTTTCCCTGTGCCGGTTATGGTTCCCCAGGAAGATCTGGTACCCGAAATATCACACAGCTTGGTTGGAGCTGAGGGTGCCCGAGAATCGAACCGGGGTCTTCCGGTCAGTGGTCCAACGCTCTACCCCATTCATACACAAACGAAGATATAAGGCAAAGGGATGGGAAGACATATAGGGGACAAGCACAGGAATGGTGGGGAAGGTGGAATCGAGCAGATCTAACAATCATACAAACACTTTTTTTTCGAGAGGGAGACTCCAATAAATGATGAAATAATGAAAGCATTTTCTGAAATTTAATGAAGGTATTCGCTTTCCCTGTCGGACGAATCATTTAATTTAACGGTAGGAGACAAAGTAACACCTTTACAGTAGTAAACTTATACTCAAGTTGCTTATAAATTTTAGTGTAGGTCAGTGTGGCTATTTCTTAACATGACGTTACAAATGGATCTTAATTGTAAATATAGAAGCTGATGTTTGTACACCACCATGATCCCTCGTAATATAAATCATGAAGTTAGATATCGGGAATAATAAAATATTACAAATACACAAGGGCTATATTTACATAAATCATGCAAATGTTTTAATAATATTCACTCGATTGGCCGGAAGAATGAACTAATCCATAGGCCTTTATCTGTTCAGACTTCATACCTTCTGCTAATCATTCACATTTCTGTATATAGGCAAGGTTTCTAAGATTCGCAGCACTTACGATAGGAATCGAGATCTCAGATACAAAAAGACTTTTAAGATGCTACAGAGAGGTATTAACAGTCGAAAAAAAAATCACATCCACTGGAAACTAAATAATGATAAACAGGGTGCACGATTAGACAGAGGGAGCAGAAAAATAGGAGAGATGAAGTAAGGCGAAATGGAAGGAGAAGATGAGAAGAAAATGGAGAAGTGGAATAACTAAGATGAATTGGGAAGCATAAAAAAATGTTACATGCAACAGCGAAGGGTAATGAGAGCGAAATATATGAAGGCGAGGTGAAGAGGGAATGCGAGGAGAGAGGGGAAATGGAGATGGGGGGAGGGAGAGACCGAAGGAAGATGTGGACGGAAAGATATGAGAGAGGGGGCATCCGAGAGAGAGAGAGAAGGAAAGGAAGGGAGGGAGAGGAGTATTTGATGGAAACAAATGGTAGCTCGAAGACGAAATGGTCTGTGGTGGAAAGACGCGATAAATCCGGGGGACCAAGGGGGGAAACCTAAGGGGTGCAAGGGGCAGGGTACGGAGAGGGACATGATGGATTGAGAAATAAACGAGATGGGATGCCCTAGGAATGGGAGGGAAGGCGAGAGAAATTGCAGGGCATGGAGGATATGATATGGCAAGGTAACTCACGAGCTGGGGCGAAGAAATACCAAAATATGCATGCAGTTTGAACAGAAGACGGAAGAACCTTAAGTCGGGAAACCTAGAACCTAGCATCCTCGAAATAAATTTAAAAATGTCGTCGAAATTGCCTAGAGAGAAGTCAGGCATAAACTTCTGCCTCGCCAAAGGACGAGAGGAGTTTACGTCATGGCCTAGTACAGGGAAACAAATAATCGACCAGAATGGGGGTCTAAGAGTACAAGAGACCTTATTTCTTAAAATGATGTAACCCTCATCTCTGGCATTGTTTTAGCGAAATATTCAAGCGGACATTTTATTAAGAGCTTTAGAGTAAAGTTAGGGAACGTTTTTCTTCAGTTGGTTTCTGATCCTTGAGAAATCCAAACTTGGTTCGGGATTGAAACTTGAAACGTTTTTGCAGCCGGAGAGCACACCACGTTTTTGGCCAACCCAACCAGCTGAATGAATGGGAGTTGGAATCCTTGCTCTATCAACCACATCTCCCGAGAATGCATCATATTGAAGGAAACAAGGCTTGGTCCCAAGTCTAGCGGACTACAACCTATTACGCGAGAACGGTACATCCATCAAATTATGGGGAATATACCACCGTTGTCAACAAATTTAGAATAACCCTAGTTCCTACTTAGGAGGGATTAGCGCATGGCTTGTGTCCGTTCCCTTCACCTTATCTTTATTAATTTATTTAGCCTTAGTCCGAAAACAGTACTTTTTGACCTTTCTATCGGACTGTTAACAGTGAAAACAATGGAGAGAAGTGGAGTGAGAACAATGGACAAGCACCCAAGCCATATATGGAGGAAAACCCACCCAGGCGGAAATCGAACCCGCGACCCTTGGATTGCCAGACTAGGACGTTACCCCGCCGCCACCGAGGCCGAGCCTGAGGCTTTCATATTTTTCGGACAGTCAACTTGGATATAAAAAAAGAAACAATAGGCAATACTTACGTTCCAAGTTTTCTTCGAGTTACACGTTTCCATATTCTAGCCTCAAGATGGACTTGAACAAAACGACTCGAAGATTACCAAGAAATACTAAAATTCCGTTAAAATAAGGCGAATATACCAATTTTTGCAATCATTAGACCTTGTAAGAAAGACCTCGATAAGATCAAATGGCAACATCTTAATATTAATACAATCGTGGCATAGAGAATAGAAACCGAGGCCAGCAGTCACCTTTTCATCATTCTTAATTATCCTTCCTTTTCCAGAATAAAAATCAACAACCGTCGGCCCCAAGAAAAAACAAAATCGATCGCAGTGACTCATTAACTGAGAACGGAGACATCGCGAAGAGGCATGGTTGAAGGTTAACGAGAACGATACCTAAAATTTCAGGTACGAAGACAGGAAATCCCAGCTACGATTGGGTCTCGACGCTTGACCACTTGTATTTCTTATCAACGCGATGCGGGACATCCGAGAGAACATATAGTAGCTCAGAAATAATAGAATTCCACTGTTATTATCACAATCCGCAGTAGGAAGGTCGTGTCCGGCCTGCGGTCAAATACCACGATGAAGTACGAGATGATAAGGGACAGAAATAAGATAGCCTTAGAGCACACATGCAATCACTTGAACAGGAGGGGGAATTGCAAGCCATAATGATGGAATTTACGAACAAACCGGAGAATAAGACAACTAACAAAATGAAGATCAGGGACCAATCGTGTCCGTCCTTAAGCAAAGCCATAAAAAAAAGTGGATTTTTTTCGAGCCTGGTTGTGGAACGTCAATTTTCAAACCTATAGAAGTGATCAATGCAGCTAATAATGCATTCTTAGCGGAGATTGTTCAACGTCATGCATTGAATGGACGAGCACACATGGATATAAAAAAAAACAAAGAATAATTCGATCAACAATGAGCAAGGGATGGAAGCACAGCAAATAAAGTCCACAACAAACAGTCCGGAGTTATGATCTCCACAAAGAGAAGCTCAGCGTACTTAAAACCTCCTCTGTCAATTCTTCTGGTCGCTGGTTATTTTCCATTCATCCCCGCGGCATTCCACCACTTGCGGATTTTCCGACTCTAGCGCCGTCCTTTCGCTTTGGGATGGCGAAAGATTCAGCGCAGCTCAGCGAAACCAGCGGAAGAGAAAGACGCAAATGATTCGGAAGAAAGTGACGGTGAAGTACATTCACTCCTCACTAAACTGAATTACATCGAGGGCGTTTGAAGGCAAAACATATGGGAGGAAGCTAGACACAATTCGTGGAACATTCAACGCGGGAAAGAATGGAAACGAAAGAGAAAGTGAGACGGTAGAGAACGGAGACAATTCGAATGATCTGAGGAGAGGGCGAATGGGATATTGTCAAAAGGAGGAGAGACGAAAGGAGAAGTGAAGGCGGCATTCATAGACGAGGAGGAGGAAATGGGAGAGGGATGAAAGGGGAAGAGGTTAAGAGCCCCGGAGAGGGGATCGATCAAGGCCACCGGGCTAGAAGGCGATGGCCGCGGCAGTAGGAACGAACCAACCAATTATGATTCACCGCGCAACTTATAATGCGTGTGGCAACCCTGCTCGACAGATTATTATAATAGACGGCGGCGCACCCTTCCCGACCTCCGCATCTCCATCCTCTCCAGCCCCCCTCCCCCCCATCTCCCTTCGCTACACCCCTTCCTGAATCCCCATCCCCTACCGCGCTTCCGCACCCCAACTCCCCATTTACCCTCTATCCCTGCCCGCCCCCGCCCGGCCAACAATCCCGCACCCTCCCTTTCCTCCCTCAACCCTTGCATGTGCCCTCGTGTAAGCGCCCAAACCTCCTCCCCCAGAGTCCAACGCCGCATCCACCACAGGAGGCGACCGGGTAGCCAAGTGTTGCTTGCCTGCCTAAAAAGATACTAACATCCTTCCATTTAAAGGAAAATAATGTTTAGCAACATAGCGGCAGTGGAAAGACAGTATGGAATGCGACAGTTGAAGAGATTCGGAGAGGTCGAATGATTTTGTCCGTTTCCGACGGAATAATGACCCGGTCGTGTCATTTATCAGTCAGTCGGGTAAGGTGATCGTCGGCTGCTTGAAAAAAATTCGACGTGGGGGGTAAAAACTACGGGGATTTGATCGACCGTTTCCACAAAAACAACACAATTAGAACTTCAGAATGAATTGAATAGAATTTTAAACTACTGTATGTCCCAAAGTTGGGATGAAGAACGGATAGCGTCTTACCACTTGCCTAAGTACTTCACATGAGTTTGATGTTTGTAAAGTGAATTGAAGTGGTGAATAATACCCCATAAACGATAGATCAAACAGAAAAGGAAGCAATATTAAAAAGAAGAGATTTGAAACACTATGAGTACACAGTAAAATCGAACCAAAAATACTTATTTTGACCAAACTCCCGAGGATTGGTATACTTACACATTTATTTACCGATCGCAAGGGTGAATTAATCAGTTTTCAATAAAAAGGAATTTTCCTCATAAACCAAAGCGTAAGATGTGCCGAGACATGAAAGTAAACATATGAACTATTAATCCCGCATATATTATCGACCTACCTAGGACAAAACTTACCAAAACGTCCGATCCTATTAAAACTCTCTCACACATCACCAAAAGACATCAGTTGGTATCACTCATAAAAAGCGGCGGTAAGAGGCTTCCTTAATTTTTACGGTTTCGATATTTACACGTCACTAAACGGAAAACATTTCTTTTCCACGCCAAGCAAATACAGGTGTAACAGATAAAAACTAAATAAATACCAGCATTGAGATAAGCAGTGTTTCCTATTGCTTAGGATTATCGAGGGAAAAGAGGGGAAACACATGCCACGTCGATGGTATTGAATAAAAAGAAAGGTGGTAGAAGGTGCAGCGGAATCGCTCCCTGCAACTAGAGCTGGGCAGAGTCGTCTGAACGTGGCGTAGGGTTGCAGGAAAAAGAGAGGGACGCGAAGCTACATCGCCTTTCGAATATGCCCCATCACGAGAAGCGCAATTATTATCGAGGGATGCGGATGAGAGGTTAAGAGGGGTGGTGGGAGGGGGGCGGAGGGGCGAAGGGAGGAGTGAAAGGGGTAAGGGAAAGGCAGATGGCTGAGGCAAACAGGGAGGGGGGGAGAGTAGTGGGAGGGGGGGAAAGGACAAGGGAGCGAGCAAAGGCTTACAGAGGGTCGGTGTGGGAGGCTAGGATGGTCTGGATTCTGCAGGGCGGGACGGATAGAACGAGGGAGGGAGAAAGAGAGAGGAAGGGAGATTGCAGGAGTATCGGGGGGAAGGGGGGGCAGGAGTATGGTAAGAGGAGAAGGGTGATTTGAATGCATCATGTTCCTTTCCCATTTTGCCTCCCTCCCCCGTCCTCCCGCTCCGATCAAATCCTCTTCTGCCTCCATTCCACCCCACCCCATCGCCACCCCAATCCTTTATCCCACGTCCGCCCGCTACACCCGATGGCTCCCATTTTGCCCGATCTAAGCCCCGTCCCACCTTCTCCGTCTCTGCACCAGCAGCGTACAGACACTAACGCCATCTCTCGGGCCGTCACTGAAGCCGAGTCCATTAGGGAATCGCGGGAGGAGTGCCATAGAAGGGATGCCACGGGCCTCGATTATTATATTTCCCTCGTATGGCTAAGCCGGGCATTTTTATCCCTCAACCACCAGACCTTCGATACATATAGAGACGTGGGTGGGAGTGAAAAAAAAATTATAACATCTTCCCCTTACTCCTGTACGAAATCACCTCGGATTTTTTTTCCCGGACCCGCCCACTCCGGGGAGGAAAACAACGTGATTGGATGAAAAAATTTGACGATCTAATGGAAGCGCCCATGGCCGCTATACCCAACGAAATCGAATTCGAAATTTGAAATTGCAAGGTTGTGTCCGCGTTCTCCGCCTCCCCTTGACCCAACTCCCCCCTTTTGCTTTCGAAAACCCGTTTATGAGCCAGTAATTGAGGCCACAAATAACCGCCTTTGTGATGGTTTACAGTCTCGTAATTACAAGAATTACTAGTCAGGTACATACATACTTCCTCTGTTAGGACATATACCGAACTCCTAATTTAGCAGAGACGTATACGTTTTGGTAAAAATACAATCATTGCCCACGTCGCTTTTGAAAAACATCCTGAGGTCGCCTCAATTCTATAGAGCACAACCGTGAGGACAAGAGAACTCGGTACTCATCTGATTCATATTCCGATACTTCTTACTCGAGGCAATTTAAACAACATATATGCATTCATACAATCAACTCAAAGTTATTTTCAACTAACCACAATATACATTTATTCTAGAAATGATTTTTTTTTCAATCTCTATGCATTTTTATTTCGTTTATATCCCAGGCATTAGGTTTCCATTTGAAGAGTTGAAACTGTTTTATAGTCATTAAGCGTTGGACTCCATACATTCTACATTAAAAACATCGGTGTTTCATTTCTTCCGGTAGGAACATCACTTCAATCTTATATTGGAACAAGTTGAATATGCTACAAACGTTAAGAGACACTTGTTAAAATCTACATTAAGAGATGCCTACTTATTAAAATCTATGCACATGCGAATACTTGTAAACCGTGAAAAAGAATAGCGTCACATTTTCTTTTCTGATATTTATGAAATTAAAATTGTTTTCCCGTGGTGCCTCCTTAATTAACTTCAATAGGCGGGGATAAAAAAGTACGGACTCATAGTTGAGAGAACCTTTAAATTATACTCTACTGTAAGATATCTCGGATATCAGATGCACCGGACACACTTCTGGATGGCTAGAAATTTGATTGCTAAGACAAATCGACTAAAATGGTTGAAAAGAACAAAGCCACTGCTCCTACATTTGTTAAAACCACCTTATTGCATACTCCTCTTGCCGAAAGTTGCAATGCGTAAATTTGTTAGTGTTCAACTTATGTTTGGACTTCGAAATTAAACCAAGTATTCACATTTTACGAAACTTCGAAAACAGACATTTATAACGCAACTGGCTGTAATGCACTGAAACATGGAATAAGAATACGTTGGGAAAACGTCAGGTTGGCACTTCAAATGAAAATCAATGTAACCCCATTAGCCAACGCAATCCGAGCCTCAAATGAATCAAGGCAGACTTCAAAATATTACGCCTTAATATTTGTCCCAGAATTCTACTCATTAATGAGTAATGAGAACGACATATATTCTCCTGGGTTGACAGATATAGCACTGATTTCGGGCCGATCGCTCGGAACTAATTTCCCCAGAAACTTCGAAGAAGAGTCTCTCTCGATCGGTGGGGAGAAGACGAGAAACTTGGCCCTATCGTCGTCACTACTTGACATCTTGCGAAAAGGGATTGACTGCTCTGCTCACAAATGGAACCGGAAGGGGATATCAGCGGTGGGTACGCGGGTCGGTCGCGAAAGGGAAGGGAAGACGATGCCTCGTCGCTGTGGGGAACAATTGAGGGGAAAAGGGTGCGAAGGTGAAGTCGGAGAGAGGCGGCGAGAGATAAGAAAGGGGTTCCCTGCGTTTGACACGGGGAGATAACGACCCACAGACGGATGCCAATTAAGCTCTCTTAAAAATATTGCGCACAGAGAAATCCAGGCAGTGAGATACATGATTCTCGGCTCTGATAGTCACGAATAATAATCAGTCACCCAGGGAGTTCACAACTTTCTGAATGAATTAATGACGCAACCGAAGGGCATAGAGAAACCTAATAACCAAATATTTCCAGTGACTTAGGAACTTGACTAACTTTGAGAAAAAGAACCAATGCGTATGATGACGCAAAATAGTATTGAGTCAATTTTAGCATTTAATACGGATAAAATGCACATGGTAAAGAAATTACATACTATTTCTATAGTGTAACCATTGCTAATGTAGCCTTGAAGTAGCAGTGAAATAGTGAACCACACCCAGCGATCCCGTATACGCAATAAGCCATTGAATAATAAAACCTAACCCATAAGCTGGAAAAGATTATTATTTTAACTTAACTATCATTCAGAATGGACATTGAAAAATAAATTTGAAATAGTTGATAGGAGAACCGTAAAATAACTCACTTCAGTACACTTTTATTTTCCTTAAAATCTAGGGTGCTTCAATTGTTTCAGGCTCAACTTTATGGAAGTGCATGTTCATTGAATGAAGGACACAATGTATTTTTCAGTCTGTAGTGGAAAAATAAATTGTTCTTCATTTAATAATCTAGGGTACTATTGAGCAACCAATCAATGACCGTAGAATTCTTTTTTCTATTGATTCGGAAACCACCGTTTTAGTTTTTAACATTGTAATTGTTACGGAAGAAGCCACAATTTCTGTGCAATTTGTTTAATTTAAACATCTCCAACAAGAACTTATACTATGCCACCAAAAATGGAAAACCAAGTGTTCGCTTCGCGTCCGAAGAAATACAAGGTACTTCTCTTTTCTCCATGCACAAAATATGGAAATGTTTAAATAACTAACATTTTAAAGTTAACAATTAACTAAATAACATTTTAAAGAGAAATGTAGACATGTTCCCACAAAAAAATTTGCACTTTCAAGTCAACACTACGTTTTGGACAAATCACTTGAGGAAACTCCTGTAACAATTCCATTTAAGTGCAATCACTATATTCTTCTAGGCCTAAAGTGAAGATAAGAATGTAAAAGCTGCAACGAACTCAATTCTAAATAATAAAAAACTCTAAATATTTTAAATCAAAGGTCTTTTTATTATTAAATCTGTCAATATACGAGTACGAGAATAGTATATTAATGGATAGGGCTGTAATTAAGAAGATGATATACTATCAAATGACTTTGATGACAAAATCGAGGCTTAAAGTTTTAGTCTTACGCATGAAAATCTTGTATGGCACACAACAGGGTACTCCAGGAGTCTTTTTGACTCTGTCTTAATTTATGTCATAGGAAGCTACCTCAAAGTCAAATCATCAATTTGGGAAAAATTTTAATGTGATCAAAGGAGTATTTCGCCATGAAAAATTAAATATTACCTCTTTTCCAAATGCAAATCAGATAAGAAGAATCTCACCGTGTCAATTCTGCAGAAAAAATTAATTGCCAACAAAAGAAAACGAATTAAGATTGAAGCATGGATTATAAAAGAAAGAGATTAAGATTTAACGTTGGGTTTGTTACATATTTTCACAATTAGAAATCGTGACATCGTTCATTTGCATGAAACCTTGATAGAGTACTGTTGAAAAGAACAAAAAGTTGGCAAAACCAAGGCTAAAATCAAATCATATTTAGGACAAATAAAAACTAAAGATATAATCACGCACTCCGCAATCGTAAAAAACAGTGTAAAAAATGTTTATAATGGCCTAAACAGTTTCATAACGACTAACACCAAGAAGACCAACCATTGATTGCAACAAAACAGGATGGATAGTTGAACGAAAACGCGAGGTATTTTTAAAGAAACTGAGGATGTTGGGGAAGATAGTTCGGTAAAGACGACCACCTCGGCAGGTTAGCGAGATGTAAAAGGTGCGAAAAGTCGACACCTATGCCGGAAGACAAACTGATTGAAAGACACTCGTAGAGGCACTTCGCAGAAATCCTCCCCACTTCTCCTTTCCGCTTACCACTCGTAAAACGTTTCCGGATTCACCCGCAAAAAAAAAATCTCCGCTCGCTCACACACTCACACGAGCGTCGTGCGCGTCGGGTAGTCGCGAATGAGCTGGGATATAAAAAATAATATAGGACCCTTTCATTCGCCGAGCTTTGCGTAAAAAAAAAGAGAGGAAGAGCGCGGGCAGAATTAAATGGGTGGGGTGTAGAACGGGAGATGGTGTGCGAGAGAAAAGAAGGGGAGGGGGAAGGGCCTTAACGGCTTCATCCTGAAAAGGGTGCGGACGAAAAAGCGACACGGAGTGGAAGACCGGCACGCACCCGCGGACGTGCAGGGAAGGGAGAGATGGGACGATGCGGTTGCGGTCGGGTGGGAAACAAAAGGAAGCGGTGGGAAACAAAAGAAAGCGGCAGGAGACAAAAGAAAGCGGCGGAAAAACAAAAGACAGCGGCGAAAAACGAAACGCGCGCGGTCGGCGAGAAGTGAGGAAAGGGTGCCATGGGAAAGAACGAAAAGCTCCGCAACGTTTGATCCATCCGGTAAAAATGCGGCGGAAGCTCGCGATAGGAGGGAAAAAAAACCGAAGTAAATCACACAAACGGCGCATGCACGTCCAAAAAAATGTTATTCCGGGAAAAATATTAATTAAATGAAGTCCCTCCCGAAAAAAAAATGCTGAAACAAGGACGAAAAATAGGGGGAGAAGTCAGGGAGTAAAAGGATCGGGGGACGCAGATGATGAGTGAATGGGATATATTAAAAAAAAAATCTAGTGAAATCGAGATTGGGGGACATGGTGAGAGCGAGAGCTATTAAGGAGAGCATGAGAAAGGGCGAATAAAAATAATAATCTCTACAGAAAAAAAAATATTGTAGTTTCACATAAAACCCTTCACAGATTTCTGGATAAGAAAATGGGGGGATGGGGAAAAAAATCAAAACTAAAAATTCGGCAAGCAATCCGAAACGAAATACTTTCTTCCGAATGGTTTTAGACCAGTTTTACACGCGCTCGGAATGATCTCCATTCCGGGGTAACAGAAATGAAAGGAATCGGAGCGATTCCGGCAGGGAAACGTGAAAATAAATGGAACGGGGGAAAAAAAAGGTTGCAAAGAGACGATGAAAGGGTGACGGAGGGAGAGTAAGGGAGGGAGGGTAGCGGGGGGAAGGAGACAAAAGGGAGGCGGATGGCAGGGAAAAGAACAGCGGGTGCACGGAGACGAGTTGAAGTGAGGCGGGGAAAGGGACGAGAGACCGCCCGACAGTCATTTCTCGCGCTTCCGACACTCCCGCGAGGGAGGGTGAAGACCTCCTTAAAATATATATTTCAGTAAAAAAAATCTCGAAATAATAATCATTAAAAAATCCGCAAAGAGGCGACCGGAGAAGAAGAGGGATGGGAGATGACTTTGGAGAGGCTGGAGAGGATGCCGCAGTGCGAAAAGGCAAGCGAAAAAGTATTTCTCCATCAAAAATAAGGGACAAGAAGAGCAAAAAAAAATATCTTGCGCTAGTGGAAAAGAGGCTCCTGGAAATGGAGAGGAAGGTAACGGGCCACGACAAGAGAGGTGTGTCGTCTCCATTTCTGGAACAAATCCTGCTAGTTTTTGAACAAGTGGAGGAAAGAAGAGTTCATCTAAATAGGGATCTCGTATACTCAAAATATTTACGAAGTGTCACAAGTATAGGGATGTTTAACTAAGTGAATATACCGAAGATAGCAAAACATTGAACGTTTTAAGACCGGGTTTCCGGTCTGTAGACCAAGGATGCCAATGACAATGGATCGAAATAGATTGGAAAAATACAAACCGGCGTTAATCTGAGTATAAGCGTAGCTTTTCTTAAAAAGACAGGACAGATTTGATTCCGGCAAAGAAAAGCAATAAAAAGGCAGATAAAAAATATTTAAAGCACTTCAATCTACTTAACATGCCATGCGAAGGTGAATCGATGACAAACTGACGATGATAATTATTTGCGACAAATTTA
The DNA here is from genome assembly GCA_037158775.1 of Hetaerina titia. NCBI lineage: Eukaryota > Metazoa > Arthropoda > Insecta > Odonata > Calopterygidae > Hetaerina > Hetaerina titia. The sequence continues at coordinate 46,420,456 of CM073771.1, forward strand.
TAAAAATTTTGAAATATAATCAAAATCACTGTAAAAGTACAAAAATGTGCTTCGAATCACGAGCACGTTTAGGAACAAATAACTCAGTGGATAATTCAACAGAATGCAAATTCAAAAAATTTTTTTAAATACTACGAGAGTGTTTTTTAACAGCCATTTATCGAATATTCAAACGCAGCAATGCGTGGAAATCAAAATAAGACGCAGTGATAGAAAGGTATGAATAGGGACCAAGCTTCTGCGTAATTATTCGGCGGGAGGAGAAAACGAAAGTTGAGGAGACGTAGAAGAGGGAGGGGAAGGGCACGGGAGGGAGATATAAAACGCCAAGTGAGGGTGTCGGGAAAAATCCGGAGATTTGAGATAAACGGAAGAGCGGGAGTTTTGCGGTTGAGGCGGGGGTTTTGGAGGAGGTGGGGTAATAAGGGAAAGGGGTGTAGGTGTAAAGGGGAATAGTAGGGGCGGGGGGGGAGGGAGGGAATGAGGTGTGGAAGGGATGACGGAGGTTGGAGGTGGGAGAAAGGCGGAAGAGGGTGGGGGGGAAGAGCGAGGGAAAGGTTGGGTAAGGGTGAGTGGGAGGGGGAGGAAAAAGAGCGAGGAAAGAAGAATCACTTGTTGATCCAGAGGGAAGCTAACCCGCAGGAGCAGCCGTTCTGTCGGCAGGGACGATTTTCGGGTTTTTCGGGGCCCACCCCCGACTTCCCCTTTCCCTCTCTTTTATTTCGTTTTTTTTTTATTCCTTCGGCGTGAGCGGAGCGGGCGGGGCTGTGGTGGTAGCAGCGGTAAGGGCGGGCGGAACGGAGAGGTGGTGGTGGTGGGGATGTTGGAGTGCGGAGGAGGAAGAGGAGGAGGACGAGCGGCGCGCTGCGGCGAGAGAGAAAGATAGGATGGAGGGGGGGGCGGGGCAGAGACTTGAAAAAAAAGAGAAGCGGAAAAAAACGCGGCGAAGGGTGAGATGGGGGAATGGGCCGTGTAGCCGGGACGAAAATAAAATGAGCATCTGGGCATTGGGAAGAGGGAGGATTGAGAGAGGGAGGATAAAGGAGTGTGGGGAGGTGCGGCTATTCCGGATGAGGGTGAATGGAGGGGCGGGAGGAGTGAAGAGGGGGCAAATAGGGTGGGTTTAGGGCCGCCGAGATGGTGGTGGGGTGGAATCGGATGGAAAGGGGAAGGGTTTAGCAGGGTTTTCGAGTGCCTGGAAGGAGGGGTGAGGGTGGGTGGCCATGTTAAAAAAAAGGGAAGGAAGGGAAAGGGTGCGGGAATAGATTTTCGAGCCGGAGGGCGAGAAGGGAAGCGCGGGGTAGAGTCGGGCCAAGGGGGAGGGTGTCGGGAGAGATGTGCTGCAAACAAGGAGTCGAATTAGCGTTTGGTAGGCTGCCGGGGTTGATACTCTACACCGAGGTAGGGGAAAAAAAGGACTGGATTCCTCGCCCACTCCCTTCTTTTCACTTCCGTCAACTTTTTTTTTTATTTTTTCCCTCGACCGCCACCTCCACAGGAATTGGGTGTATGCTCTATCTGTTGGGTTGGTCGGAGAGGAGGGTAACGGGTAAAAGATCGGGCCAATGGGTTATTGGGACAATTGAACGGACGCGTGGTGTTGGGGGATGAAGGGGTGAAGGTGAAGGCCATTCTCCAGGGAGAATCGGAAAGCACTAGTTGAAAGACTACGCAGAATGCTGGGGCCTTCCCTTATCTCGCCTTTAGCCGAGAAGGGCGAGCGACTTTTTATTCCCCCGACAATGGCATACAGACGAATCAGTTTATAAAATGACATTTCACAGAAAATGATATCTTTTTTATAACCAGTGAACTACGAAATACTGCCTTACTTACAACCCGAGCAATTATCACAAATTGACCAGGTAAGCGGAAAGTAAGTAACAAAGGTAAAGAAAATTGATGTGAAACTAAAAGTTCTAATTTGTTAACTTATTAATATAATTCGTCGGAATGTTTAAGTAGCTTTTGCGCTTAACATATTCTCATTCTGGAATTATCAAAAAAAATATCTCTAGGAAATTATGCAATAAAAAGTTTTATTATATATGTATATAAACATTCACATGGAACTGGATGTGTGGAAAAAGCATAGGAACACATATAATAGACCAACATATGAATGCTCGGGAAGGCTCCCTTCCCCACCATTCCGTGTAGAGTAGTAGTAGAGCGTTGGACTACTGACCGGAGGGCCCGGGTTCGATTTATGGGCAAACCTCTTTGGACACTTGCAGCTCCATCCAAGCTATGTGATTTTTCGGGTACCAGATCTTCCTGGAAAACCATAAACGGCACAGGGAAAAGAACTGGCCCCCTAGCCTAATGTGTGAATTTCACACGCCGTCGGGCTTAGTACTGGGTGAACTCTACCATCACCTACCAAACAGACACTCGTTTTAATTAGAGTGCTTATGGTTTATATATGTACATGTAAATATAAATAGTGAGTGTCTTTTTACGTGTTTTCTAATCTACCGGTTAAGGTAGGTTTTTGGATGGACACAACTATCAAATAAACATTTTGTGACTCCCCACCTAGCAAACTAATCTATATCAGGTCCCTCTTCATCTCGGTGTACTTCTTTCCTCCCTTCATCCCGTCCAACATCCCTATCCTGTTCCTACCCTTACCTCGCTTGCCCAACATTCTCCCCTCTATTACCCTCTTCAACATTCCACTACCGCTCAATACGCCTTTCATCCATTTTTCCTGCCTCCATAGGATTTCTCTCAGCAAACCCCTCTCCTCACCCACCATTTCCAGTACTTCCTCATTTGTTTTCCTTTCGGTCCATTTCACCTTCTCCATTCTTCTCCACACCCACATTTCAAAAGCCTCCAATCTACGTCTATCCTCCTGCTTCAGCGACCACGTTTCCGCGCCGTACATAGCTACGCTCCATATCAGAGTTTTTACGAGTCTTGTCTTAACATCCCTACTCAACGTCCCCGTCATCAACTCCCTCCTCCTTGAGAAAGCCTCCTTGCCTAGCGCAATTCTTCTCCTTACGTCCCTACCACTTTGACCGTATTGGTCCAAAACACTTCCGAGATATGTAAACTGCTCTACCTGCTCTATTCTTTCCCCGCCTATTTTAATATTTAGCTTAGCCTTTTTCTTTCTGGAAAATCGCATAACCTTTGTTTTATTAATATTGATTCTCATCCCATATTTATCGCACTGAACCTCCAATTCACTCAACAATGCTTGCAACCCCTTGGCTGACTGAGCAACTAATGCTTGGTCATCAGCAAACCTAACCGATTTTACGAGTTCCCCTCCGACTTTCATTCCTACCTCCAGTTCTTCCCATGCCTCTTTAATCATTTCCTCTACATATACGTTGAACAGTACCGGTGACAATGGGCAACCCTGCCTTACACCTCTTCCTAACACTGCCCATCCAGACTCTCCGTTCCCCACTCGCACCTGAGCAGTCTGAGACATGTACAGGTTGCGGATCAGTCTCCTGTCCCTCCAATCCATTCCTATTTTCTGCAATACACGCATTAATTTTTCCCAATTCACTCTATCAAACGCTTTTTCGAAATCTACAAAACAGGCAAAAACGTCCTGATTGTATTCTATATTCCTCTCGACTAGTGATCTCATTACTGCAATGGCATCACGCGTACCTCTTCCTTTCCTGAACCCAAACTGATCATCCCCTAAGTAATCATTTGCCTTACTCTCTATCCTTTTGTTGATGATCCTGAGAATAACTTTAGCTGCGTGGGATATCAAACTTATTGTTCTGTAATCCTCACATGACGAAGCCTTTGCCTTTTTTGGAATAGGAACTAACACCGATCTCACAAAATCTTCCGGCCAGATTCCTTCCTCATAGATACTACGAATCAGTCCATATATGGCCTTTTTCCCACCTTTCCCTAACCATTTCAACATTTCTACAGGAATATTGTCCACCCCCACAGCCTTATTTGCTTTCATCTCCTTTAATGCCCTTTCTATTTCATCGTCGAGTATGCCTGGACCTAAGCTATCTTCTTCTACGTCATGTTCCTTTTCTATGTCTAACCTTGTCGGCCTAAGTTCTTTACCATACAGTGTTTCTATATATTCCTTCCATCTCTCTTGGATTTTTCCTGGTTCAACTATTATCTTACCCCATTTATCTTTAACTGTTAGCACAGATCTTGCCTTCTTACTTCCCGATAATAACTTAACCTTGCTGTATAGAGCACCAATTTCACCCTTCTTCTGTAAACTTTCCATATCCTCGCATTGCGTTTTCCACCATTCTTCTTTTGCTTTATTTGTGGCCCTTCTCAATTTATTGTTTAACTCTTTGTACTTCATTTTGCCTAACTCTGTGTTTACATTTTTCCATCTTCTTCTCTCATCCATCTTCGCAATCATCTCATCCGTTACCCATGGTTTCCTTATCCTTTTCCCGTTAACGGTTCCTATAGTGTCTTTAGCGGCTTCCAATATCCCTTTCTTGATACATTCCCATTTTTCTTCGATAGCACTCAGTTCTTTACCGTCATCCATCATTTTCTCTACAGCCTCCTGATACTCCTTCCTCGTTAATTCATTTACTGCTTCTAAATTCCATTTTTTAACCCGCCGCCCTTGCCTTATCTTCTTGAAACGAACATTACATTTCATAACAACTAAATTGTGGTCAGAGTCCGCATCCGCTCCTGGGAAACTTTGCGAATTTATCACACTGTTCCTAAACCTGTGCCTAACCATAATATAATCTAACTGATACCTTTCTGAGTCACCTGGCATTTTCCAAGTATACCTACGCCTTTTATGGTGTCTAAACCATGTGTTAGTGATGACTAACCCCTGTCTCCTGCAGAATTCAATTGCTTTCTCCCCGCGTTCATTCCTCGTGCCTAACCCATAGTCCCCCACCTCACCACCATCTCTTCCTTCGCCTACCGTCGCATTCCAATCCCCCATCACTATCAAATGTTTCCCTGCAGGAACACTCGCGATGATATCCTCTAACTCATCATACATCCTATCGACTTCTTCCTCCTTGTGGTTGCTCGGTGGCATGTATACCTGAATAATGACCAAGTTCGTCGGCTCTGCTTTAATCTCTACGAGTAAAATTCTATCTGTCTCTTGCTCTATGTTGACTACGCTTCTTCCTACCCCTTTATTTAAAATTACGGCAACCCCTCGTTGGCTCTCATCCCCGCCGCTGTATATTACTCTATAATTGTCACTCCAGTAATCCCCGCTATCCTTCCATCTCACCTCGCAGAGGCCTAAAACATCTATGTTACCTCTTTCCATCTCTCGCTTAATATTTTCTAATTTGCCTCTCCTCAACATTGTCCTGACGTTCCAGGTTCCTATTCTAACTACTTTCGCCTTCTTCTGAGTCTTCTGTCCTGCTGAAGTTATTCCTTCCCCGCAAGGGTTTCGTGGGATGACGACCGCGGAAGCCTTGCCTCTCCCGCTGCCGGGCACGACACACGGCCTCTTGGGCCGTGTCCCGTAGTTGCCAGGACTCATATTATCTATAGTGCCCATCATAATATTCTTGGGAATCATAATTGAGGTGGTTTCCCGTTGCCTTCCTCAATAGTGTTTTTAACGTGACACCATCACTTAATGGCCGCCCCACTGGGGTCAGACGCCATTGCAGCCGCCTCACTGAGGAACAGACGCTGCGTGGACTACCTTTCGTCTGGCTCCTAACCTTCGACCTATCTGGCATGGGTGACCCTTCCAGGAGTAATTATTATTACTCCCGCCAGCACAGCTCTAGGGGTCATCGGAACACACAAGCCCTTCCACCACGACAAGGTTGTAGTCCATGGGAGGGGATATATATATATATATATATATATATATATATATATATATATATATATATATATATATATACACACATGTAAATACATATACTTATGAGCATTGGTAATCTGGCGGTTAGGTTTTTTATGGACACAATCTCCCAAACGGTATGACGACAATTCCCTCGTCTCTCTTAACAATCACAACCCAACATCCTGTTCTAAAATAAGCCCCTTTTCAACTCAATATATGTACATCCTTCCTCCCTTCATTCCGTCCTAGATCCCTATCCTATTCCTGCCCCTTCCTCGCTCGCCTAATTTTCTCCCCTCTATCACAGTCTTCAAAATGACATCGCCAATCAAAATGCTCTTCATCTTTCTTTTCCGCCGTAAATATTTTGAAATCAGACCATAAATAACAAATCAAAAATAATAATAGGCAGCCGAGGAAATAAGGATTAAATATTGACTAACAAATCGGTAACTAAGCTAGGCTAGGCTAGGAAGGATAGCAAGAATACTCTACAATACCAATAATATACCAACAAATATGCAGTTGATGCTGAAAATACTTGCTATTATTACTGACCATAACCAATATGAATATACTAATTGCATTAGCTAACACGTGAGTGTCAAAAGAAAAGAAACCTTCACAACACGGGTTCAATCGACTTCAGGTTAATTAATTAGAATTGACTATTTCTTTTTTTAGATAATTAGATTGAAGAGTTTGTTCTGCAGATGATGATGAGAGATAATATTCTTACACAAATAAGGCTGTAAAATAGAAATTTCTAAGGGCCATATTAAAAATAAATCAAATAATGAGATGAATAAAACGAAACAAGGGTTGCCTCACATTCGGGCTTTAATCTAGCATTATTTCGTGATCATGGACGCTGAACGAACTACTATTATGAAATACGTATATGCATACTCGTACATTATCACTTGTTTTGGTAAAATATGAATTTAAATATACAAGAAACGTAGCTACGGTCGTGAATCAATCTAAACAAAAACTACCGGGACCGTAAACTTGAATGGCACCAATATAATAATAAAAAAAAAATAATAATAAATATAAATAAATAAATGGAATAATAATAAATAATAATAATAATACATTTAAATAAATAAATGATAATAATGAAATTTATAATTTAAAAAAATAATAAAATTAAACTAAAAACACCACACACACACAAATTCAAAACAAATAATTAAAGAAATAAAATAATAATAATAAAATAAATAAAAAATAATAAATATTAAATAATTATTATTTATTTTATTATTTTATTTCTTTAATTATTTGTTTCGAATTTGTGTGTGTGTGTGTGGTGTTTTTAATTTAATTTTATTATTTTTTTAAATTATAAATTTCATTATTATTATTTATTTATTTAAATGTAGTATTATTATTTATTATTATTCCATTTATTTATTTTTATTTATTATTATTTTTATTATTATTTGGTGCCATTCAAGTTTACGGTCCCGGTATTTTTTGTTTACAAAAAATGAATTGCTGAAGATTTTTATCATTTAGTTCTCTTGTGAACAGCAAACTTTCACGAACATCAATAGCACAATGATAACACCACTAAATCGTCACGGAAGGATTTTATTCTGAAACAACTGCTAAAAATTATACAACAAAGCTCCTTGACTATTAAATTCACTTTTCCTCAATCTATTAACCGTTTTTTGTTCTTTTATACTACGTGAATCACATTATGCCAACGATTATTTTTTTATGGACGATTTCATAGAAGTGAAAGGGTTGATCCGTGCTAAGGCTTTTTATTACAGCCTAAAGAGCACTACCATATTCAAGCTTTAGATTCCATAAAATCTGTAGACTAATAGACTAGACTGACATATTAGTAAGGCAATTAAGGTAGGTCCAAAAATTTACATGAACAGCGACCTCTTTATTGTTGTTTGCTCGAGAAATGTTTATGAGGGAATTCCATATCGGTCGGAAAATTGTCTGCTTCTGTCAAAAATATTAATGCACGTGACCAACAGAGTCCCAAAAAGTGACCAAATAAACATAAATAACATAGAATAACTGCCTTCACATCGACAATTAGACTATCAATTTCAAACAAACCTAAGTGTCAACGAAAAACGACGACGAAAAATGAAGACGTTGTTGAAGAATCTGGAATCTGAAAATTATACTAAATCGAAACGTTTGCGTCTGCTCTCTCGGTAAACGGAAAATTTACGTACCAAGTCCTTTATTTATTGTGACTCAACGGAACGGCAACACCTGAATTGATATGGCACTCCTCTCTGGCCATGTCCCCAGCGTTTAATGGCCTATAAAGAGAAGGAGGAAAAACGAGTGAAAAATATGCATTAACATTATGAAGCAAATATTTGGTAATGCAAAGCAGGATTCCAGATGGAAATTTTTGCGGTATCACGCAACCGGTAGAAAATTCCAACATTTCACACATTAATGTATTTATTCGCTTTGAATGTTTGCATCGTAGTACGAGAGAGACGAGGAGGCAATGAGGAGTTGAGGGAGGAAAGGAAAAATAACCATAAAAAAACTGTTATATGTGTCACAGGAAACAAATAACATATCAACCTCTACAAAGGTTTACGACAACTAAACTACATATCTTATCGGTTTAACGTTAAACATAGAGAAAAGATTATGGATAATATTGAAAGATAATAAAAAAAGCACACACATATACCTGTACAAATTATTATTATTATTAAAAATTAGAATAATGTACTCCGCTCATATCACATGTTCACAATACATACCTTGAGGAGTAACATCATAAAACGAAAATTTTAATATCACTAGTGCTTTCAGAAGATTACACAGGCCAACAGTGGTTTTGGTGCCGGAGCTTTTAATGTTGATTTAAAGAACAATTGGGGTGCTGAATCCAATTATGACACTAGTTTTTTCATATCAGCTATAGTTTTCAAGATATAGATATGTTGTTACTTACGTAAAAAAATCTTCTACATGATGATATGGGAATATTATATTAATAATTATCTCATTGGCCTACAATATAGAAATATACATAAAACTTATTGACAGCTTATTGAAAATAAAAGGAACACCGCAGAGTGGTTATAAATTAGTATACTTATAGATTTATTTAACTTTGAAAATTATTTTCCGGAATATATCAAATATTAAAACAACTAATCGTAAGATGTGCCATATCTAAAAAAGTAGAGCTGTTAAACAAAAACGGATTTCATATTTGGCTTCAGGTCTACAAATATAGTTAAAATCATCACAAAGATTCCCGGCACCAAAAAAAAAATTTTTTTTGTAGGCCTGTGTTATACTACAGTGCAGGTTTTATGCCACTCATTGCTCTCCGTAATTTCCCAAACATGAAATTGAATGAAATTCCTTTTGCAGATAAGTTGAAGGAAACAATGAAGACAATGGCGACAAAATCAACTGACTGAAACCCAACCAAACTGGTAAGAGAGTGATCAAGCTGGAAAATCAAAGAGAATCGATCGAAGACAAGCACTAAGATGCAGAAAGTGGAAAATTGAAAGCCAAGAATGACCCTGTTGGCCGGAAATAATCTGTGAAAAGGAACCCATGAATAAATGATCAAGAGTTGGCTCTAATAAAGGAGAGAAGAAAGAACAAAAAGTAATGAATAAGATAACGGATAAATATTAACAAAGAATATGATATTAAATCAGTCCAAAGGCAAGAATAGAAAATTTATTGGGGGCATAACCGTGGGAAGGAGCAGAACCTTGGTCATGGAAATGATGAAGTAGCTTATGTACATAAATGCAAGATATCACTACAATGAATTAGGGGCAAGCAATGTTTCTGGGATCGCAAATAGTCCAATTTTTACTGAATATTAAGACAAAAGATGGCATGAATATTATGATCATCTATACGCTGGGGCATGGTTTTCAAGTAACCATTACTAAGAAATAACCAAGATATTTGGATTAAATTTACTCTTCATAACAATTATTTTTATGTACATAATGTTGTATATTACGGTTTTCAATGTTGATTTAATTTGTTTCATGGAACCATAGACTGAAGTAACTCGCAGCATGGAGAAGATATAGGTTCGCAGAGTGCGTAAGTTAATTCCAATCAAAGGTTTCAATGTCCTGCAAATCCACTATGAAATGATACCTGTTTATGGCAATGATAGTCCATCATATGACACGGCTGTGAGGTGGAAAAGCAATTTTCAAACTGAGCACATAATCCTAACAGACGATCCAAGAAGTAAAAAACCATCAGTCACGGACGACGCTACCACAGTGAAGAAATTGGAGGACTTCATCTCATTACACCGAGGAGCAAACATTCAAATGAATATGCATGAGACTTAGATCTTAGTTACGGCAGTAAGGGGAAAATTATTTACGAAGAACTGCACATGTCAAAGGTGTCATGACGAACGACTACTGACTCCTTTTCAGAATCAAAGACAACAAGGCAATCAACGCGATACACCTTTGAAATTTTGCCACATCCGCCCTATCCTCCCGATCTCGCTCCAAGCGACTTCATCTTATTCCCAGAAATGAAAAAAACTATTACGGGGCCGAAATTTTAGACCAAAAATGATGTCATTCCAGAGGTGGAACAATGTTGCGTCTTCAACGCAATGTGCTTCGTTCTACAATAACGGCCTTTGAAAGGTCAAGAAACGCTAGGAGAATGTGTAAATCTGAATGGTGACTATGTAGAGAAGTCTTAAGAATAGAAAATAAAAATTAAGCTTCTATCTTGATTATTTTATAGCAATAATCAAACGTCTACATTAGCCCCTCGTATTAGGAAAGGGGGATGTACTTAAGAATTCTTCAGTGTATAATTTAGAAGAGGATATATTTTACAATAATATGAAATTAAGCTTGATGCCCAGCCTTAAATTGGACGTTTTGGTACTGGACTCGAGGCAGAATAAGCAATATGGAATCGAAAAAATTCTACAGTAAATAAAATATAAATTCTGGTATATTCTATAATATGTAATAGTTTGGAACGCGTTTAGGTCGCCAAAATTATTGAAAATAGTAAACTATAATACTAACGTTGATTGTGGCAACCAGAGTGCCAGGCATACAAAACGAGAATTGCCGACTGGCTCTCAGAACATACACGTCAACATTGAACAAAATTTAAGCACACACATTTAAACCTTTTTTAATAATTATCAATCGAAGTTTATTGAAAGAACTTTCTACCGATAACGAGTCGTGGGGTAATTGAAGAACAATTTATATTAGATCGAAGAAGAGGAACAAAATACTGCAACGAGGGGCTCAATCTTAACATAGAGAAGAAGAAAGATTCTGTTGCACATAGTAATACATGTATCGTATAGGAAACTGGAATTAACTAAATCTACAGAAATTTATATTCACTCTAGAGAGAGCACGGAAAACAATGATCCACTTGGATAAAATAAAGAATAAAATAAATTCAGAGATTCAAACCATTCTTGATCTATAATTTATGCATCGAGAGGCAACAAATGAGGTCATGAAAATGATATAATGCAGAGTACTGGTACGGTTGAATCGGTAAATGACATAGCTATGCCCAGCTATGCAAAGAAAAAAGAAGGCCTGACTAGGATACAAACCTACATGGAGAAGGGGATACGAATCTCAATATAAACGAATGCAAAACGAAAACAGTGGTTCGCGAAAGAAGGAATAAAGCAATATTCAAATTAATCTAGGGAAGAAAATAAATTAGTAGAAGCACAGAGATTCTTAGGCAGCACGACCGCTAATGATGAAAGAAGCAAATTAAGCAAGAAGACCTCCTATCCGAAGAATATCCACGTGAATAACAATACTTTGGGGATCAAGAAAGTTTTCACTTAAAACCAATTACGAAGTAAATTATATGCGATGTAAATTTAGTGGTATCGAAGAAGTATAAATAAAAATAAAATGGTTAGACCGAAGAGCTAATAAAGAATTCCTGGAAAGAACGAGCAAAAGCATAGGGACACGGAAGGGACTCACAAAAAAGGCTAGGGAAACTAATTCAAAATATTTCAGAGCATATTAGTTTACTGAAGTTCGTAATTGAAGGAGGAAGGAGGGGAAGAATTACAGAGAAGTTCCAAGAATAAAGATGTATTAATTCATGGAAAATACAACAGGCAGAGTTAGGAGCTTAATGAAGTGATGGAAAATTTGGCTAGGTCAATTTGCTAGAAGTCAACCGTAGTTCGACAACGCAAAAATATTATGAATAATAGAATGCAAGTATAATGACTCACATTTTATAATGAATTTATGAATACATAATAGATACCAAAATTCAACGGCAATCAATTTGAAGATACTAATACATAATGAAAACAACAAACAAATATTAAATGATAAAACATTCTGAAATGTTTTTGTGCATAATTACAGCCAGCAAAAATTTAAAATTAAAAATTAAAACAAAAAGTAAAAATTTACATTTAAAAAGGAGAGAGCTCACATTGCGCTTGAAACTTTGAAGAGAGAGTGAGGCTTATACTTCGGTTAATGTACCGGCAATGCACTACTTATTTACGAAAAAATAGAAGTAATCGATTTCCAACCACTTGAAAATCTGAACCCAAGCCTGAACGTAATTAGCTATGATGGGTATACTAATACAAGCGCCGGTTTTTTTCTCCCCCCTCGCCTCCTTCCCTCTCACTCCACCCCCAAAACTCCACCTACCCCAAACTCCAGCAGTCGCGTTAATGACCTCCGCCGTTGACGCACCTCTAAACATTACAAGCACGATCTCGACCGAATTCTCGCGAGAGTTGGGCCTCGGCATCTGATAACATCCTACGAAATTGCAATTTTCGTGCGCGGGAACTGCTAACAGGACGTCACTTTGAACTTCCGTGTAATCTGGAGTAATCTTCGCACTCCGCTTCCACAGCTATTTTTCAGTCTGGAAACGGAGACGAGACCATTAGGCGAGAAATTACGCCATCCGGAAAAATGTCTTGAAAGTTAAAGACGCGTGCGCAGAAGAGTCTCTGGAGTAGCACAAAGACATGAGTAAATGACCTCTGCTACCATTTAACACTTGTTTTCAAATTTTGTTTCACAAATGACAGGTAAGGCAATGCTGTGCTGGATAGCGTTATAGCCATGGCTCAGAAACTTGGCCCCTGGGGAAGCTGAATGTTAGCTGATCCGAGACATGGAGAGGTGTGTATTAAGATGAGGAAAGAGCGAACAATACTGGGCAGGAAAAGAAAAACATTGAATACATGCATGTGCTATATTTTGTTGTTGGAGAGGAGAATGAGATAATTACTGAGACAGCAGAAAAAGCGGAATGCTAAAACGCTTAAGAGATACTGCTCAAATAGTTCTGATGAAGAATGTCGACTAATACTCATGAGGAGGCCAAAAATACAGGATAGAATACACTTCCATATTTCGCACAATGGAGTCACAATTGTTTTTTTTATACTTTTTGTTGGGGAGGCTACCGACAGCTAATGTGATTTGCGCCATTTAGGATGGATGGGAAAAAAGGGTGGAGAGAAACCCGGCGTCGGCATTAGCCTACTCTTGTCGAAAGGCGCCAAGGGGTCCGCAGTTTAACGTCCCATCCAACGGACGTCGTCCTCACTCGAGGTACTCTCCACATAGTACCTCAAGTAGGGATTGGGATACCACTGAAAAATATTTCTTGTCTCCAGGATTTGAACCCAGGCCTTCACGGTAGGAAGCCAGTACGTTAGCCTCCGCACCATCCCAATCCTCCCTACATTTATACCGTATAATGGAGCACGGTTTCCGGACTCCTTCAAGGCTGTTCGGCAAGCTATAAGTGCGAATACATTTTTCCAGGGACATGATATGTTGATCAACATCATTATTTCAATTACATGGATTACCCGTAGGAAATACAGTAATTTACTATCAGTAAGTGCGGATATACTCTGATTCATCAACAAGTTCAAACATATAATCCACATTTTACACGCGCTGTAGTCCAAAGCCAATTTTACTTGAAACCTTGAAAATCTATTCGGCCAATATAATAAAAAGGAAGTGTTCTAGGCAGCAGAGGAATTGATAATTCTATGGGTACAGCTATTTCCAAATCATACCATTGCGGTTTAGGGGTTAGTGGCAAACTAGGGCCCAACATATACAGTACGGTATAGGCAACCAATATTGCATAATTTGCTCCGCCGTAAAAACCCGAACGGTCTGTCACTGCTCGGGTATTTATGATGATACAATTACAATAATTCGCGTGATGTTCATATCAGAGTGATATTGATGATATCACCGATGTCGCGCCACCTGATCTCAAATCCGTTCATGTCCATGCTCAAATTCGAAGAAAGAGCTATCTTAATGTAATTATAAAATATTAATTCGTCTTCATGAAACGAAACTAATAAACTTCCCATTGTGAGGAACTTACAGAAGCGGCTATACATATTTTTTCCGGCATGAAAAGCACGCTATAATTCATCCAAGGTTCACAAAATGCGGCCCTATTTCTTGGCGCGGGCCAGGCGCGAATTAAATCACCGCTCGCTGTGGTGATATACCGGTATTTCTATTATGGGAAGAATCAACCCCAGCCGTACTCTTACAAATGGGCAAAGGATGGGTGTGGGAAATTAGAGAGGAAAGAGATATGAATAAATAAATAAAATAAATAATTCCACTTAAATAAAAATAAAATAAAACCATAAAGGGGGGTTGGAACAGAAAGTGAATAAGCAAAAAAAATAAATAAATAAAAATATAAATGAAACAAGTGGTAAAAAAATACTTTTCCCAAAATATTCATACGGCCGTAGTTACCGTTCGCTTCAACATAACCAGTATTTATGAAATTTAAGAATCTGGTCAGCACCTCATACAATTCGTTAATACCACAATATTGTTCAATAAATTCTATATATTATTAATAGTAGTCCGTGTCAAATGTTGCGGGTTACCGAAATGTTGAGTAAACTGCACAATGTATCAATCAAGACTTGTTTCTATTGTTTCTTTTACTGAAATTCGGGAGGTTTAGGACAAACTATTAGCTTGAGTTTAAGGAACTATTTCCACTAACTCCTCACCTACAAAATTACCTGATGACGTCCAAATATGTTAACAAGTCGTTCAGGAATAAGAGCGTGCCAGGATTGAAAGGGATTGTGACAGAGTCAAGTTGGCAGTGAAGGAGTGAAGGGATTGTGAGAGTGGGAGGTGGGTGTGAGAAGGAGCGGAGGGGAGCAGACCCAGAGGAGGAGGCTAGGACGGGAGAGAAATCATGAGGAGAGAGAAGGACTTCCCTCTACCCCCGACCCACCCCTTTTTAAACCCCGAAGTCCTCCCCGTTTCCCCAAGAAACCCTTCCCGAACTCCCCCTATCCTCCACCCCTCCTCCCGTATCATCCCAAATCCCCCCCCCTTACAATCCCTCTCCCATGCACACACTAGCCGAGACGGAATGAATTCGCGAAAGATGGCGAAAATGATTCGAAGCATGCCTCACGTCGTAAGTCCCGCCTCCTAATATACGGCGTAGGATATTCATAAATTCTGAGGCAAAGCCATTCAAAGGAGAGGATTTTGTGGGGTTGGGGGGGGGGAGGGGGAGGGCGAGAAGGGAGGAGAGGGGGGGGATTGCGCGATGATGACGATGGGATGGGAAGAAATGTGGGGAGGGAGAGGTGGAAGGTTGGGAAGGAAGGATTTTGTGTGTGTGTGTGTGCATTTCTGGGGTGGAAGCGGGAGGAGAGTGAGTGGGGTGAGTGGGATGGAGGGGAGAGATGGATGATGGCATAGAGAAACGGGCGGAAGTGGAAGAGGTGGGAGGTGGGTGGGGGGGGTGAAGGAAAGAGGAAGGAAGGGGTGAGAACGGGAGGAAGAGAACGAATTGGAGGGAAGGGAAGACGAGGAAGCGACGGCAACAATGAGGCAGTTGCGGCGGATGGCGGAGAGAAAGGAGCCTTTTTTTTCCATTCGAGTCAAGGGGTAGAGAAGGAAGAGGAGTAAGTATTTTAAAAGGAAATTAATGAATGTAAATGAAAAAAGTCAATATATATATATATATATATATATAATAGGAAACGAACGAATGAGGATTCAGAAGAGAAGGGAATGAAGGGAGAGTGGTGTGGGGAAACAAGAAAGCGACGCGAAAACAAGTTAATGGTCCATAGTTTTCCGATCCTTTGATGAAATTCAGGAATTTCATCCCCGCCCTCACAAAGAATGTGACGTAATAAGTCGTAATTAATCTAAAGATATTGGGATAAATCGACCGGGAAGAAATTAATTTAGGAGGAAGTTCCCGCTTCAAACTAAGGGCAAGGATTATAACACCTTGGTTTTAACTCGATCAGCGCGGGGAAATCACCTTCGCGAGATTAAGGATTTAGGACAAAAGAGATGAGAAGAAATGATTTACAGCGCTTCTATATTCGAACGAAATGTAAATACGGTGGAAATAAAACTTTTCAAACTTCAAAAAAAAACAAATTTAATAATAAATATAATAAAATGTATATAACTACATAAACTCCGGAACATTCTGAACAAAATAAAAGGATACGAACGGTATCTTACATAAAAAAAACTACGTCTGGACTTTAAACAAATCACGCGAGACCTTCCGATGCAACAACACTTTTTTAAATGACAAATTCAAATATCATTCCGATGACGAATGTCATTCCTCAAATAGTGATGCACCATGATGACTAAGTTTGAAACCAGTTATTATCGAGACTGTCTTTTTTTTGTCTCAATTCTGCCATTCCATTCTCAACATCCTGCGCTTCCATTTCCGGAGGCAAACGACATCTGATTTATCAACCGACAGAAAAAAAAAGGAAATGCATATTTTCGAAGGCCATTTTATTTAATGCAAACTTTAATTTTTTTCTTGAGCCTCATATCGAGAGGTAAAAGGTAAATTATGAGACCTTCGATGGGAAAATAAATGGGGTGAGGGCAATTTTAAGAGGCAATTATTTAAATTTTAATTGTTTACGGGGAAACGTTCCCCATTTTCATTTCTCCTTCTGCAGCTCTAGATAGAGATCGGCACCGTCCGTACGTTTTGCATACGCGTTTGGAGAAAAAAGGGAGGGAATACGGGCGAGACCGAAAGACTGAAAAGGGTGGGAGAACGGGAAACACCGGAGAAATAATTATTTCCGCCTTGCTTTCGACAGAAAGATTAACCTCTCCACACAACATTTAACGGTTATGTATGCGCAAAGGAAACGATTTCCGTTCTCATTGCCCGCCGCATTGAAATTTTAAAACAAACGAGCATTAAGATAGAGAGAGAGAGAGAGAGAGAGAGTTAGAGAGAGAAAGAGAACTGTTTGTTTTTCACTTACGCCGAAATGTTAATGCCTAACTACGCACTTTGCTCCCAAGCCGATTTGAAAGCGTAATTATGTAATTTGAAAGGCAAAGAATCTAAACATATTTTAAATTTTAATAACACCCGGTGGGCTTTTCGTCCCTCAACGCTTACGTCATGCCGTTTTATTGTTTGCCCCATCCACACAGTGGAAAGGAAGTGCGCAGATATGAGGCCAAAGCAAGCAAGGATCATCGTCACGCACGTATTGTTTGAGCATATTCTTCGGATAGAACTTTTTTCCCCACTTGTAACATTCATTATTGTCCATTTGGGCAATAAGGGCCCAGGCAGGCGTTTTCACATTCGTGTAGTCGTAATCAGGATGACAAACGCTCACTCGAGATAATAACTTAAAAGCTGTTATTAGCTCATACGTTACACCCACTGACTTCCATGTCACCTCTGGAGTGAAAGATCCTCCGGTTGAGTCATATCTAATGGGCAGAACAGCATTTGAAAGAGAAGGAGAATAATGATTGGACATAAACTTCAACCTTTTCAAAGGCACGGAAACACAGCCATAAATAAATACACCTAACAGGATGGACCCGAGCGAAAAAGACTAGGAAAAATTAATACATGAAGTAAAATTTTAGGGTGACATCGGAGTAAAAAGAAATAGCATTAATGGAAAATTAAATAAGAATTGGTCAAAGGTCTACGAATTGTAATTCTATTTTATTAATGAAAACGTTTCACCTTAGGGTGTTGAAGCACATTCCAACCGCTTTCATAGTCTGCGCTACAAGATTTTTGGAATTTGACGTATTTCTGTTGATAAAAGAATATATATATATATATATATATATATATATATATATATATGTATGTATATGTATATATATATGTGTATATATATATATACATATATATATATATATAAAGACTAAGATGCTACACTGAATTATTGCAACCAATTGGAAATTTCATCTGCTGCACGTGATAACCAGAAACGAAACCCAGGCGTATTCCTCTTCTTAGGAACACAAATCAGGTCGGACACGGCGACTTTCTTTGAGCGTGAAATATAAAGGACAATACCAAATTAAATTCACCACCCAAGGGCGCATGCGTGATTTAATTATCGCGAGTGTGGGATAAAAAAATAACAAAAACAAACTGACCTAACGATCTCGACAAAAAGATTAAAACGAGAGTCGCATTCAGTCGCGCAACATTTCACCGCCCGCGTTCCCGTAATCGGGATGACAAACGCTTTCACAAGACGTGGAAGACTTGAATTTTAGAGATCATGGATTGGTTTCCCGGGATTGGTCGCGAAAGGGGACGACAGTATGGGATGAGCGAGGGTTAGGGAGACATTACAGGAGAAAGGGACACAACGTGAGGGTGGCGGAAGGGTGTGGGGAGGGGGGTTAGAGAGATAGATGAAGAAAGGTGGACAAGGAGGGAGAGGGATGCTGCAGTAGGTTGGTGGCGGTGGTGAGTGATGGGAAGAGGGAATGCTGCGTTGCCGGATTGTGCACCGATACGAGCGTTGTGTGTGCACCTGAGCGCACCAGAGACCACTTTCAGCAGGGGAGGGACAATCACATTGAGGGACGTGAATGCGAGAAGGCTGTGACGGAATAATCACATGCCGATGTCTGTGCATCGCGTAAAGGGATAGCGTGTGCACTCTGCACGATGTTCGCGTTGCGACCTGGTGATTACGAGAAACCTAAGAGTAGCAAGGGGAATTGTATGGAAGGGCGTCGGGCTTTACGCGCGGGAAAGAGGAGAAGGTGAATTCCATCATGGAGGCTTATGTCGGCCATTTCGATGTCCCTAAAACCGTTCTGGCACCGAGGGCGATATTGTTCAAAATCAAAGTCCATGCTGCAGCGCGGGCAGATCCCGCCCGGCCTTCTCTGCCTACCACCCCCGTTGTCCATTCATTTCTCGGCTCCACGCGTGCGTTTTGGCATTTTCTTTATCCTCGAGAACGGAACAATGTGCTTCGCTGAACTACTCCTGCCTGATATTTTATCCATAAAAGGTCAGCGCAACATAAATTTCCTGCAGTCTGACCTAAAACTCAAAATGTTTATGCGATAAAGATTACACAGATTAACCCTCAACTCCACGAGGGATAAAGAGAAAACGAATATTAAATCGCGTCCAAAAATTACATCCTCAAATCAAATACATCGAATCAAGTGTGATGTTGTGGAAGGCGAACGTGATCATTTCGCGACAAATAATAATGCACTGTTCCACAGTTTACTAAATTTTATCCACAGTGGAATAGAGCATTAACATTTGATACGAGTTGATTACATTATCAAACTTTCTTGTCTGTCATGCGACACAAGACTAATTTCATTGATTTCAGAGAAAAATATATGAAAATTTGACTCCAGAATACGATGAGAGTGTAATAATAATATGGGAACTTCCATTTCATTCGGAAATGCAGACGAATGATGAAAAATATCAGGAACTATTACAGAAGAAAAACAGGAATACATATACAGTATGTCCAAATACAGGAGCATTATTTGATTTTATTGTAGTCGCTAGAGAGAAGATACAATGATGCGAATAAAGCAGGAATGAATCTATTTGCAACAGCCAGGGTCTAATTGTGTATAAAATATCACATTCATTTAAACTAATAGGAAAATAGTTTTTAGTTTTAGGAAAATAGTTTTAGTAGAAAGAAAAATTCTCCTAAGTTAATAGGAAAAACTAAACATTTATTTTTGCTTCGGCTGTTTTTTGCGGATCACATGAGTAATGGAATATTACGCTTATGGAGGGTTTACTCCTTATGATTTTGCAAAAAAATTTACACCCTGAATTCTACGATGATAAGGGGAATATATTTTGAATAGTTCCTTCACACTCCAAAACTAAAAATGTATGAACACTGAAGGAAAAAGCTACAATGCGCTTCTTTGATAATACCTTAATCGGAGATTATTTAAGTTTCTTTCAACAGCATCAGAAACCCAAAACTCTACATTAAAATGGCAATAGCTTCAGTGTACCTCTCTTTACTTTGAATTATCCCCAGGAAAATTTCGAATTTATAGTGTTTCGGCCCTGGCAAATTTAATTAGATAGCAGCAATGGCACTAAATATTTTTAGCTAGTGATGAACGTCTCCATTCAAAGTTTTCATTTCAAGACCTACGTGGCAAACAAGTATAATGCTGTTTGAACCTCCAAATGTTCACGTTGTTCTCATTAATTATACAATGTCAAAAGAATGTTCAACCACTGTTTTAAAAGGAAAAATGAAAAACAAATCACAAAAACTGATTCTAAGACGCGACGTAAAGACGACTTAGGGTTCTCACATAATCTAAATAACGACGATAACTGCAACAAAACACACTCGCATAAAACGCTCTTCGAATCGGAAGGCCAAGATAACTCACGCCCGCGAACCAATTTCCCGAAACCGAAAACGTTATTTCAATCACTTGGCGTCGTCGGCATCTCGAACTGGCGCGAAATAAGCTATAAAGAAGGAGATGTCCTTTTTTTTGCGTGCAGTCGTCTATAGAGCCACCAACACGTCGAGCAATGCACGGGTATGCACACACACACACACACACACACACATACTGCCCGTCGGGACTTCCTTGCTCAAAAACCGGTTCGGGGTGTACACTCAACTCAGTCCCACATTAGTTTTAAAGCGCCGACTGTTAGACTACAGTAAAAATCCCATTACTCACGTTAAGTGCCGGAGACTGTCCGTCGATGACTTTACAAGCGAGAAGTCTTATAGGGAGAGCATGAATAAATCCAACATATCAACTATTCATCATCGGCGGGTGATGGGGAGGAATGGACGGAGGGAGGAAACAGTCTCCTCCACACAACAACGTTGCAAACCACCCACACCCCTCCACCACCCCTCGGTGTCCACCGTTCTCGCTGCTCATAAACCCAAAGAGAGAGAGAGAGGACTGCAGCGTCATGACGTTCTGAGAAATCAGGCTGGTGGAGGGATATTTTTTTAAATATTTAATACCGAGAGAGAAGACGGGAATGTGGGGGAGGAGACAGGGGTGAATAGTGAGCAAGGATGAGCGAAAAAAAAGAAGAGACAAAAAGGGGAGGGCGTTGAGTCGGGAACGCATGTATTAATTGATTAGGTACTATTTCTGGCGACACACTTTAGTTCGGCAACAGCTATAACAAAGAGAAAATAGCCTTTGTTCGTTGTTAAGAAGCGTGACAGCTCAAGTGCCTTAATTTTTACTTTTGAAGTCTTCCCAAACTTCGGGAAAATCCAAAGAGCAATATAGAGAAAAATTGCTGCGATTCACCGTCATATTATACTAGAGCTAATTAGACAAAATGTGTGTAGTATAATATTAAAATATACTTTATTGGTACAAAATGTTTTCGGAAGAGAAAAGATTTCAAAGACGCTGAAGAATATTTCGTAAACAGTGAACAGAGAAACCAAAATTTCTTAAATTCTAGCTCAAAGGTAATTCATTCATCTTAGTGACGAAAGAGGAAAGGTATTTCATACGGAATTTCAAATATTTTCCGATTTGAACTATGGAATGACTGGATTCAAAATACAGTACTGTTATAACACTTTAAACAACGCTAAATGAACTATCAAAAACCAATGTGAAAATATAAGTAAGCAATAACAATAAATAGGACGCCAAAATTCAAAAACCTGAATTTTATTTTAATAGAAGTAGGGAAAAGAAATCTTCTTTGGAAATCTTGCCGGTTGATCATGAGGGTAAAGCTATTCGCTTGACTGAGAAATTGATCAAGAGTTAAAACTTCTTGGCCACTAATGTTTTTAAATGTAGTCAAAATTCTTTAAAGCCTCAAAAGTATTCGGAAATAATGGACAACGATGTGATTTGGTGCTGGGTTTATGATAAAAATTGTCTTATACATGAAAACTGATGCTCAAAACAATGAGGACATTACACACCGAAAAAAACTTTGGCACGCAATCGAAAATGGAACCAATGTACTAAATTACCAAATTATTAATAATAACATAGAAGAAAAACTTTATTTTATGGTTTCAACATGGCTAACTACCAAAAAATATAATGCATGGTAAATGTTATTTTTTGTTCAAAATTATTCATGACCAACCCATCTCAAATTTCAAAGACATTTTCTTGCAATAATTTAATTAGTATCTATGGAATATCAAGTAAGTAAGTAAGACACATGTGTGAATTCTGCATTCAAATTTATTTATTTGATCAAAATAATTTTAAGATGCAATATATCACTTTTTTGTTTTAATAATCGTGAATGACTGATTCTCTAAATAGAAATTCCTGTTTTGAAACCTATCCACGACAGACACTATAATAAAAATGTAAAAGATTAGTGACCAACTTTATGCACAGTATTAAAAATTACTGTAATTATAAAAATACCGCTTGGCCTCATGTCCTTAAAAAATGTGTATAAAGAAGAACACTAGTACACAAACATTAGAATGGAAACGCCTTTCATGGCGGTGCGTTAGTTTTGAATATATGGCACACCATCAAATTTTTCCTCGGCAACTCGTTCGTTCTTCAGGACATTTTGTTTTTCAAGAATGATAAATAGGCAATTATCTTAGCATGTAAATTTACCCTTAAAAAGTTGCAGCAATACGCAAGTCAACCATTTATCAAAACACAAACACGTGCAACGGTTTATTTAATTTTTTTTAAATTTTACAAAATTTAAATACTCTTATTGCCAGTAAACGAGCACAAATAGCATATCCTATGTAACACTGACCTATAGGCAGATTGTCTGTAATCATAAGTATACTTATAGGTTTCATGTTGTGTAATCATAAGTATATTACTTATAGGGTTAGCAACGGTCCCCTCTCATAATACTAAACACATTTCAATATTTTGCAACTAATCACAATTTTTCAAAGAATTACTCCACCCGTTTGAAGTGAGAGAAAACATCGAGAAACAAATCTATTACCAAAGCATTTCAAAAATTAATATTCTTGAAATACGCTGGAAATAGATCTTGCTCTGACAAAAGGAACTCTCGTTCAGACATCATTTCGAAGTTCTGAATTAGCATAAGTTAACATCTTCACGCAGAATGATTGAGAACTTCTGGGAAATGTAGAAAATTGGAAATTGACAATATCATGCGAGGGCTACGGTGCTAAAATAATATCCATTAATTCTCCATACTCAAAAAGTTTGTCGATAGACGTGCGTTGCGCGAAAGTTAGCGATTTTAATTGAAAACGATCTGGAAGGGCATGGGAAAGAAATCTACATAAGGTGAGACTCGGAACACAATTCCATTACAGTAGGGCAATTCAGTGAATAACAATTAAACGTATGGAGAATGAAATTATCTGAGGCACAATTATTGCCACCGTCCATCGAAGACCAATTGGAATTCCAAAAACTTAAAAGGAAGTTGCGATAATCACTTAAAAAGAGAATCACGTACTTATATTCATCTATCAGTCCCCCTACGAGAAGTGTAACAATGAAGAAAATCCTCGCTAAATTGCAAAAACGCAAAATTGACTCTCTCCATCTTGTTTTTAGCAATCGGCCATGGTGCAAAAGCAAGGCGTAATAGAGACAAGAAGAAATTCACCACTACTATTGTAATCTTTTTCATAATAATGATCTGCAGATGGTAAAATATTGGCACGCCCGCTACCTACAATAAACCGCAGATACCACTTACCATACATATATATACAACGGCGAGTTCAAAGTATAAAAAAACCTTACTTGAAAACTATCACTTTGTGCCGAAATCAAGCTAAATCCGATGAGCCGAAATATGTATAACAAGAATTTTCACAGATTAACATAAACAGAGAGTTATTTTAGCTTGCTTCTCATATGTTCCATCAACTTGTTCTGATAATATTCACGCACGCGAATAAATGTAATTCTTGTAAACCAAAGAAACATATGTTGAAAGTAATCTAAGGTTCAAAATATACTCCATTTTCAACTGATACTACAGTTAAAATTTTCTATACAAATGTTATATAGTAAGCTGAAGTCAATGCATGATGAAAACTGAGTGCAATAAAATAAAGTGCTTTCAGCGATCACTGCGAAGCCCGAGGATGAAATGAGCTACTAAACTATGAGCCGATTAAAAGGGAATGGAGGTAATATATTGTACTCCTCTTCACCCACATCGCAAATCAGATAGGGAAAGGAGTCATTGGAAATAAAACCGATTACAAGTAGCTATCAAGAACATTCAGTGCACTGCACCACTGTAAGCAGTCAATTATATCGGTCTGGCATTTCGAAAGTCGGTTGGGTTCTCTCAAAGGATTTATAAAAAAAAACCTCTTTAAGTTAAAGAACCCCGTTTGTCAAACATACCAATTCGAAGGGAAATCGAGGATAGAAAGCGCAAAAAATAGGAGATATCCGATATCAAGTAGAATCTGCGGAGCAATATTTGCAGCAAAGATAATTGCCACCTGAAATGACATATTGTAATGATATCAAATGGAGAGCTGTGTTACCCAAACGTAAATAATTGGCAAGCTCCTTCGGACATCTGAACAAGTATCAGTACTTGAGTCCAGAGGAGGGAGAGAATCACAAGTTGCTATGTGCCAGCACATGAAAGTTCATTACTTCCCAAAGATTTTAACACAAAAAGTAACTTAAAATAGTTATTGTCAAGTTATATGAACTTTCAGAGACATGTACAATAGGCATGGAAGAAGGACTATTTTTATGGTAGAAGAAATCCAAACCCTCGGTTACATTTAGTTTAAATAAGGCATTTAAGCCCAACCAGTGAAAATGTCGCTGTTATTTCACTAAGCGAGGAAATCGCTTCGTGGGTTAGATGCGCTCTTTGGGTTAAATGGAATAAGGGACCATTTGGTCGCAATTTCGCCCTAATAAAGACATCTATAATGACATCTATCTATAATATAATCTTCCTGGGAAACCATAGCAGGCACAGGGACGGAACTGGCCCCCCTGCCCTGAAGTGTGAATTTTACACGCCGTCGGTCTTAGTATTGGGTGAACTCTACCATCACCTGCCAAACCAACCTTCGGGTTGATTACTGTGTTTATAGTTTTTATGGTATTAGAAAACAAATAATTACTTGTATGAGTAATATAATAATATTTATCCGAAAAAAGTAACAATTGTTTTAAAAACCTAATTAACCCTTGGTAATTATATGAGATCAAGCATATTGCGTTTCAAATAAGTCTGGCGAGAAAAGATAGCGAGTTAATTTACTTTTGAATTTGAAAATTCACTAAAATTAGGTCGCAACGCTTTCCGTTAGCAATTAACGCTAAAAACCATAACATAATTACTTTCCAAACTGTTTCACAGGTGAATACTCAATTTCTGGATAAGGATATAATGGTTAAAAAGTGAAACAAATAAAAAATTATGAATGAAATAAGAGAATATTTGCAGACAAAACAGTGGTAGCTACAGTTAGAAAACTATTTTTGTACAAAAATTACCAATAATAAACAGAGAACGTTGACAGGCAAATACAATCCATAGTAAAGTTTAACCTCCGAGTTCCAGCAAATATTTTTACTTAGAGCTATGACAAATGTCAACTTTCGTGTTGCTGAGATTGACAGCTATTTTTGCTAAGATTGACAAAGTTGCTGAGAGTAAGTTATGCCACCCAAAATTCCTATTGAAACCATGAAAGAGATACCTCTCGTCATAGTAAACAGCCGCGATTTGGAGCCTTCAAAACACGGTATACCGCAGCTCCCTTGAATTTGATATTTTTTAACTCTTTCCACTAAAACTTAAACCAATATTTAAAGCGAGATAAAGGAAACGCTGCAAGGTCTTTGCTGAGAAAAGTGAAATTTTCGACGTCACTGAGTAACCTTCAACTCTATCACTTAACTTGAAACAAGATCTCACAAAGAAGACTGGAATAGTCGGTACCAGGAATTTCTCAACTAACTTAAGAACTCGCAAGCTAACAGGGGGAAGCAACAATGATTTCCCTCAGATTCCTCCCGCGAAAATATATTTTTGGGACACCCAATTTCAACAGCAACAACACTTACCATTTAATTAATTTATAAATTTAAAAAAACAATGAAACAAAATTCAAACAATGATATTTCACCACTCTTAAAGATTTTATTTTTCAAATTCGCTAGGAACGACTGCATTTCAATTATACGTAATTAAATCCATTAATTAAGGCATGGAAAATTATCTAATACATAATGAATTAGAAATTTAAATTATTTATCGAAGCAAGCAAAATCATACCAGTGGTTAATTGATTATTTAAGTGTTCATCTTTTTGGAAGTAATTGGCGCGTAGGAGATTAGAAAAGTGATAATGAAATCTGATAAAAGAATATGATAAATTTACATGCCCAATCATGGATTCGAATGCGCTACAGAGCAACATCATTTGTCGATAATCAATTAGGAAAAATAATATTCCCATTATACATGAAATGCATTAATTTATATACGACCAATGAATCAATTATTTAAGATAGCTGGAATATTACATCCATTGGGAGGTGCGTTGTCGAAATGAAATTTTAACAAGGTAAAAATATTTAGAATACTGAATAGTATATAACCAAAGAATAAATATCTATAATTATAAAATAACTGATTTTATTGATTCCGAAACTCTTAAGAGCAAATATAAATGTTAGAGAAATCATTTTGATACATATCGTTTTATTTAATTATTGCTTCAACATAACGTTACGTGCATTGCATTTTTTCTTCTTCAATGACGTAATAGAACAACCACTTTCAAATTATCTCGCGTGAATTGTTTAAAATGCCAAACAACATTAAAGATGGTCTTAAGATATATATATATATATATATATTTATATATATATTTATATATATATTTTCATAGACTTTTCATGTCCCGGTCGAGAAAAATATGTTCACATTTGTGATCCGCTCAAATCCGCCTACCCCACCACTCGTGTTCGTCCTTTATATGTGTTCCTCTCCCATTTCCTTATCTCTATTTCTATGTGAATGAATATATATATATATATATATATATATATATATATATATATATATATAGATGATGCGGAAGTACTCACGAGAGCAATATAACTTTTGGACGGCACAATAGAACACAGAATAAAACAGATAACACGTAAAAGGACACTCACACTGTAGATGATTTAAGCTTTCGGCCTACTCCGAGGCCTTCTTCAGGTCAGACTGAGTCTTATCTGTTTTATTCTGTGTTCTATTGTGCCGTCCAAAAGTTATATATATATATATATATATATATATATATATATATATATATATATATATATATATATATATATATATATATATATATATATATATATATATAACCTTGGAAAAGACGCTCTCCGGCGACGCACAAACACACAAACACTAACACAAAAAACACTACACACATAGAAACATAAAAGAAGGACACTTACATTGGATATTTACGTTTCGACGGCACGGCCGTCGTCATCAGAATCTGATGACGACGGACGACGATGGATGACGATGATTCTGATGACGACGGCCGTGCCGTCGAAACGTAAATATCCAATGTAAGTGTCCTTCTTTTATGTTTCTATGTGTGTAGTGTTTTTTGTGTTAGTATATATATATATATATATGTGTGTATATAATGAAACGTACCATTAATAAGTACATAATTCTTGGTCCGAAACAGTGATAAAATAATATTGTTTAACAGCAAGACAAAGGTGCATGTAGAATAAATATAGACTCGGATTAAACTCTTAAAATCCTCAATACAATTACAGATATACGACTCGTACATAACAGAAAACTATTAATATCTACCTCACGTATAAGAAACAAAATTAAAAAGCAATGGGTTAAAATAATTACGGTAGATAATATCCAAATATGGTAAGAAAACGCATTTGAAAAAGGGAAAGGGAGTTTTGAAATAACCAAAGAAAGAGTGCCAATTGGAGAAGCAAAGAGAAGAGATTAGAACAGAGTAAGCTAAGAAGCCTTTCTATAATATAACCAATTACTAACCAGCAAATAGTACTAGCCAATGCATACGAAAACTTTTCATAAAACATAAACGAAGTTAATTTTAAAGGTTGTTAGATCCAACCTAAAGGAATAGCAGAAGTTCTACGAGGAGTGGATGGAGGGAAAATCTTATGGAAGACACTTAAGTGAAAAAAAGAGAAACTAATTAGACACATCCTGAGTCACGATATTTCACCAAAGATGATAATGGAAATAACCATAAGGTAATTAAAAGTCTTAAAATTACGCTACAATGTCGAAACATCGTGCCAGTGTCTACTTTTTTTTCCGACAGTGATAGCCATGGTGGCCATAAGTGGCCTACAACTGGCAGCGCAATACCAGTAAGCAACAATACGGCGCAAAAATAGTGTAAACATGGCTGCTCCACTTTCATAATGCGCCACAGAAAAACAGCGATTCATAATTCGCTTATCCAAAAGTCAGGGGAGGGAAACATCTAAATTTATCGATGAATAAAAGCTCAGAATGGTGATGGACACATTCCACTTCAGCAATTAAGTCTGGACTAGAAGTTCCTAAGCAATGCCATTACCGTATCAGACCACCTTCGACCAGTTCAGGCACACCGTGTTTGGGCAGCAGAGGCTTTTGGAGTAGTTAAAGCATTTCTAGAGGTATCCGTGAACTTTCGAAGGGGTAAAATACTTTCATTGTACACCAAAAGGAAACATATGAAAATAAACGTGAGAGAGAAACTTAAGCATTCAATAAATTACGAGACAAACAAATATTTAAGTTTTAATGTTTAAATTTGACTCACTCCCGTATAATAACTGTTGCAGGAATCTAAGGACGACTTATGAGAAGCAGGTGATAGCATGTGTCAGAGAAAGGACCTAGTAAGGAGGCAATATAATGGCAGAAAAATAAGAATATCATGGAAATCTCCAGCAAGAAAATCTTCAGCTTTATGGCCTAGAATAATGATGAGCGACTGTTAAATTATGTTTTCGACAGCACACAACTTTTAAAAACAAATTAAAATTATTCACACTATAGCAATGCGCGGGCAAAATTAACAATAATAACCTCCTATGATTGATTCCATCAAATCCAAAATTTGCTTTAAACGGATTACGGGTGAATGATTAATATTTCTCATATTTAGCCTACGAATAAATAACCTATATAAAATATGCATGATAATCAACACGCTAATCGATGTCACGTCAACAAATAAATCAAAATCAGAAAAAATATACCATAGATAAATACTATTCAATCGCAAGAGTACTATTCAACTGCATCTGTACATAGATACCATTCTTGCATCACAATAAATGAACAGACGAATAAGAATTAAATTTATTACGTCTTGCACTCTCTATTCCAATATTAAAGCAGTTTTTTTTTACTTTTACATTAAAAATATATGAAAAAATCAACTCTCAAGTAGATGTCGAAAGCATTAGTGCCCATGTGTCAGTGGTAATTTAAAAAAAATGTTAAATTAAAAAAAATATGCATAAGATAATCAACACGCTAATCGATGCCACGTCGACAAATAAATCAAAATCAGAAAAAATATACCATAGATAAATACTATTCAATCGCAAAAGTACTATTCAACTGCATCTGTACATAGATCCCATTCTTGCATCACAATAAATGAACAGACGAATAAGAATTAAATTTATTACGTCTTGCACTCTCTATTCCAATATTAAAGCAGTTTTTTTTTACTTTTACATTAAAAATATATGAAAAAATCAACTCTCAAGTAGATGTCGAAAGCATTATTGCCCATGTGTCAGTGGTAATTTAAAAATAATGTTTAATTTAAAAAAATTATAATGGGGTACGCGGGGGACAGAAGGACAGCAAAAGATCTAGATCGACATGCTATTTTTTAGTATAATTTAACTCCGTAAAATTTTGCAATACCCATAAATTGAGCAGAAATGTACAGAAAGAAAGGAAACGAGAAAGTGACGGAGGAGAGAGGATTGTTGGGAGAAATCAAAAGGAGGCAGGAAAGATGGATACATTAAGTTTTGATTGAGAATGGGATGACTGTTAGAGCGAAGAACGTCGGGCAAGTAATAGGACAGGCATATTTGAAGGAATGAAGGAAGTGAACATGCGGAATTGAAGAGGGACTTATTTTGGTGCCTGATTTTAGGTTGCGTTTTTCGTTAGGAGAGGGAAGAACAAGAATTGTTTATGATGCGGCAATTCAAAAACAAACTTCACCGATAGAATAAAAAAAGGTTCACTTATAGAGATTTACACACCAACACTTATGCAATTTTCAAGAAACTGCGGGAGATGCCGCAACAGTAACTTTTAACGGAGTCATCCGTTTGCTTATGCAATTGACTAAAGTTAATTTTTTTAAGGCTTACTTTTTGGGCGGCAGGAAAAAGTTATTGAAGAAAGATTTTTAGTATGATCACATTACCATGACACCCTTTACAGAGTGCCAGAGTTACAACGCTGATCATAATTTACATTAAATATTTGATTTCTTTATCGTCTATTTTGGCGAGGATATATGTTGTATACATTGGATTTCATAAAAAATATAAAACTCAGTCACTGTCACTTCTCTAAACGATTAGATAATATCTATCGTTAGAACGACAAAAAAAAGAGGAAATATTTCATCAACTAGTGCAAATCAACCCGATACACTTCCAACGAAAAAAAGTATGAGAAATTGTGTCAAAGATAGAAAAAAAAAACATACGTCACACTCGCAGCGGAAACTCACATCGGTAATTCCAACAAGTAATCAGGATTACCAAAGCAAATATTCACTATAATCAATATAATAGTGGCGGTAAGATATTTATCTGGATCAATATAGCTTAATCTAGGG
The DNA here is from genome assembly GCA_037158775.1 of Hetaerina titia. Lineage (NCBI taxonomy): Eukaryota > Metazoa > Arthropoda > Insecta > Odonata > Calopterygidae > Hetaerina > Hetaerina titia. The sequence continues at coordinate 46,451,511 of CM073771.1, forward strand.
AATGATTTTAAGGTACGGAATCCGATTAGAGAAAGTCCTCGTCCGCGAAATACGGAAAATTATGAAAGTAGGCACAACAAAGAGGTTTGTCAAATAGTGTTAAGATTAATCTAAGTCATTATATTTGAATAGCGTAGGGAAATGGAGGAGGTGGAGGGATGAGGAAATCTATGACAGGACGTTTATGAATTTGGGCTCGAGAATTTCTATCCAGACCACCTATTTACATTGTTGCGAACGACGAAGAATTTCAGGGATAAAAATAAGGAAAATTGATCAAAGAATGTTACATTTATTAAAAAAGATTCCATCTTCAGGTTTTACGTATAGAACGCACATGAATATATCACATTTATAGATTAAAATATAACAGACAGAAAGTACGCTTAGCAGTTGAATTTGCACCTCATCTGAAATCACTCAATTTCTACACTTTTCAATCCTCGTACCCAGATGAACATGTTTAAGCCCATATGTTTGTGAAACGTTTGGTTGAAGCCTTTATGTTTTATAAGATAGTGGCAGTAACGTCTCTTCCAATTCCTCAATATGATATAAATATAACTATTAATAATTAGTTTTATTTGGCGAGCTGGTCCTATTGCTGGGCTCGTTATGTTTACCCTTACTTTTCACTTTGACTTTGAGGGAAGACTTCAATGTTATTTAATCAAAAAAGAAAATTCTCCACTCTCAATTCTGAGAATTATTCCGGAGGGAATTAACGATGGTGAAAGAGATTCATATGTTTGAGAATTTTACAACTTGAATTTATAAATAACGCAAGCGAAAACTTATAGCGCCACCTTCCCAAAATAATTCTCTTTCCTTTCTGAAACGTACAAGTTACGGACCGTCAGCTAGCTCTGCACGAAAGCTGCCAGCTGAACCCTCTCGCTTATCGAATACTACAACCACCTCGGGACAAGGGCGAACAACTTCAACTTCGTAAGCCGGTATGAATTAAATCAAAATTCGAAAGAGGGAGGTAGGTGAGGGAAGAACAGGGTAGGTTGGCGGTGGGGTGAGTAGGGTATCTTAGAAGACCCTGGTCCGCTACTACCAACGGAAGAGAGAAGGTTAAAGCAGAAAGAAGAAAGGGAGAAGAGATGGAGGAGATGGTATAAGTATCGGTGGAGGTGACGGCACGTCCTATTGCGATCGCTTTCTTTCCCGGAAGACGATTCGGAGGGGGGAGTTAGGAAAACAGCGATCGCAGTCGGCGAAGCTCGGTCCTGTCGCGAGAAACCGTCATCTCTCTGGGCCGAGCCGGACCCCGGTGAGGGAGAGCTGGCAAAACAGAACGAAGATGAGGACGCAGGTGAAATGAGAACGGAAGAAACGGGAGGAGGAGGAAGGAAAGAGAAGATCACGACGATGGTGACGGGGAGGAAGGCAAGCGAGAGAGGGAGATATTCGCGAGAGGGATGTGTGTGCGTGTATGTGTGGGAGGGAGGAGCGTTACGGAATAAATTGAGGGGAGAAAGAGAATTGAGGGGGAATAGAGAGATGGGGAGGGAGGAAGGTCTTGTGGCGTTATAGGGGGTGTGGGGGAACAAGAAGGGGTAGAGGGGGTGTAGGAGTAAGAGGGAAGGGGTAAGGCGGAGTGGCGGCGAGTATGGTTTGGAGAGGGAGGGTAGAGCGACGGAAGGTTCTCGAACCTAGAGCGCAGGCGTAATGGCGTGCGCCCTTCTTTCCCTACGCTCCCTCCCACCAACCCTCTTCCCCCATTCCGTCTCTTCCATCCTTTCCTCGCTCTTGCCCCCTCTTCTCCTCGCACGGCTCCACCTCAACCGCCAGAGCCCGCCACCCGCCAAACCCACCCACCAACCCACCCGCCCAACAGGCCACACCACAACGCTCTTCCACCGCCGACCTCCTTCCCCGCCACCGACGCCGCCCCTCTTCCCCCCCACACCTTCCCCCTCTCCTCCCACACCCACCCTACCTTCCCTCACCCCACCCCTCTTCTCTCCTACACTCTCCCTCGACGAGCGATTTGTTTTGATTACGACTGGAGGCCTCCCCTTTCCGATGAATAATGGATGTGTATTGCAATAGCAAAAAGGGAGGCTGGGGAAGAGGAGTGGGGAAAAGGGAGGGTTGAAGTAGGGGGCGGGGAAGATGGAAGACGGAGAGGAGGGGAGAGAGAGAGAGAAATGTGAGGAGAGAGGTGGATATGGGAGTGAGGGTGGGTGGGAGACGAGGGAAAGGAGGAGAGAGGCATGAGAGAGGGAAGGGTTGGGTTTTTAGGGGGATGGGAGGTGGGAAGGTGGGGTGTGGGAAACGAGAAGGGCGAGAGGTGGAGGAGGATGGGAAAGGTGAGGACGTGGGAAGATTAAGTAAGATAGAGAGAAGAAACGAACGGAGAAGTCGGATAGAGAGAAGAATAGGAATGGGGAGGAGAAAGATAAGGGAAGGGAAAAGCATGCGAGATGGGCAAGTGGAGAAGTGTAATGAGAGAACCAAGGAAATGAAGCAATGAAGTAATCCTGAAACACGAAAGCCAAGCTCTTAGGGTAAGGGGAAAAGGTTTGCAATGGAGAGAAGAACGGAAGGAAGGCACAGGTAGAGAGAAAGATATAGTGATACCAAAAGTATTCTTTGGAAGACTCAGAAGGAGTCTTTTCATAAGAAATTCTAAGTTCCGCACTCAGAGGAACAATTACAGAAAAGCCATATGAGAATAATTCCGCAAAATTAAACGACCACTCTTGCACTGAAGTTATATTTTTCAAAGTTGGAGGACTCCTCTAAAAAATCATTAGTATTCATTCCGTAAGATAGATCAAGGAAAATACATTTTTAAAAAATAAAAACTAATATATTTCTCTCAATCAGGATCAGAAATATGCATAGGAGGAAAGCTTAAATAGATACGAAAGGGGGTAACAAAAGGGTGCAGAAAAGGTGGAGCAAAATTCTGAAGACTTGGAATTTAAAGATAAATAGAATATAAAAGACAAATGAAAAGGATGGCGGAAAGGATGATGAGAAATCAACATTTATCTTTAATGCAAAAAACATCAGAGATACAAGACATTTTTTATGAAATTTTCTTAGTCGGAAACTTTTCAGACCACCCACGTATAAGGCAATAACATAAGGCAAAGCCTCAGAACGGAAGATAGGACGAGAATATAAAGTGGAAAAAACAAAAAATACAATGAAGGACTAGAGAAAAATATAATAAAGCTATCTCGAAGGGCTGTACGAGCCACATGAAGAAAAGAAATAGATGGGGCAAAGAATCATAGCGTGAAAATTGAGGCGGAGTGTGGAAAGCAGTAAGATTAGAAGGAAAATGCCTTTTCGTACAGAAAGGTAAATTAAATTTTAGGAAACGCACGAAGAAGGATGTTGAATTGGCACAACAAACATTTTCTACAGCTGTTTTGCGACGAAAATGGATTGGTGAAAATTGAGGGCCCGAAAGAGAAGGGAGCTATACGAAAAATACGCAAATTTCATTACCGATTCCTTTTGTTGTTAGGTCAATCAGTATTTTTTCAACAATTTAAAAGTAATGAGAATAACGTCTACAGAAAGGAGGGGGGTCTTGATGATACCTATGTGTCTGCAATTTTAATTAGCTTACTGCAAATCTAAAAGATTGGCGAATTTTTTTTACAAAAGGGGCACTCAATTCAACGCACAAATAAACTACAAAAGATCCTCAATAGCTCAATTAGGCGAAAAGATGTCTAAATTGAAAATTGCAATTTAAGTAGGGTTTTGCATCTAAAGTTAAAAGGATAATCGACGTGCAGAATAAATGTTAGATTAACCCTCAAATGTTCTCGCTTGAAAACGGCAAGTATTTTTAATTTCGTAAGGAGCACGTCAAGAAGCATGAAATATAGTAATTGATTTACCGCAAATTCGGCTTGTTTAATAAACGCACGTACTATATTCAATTCAGTCACTGTCGGACACAATAAGAATACACCACAACCAATAACTAATAGTGCATTCTACACAAATTGCGAATACGTGTAAGGTGAACTCTGCATTCAAAGACCTGTTTTAATCGGTAACAGCAGAGTGTTTAGAAGCGATTTTGTTACCGACGAAGACCGCTCGCCGCTACTTTCAAAAGATGTCCCTTTCCAGAATAGAGGAGGAAGTGAAGATCCGAAAACCAGAGCGGAAGGCGCGGTGGAATGGCGGCGAGAGGTGTAGGTGAATGGGTGATTGTGAGAGGGGTGGTCCAAGTAGGGTGATGAGGAGGGTAGGAGCAGGGGATCAGAGAAGGAGTAGATGGTCCGGATTGAGTGCTTACTGGAGTGGGCGACGGCAGTACTGGACATTATTAAGGGATGCGCAGATTCTGACCAATGAGAACAGAGATAGGTTGAAGAGAGAGAGAGAAGGATAGTGTGTTTGAGAGAGAGAGAGAGAGGGATATCTATGCTGCTGCCCGCCTTTATGTTTAAGCTTTGGGACCAATGCTGCCAACCATAATCGACTGTGAGCACGGGGAAATGTCGATAAGCGAATCAATGGTGAGTCGCCCCAGGGCACTGCGTAGAAAACTGGGTATCCGAATCTATCCATTCTGGTTTTAATGACATGATGCATACGCAGCGATACTATATGACCTTTTAACTTAAGCCAATTTTTGACAGAGACGTATTCTTGGGATGAAAAAAATATTATTACCACCGCAAATGAGCGAAAGCCTCAGCGATCGAAATTGAACCGACTAGGTCAAATGTCCAGTCACAGCTAATGCTCGAAAAATCGGCTTCCGTTAAAAGTAATTCGGAATAAGTCGACCAAGGATCAAGATGCACACTCAACCGAGCATTATTGTCAAAGAAAATTCCAACTGAAATTTCTTTTTCTCGGTTGGTGGTAACAATAAGATCTTCGCGTAACAGTTTTAAAAATGCTTGCCTTAGTGGAGCAAGGCAAATTGCAATTGAGAACATGAGGCATGCTATTTACAGAAATTTGCAGAAATATAATAGTCTTCATCGGAAAGTCAAAAAAAACGCAACCGCTTTGAAACGTTATCTTCAGAATTCTGATATATATTACGGATTTTTCTAATCGTGTCCAAATTATAAAGCTATTTTATGAATTTAAACTTCTTCACACGCGATTTTGAATTACCTGTGTGGTATTTTAAAAATTTACAGCCCAGTTAAACAATAGTAATTATGAGAAAGTGTCACAATTCTGTTACATTAAAAATTACACTTTTTGCCTTGAAATATGTTGACACAATTTATTGCTAAGTGAAAAATTGAACGAATTAACTGAGACTTAAGAATATGTGATACTGGACACCTGGATCTTACTCTTCTACTTAGCATTGCCCATTCCGACTCTATTCGCTATCCGCACCTGTGCAGTTTGTGATGTGTTAAGATTCCGGATAAGTCGTCCATCTCGCTAGTCCACCCCCATCTTCTATATTACGAGTATGTTCATTAATTTTGTTCAGCTTATTCTGTAGATCGCCTTCTCAAAACCCACAAAGCATACAAATACATCCCCGATAGACTCCATGTTCATTTAATTCATTATACATGCATACTATTGTTGCATGCAATAAAGAACTTACTGCTATGGCATATGATAAGGATTGACTGTAATCGTATTTTGTATTGAAATGTTTCTGTGGAATATCATATATAAGAAAGATTATACTATTATCGTTCATGATTAAGATTGTACATAAATTTACTTTTTATTATATTTACCATCAACGTTTTTTTATATGTTCTGTTGTTCTTTTATATGATAAAGATTATCACCATTGTAATTTCGAGATTTCAACATTAAATATACATTCGTGATAATTTTTAAAAACGTTTTAAAAAAACTCATGCAATTTGATTGTGATTTTCATTAATTAACAAATTAAACTCTTGTTATATGATATCATACCATTACCCCTTAGTCCATCCATACTTTATATGTATACAATACCATTACGCCCATAAATTCATGGGTACTGAATGATCATAAAGTTTCCCAAAATTACCGATAAACATCTAGCGAAAATACAATTTCGTCTATTTAAAAATGCAACTAGTAGACTGAAAGAATTACTCTTTAATCTTCGATTTTGTTTTGAATTGATTCATCTAGTTATTTTCCACTCTTGTGAACATTTTCATCTCGCATATAAGTTAATGCATTTCGGCACAGATCCAAAGACAAATGTATGTGTCTCAATAATGTTAATTTCACAACTGCAAGTCAGTATGCGGCAGTACTTGCCCTTCGATTAACCCGAAGTTGAGACATTCTAAAGTCACCTGGGGCAACTACGAGTACGTTAAGCACTTTCCAGGCAATTGTCACAACAAACTGTCAAGTCAAATGATCTACAACGCACGTACACCACTCATGCAACTTCTCAGCTATAATCAACACCTTCGTTTACTGCTAACTAATTTTCACCGGCGGTCAAAGGGCATGAAATGATTGAATACTACAAAACGCATGTAAATAGATCTTTACTTCCTATATGTATCGTTCGTCGGCTACAATAATTAAAATTGATATGAATATATGAAAGAGTATTATCAAGCACACATAAATATTCGAATATTCATAATTGAATACTATGTACTACTTTTCCTTAATTTTTTGAGCGTGGACTGACTGGTTTTAATGGATTAAAAAAACCCTTCACAGAAGGTTAACAGAGGTCGATAATTTCAGCAACACATTTATTAGGATGTACTCTGTGGACACCTAGCTTATATACGGGGTCCGTAAATTAAGTAATGAGACTGACAACGTAGCTTTCGATCTGGCAACACTGGAGGTACTGGGCTTGGAGGGGTGGTAGGTGAACATGTGATCCGCCGTACGGGTTTGAACTCGCTCGAGTCATTTGGTTTTTCGTAGCGATTTTTTTTGTGAAACAGTTTTTTTCAATTGTGTTCTAAAACTGAGTAACATCAATTTCGAGCAACGGTGTGGTATCAGGTTTTGCTTCAGACTTGAGCACAGTGCAACGGACACTCTTGCTAAACTTCAGCAAGTTTACGGAGATAGAGCCCAGGTTTTTCGTTGATTTAAGGCATTTTCAGAAGGAAGAGAGTCGATTGAAGTGGAACCACGAAGCAAAAGACCTTTATCTTCAAGAACCGATGAAAATGTCGACAGAATCCGGGGTCTTGTGCACTCAGATCATCGGTTCACTGTCAGAATGATCGGGGAAGAGTTGAATTTGATTCAAACTTCGAAAAAGGGCCATTCGTGAGAGACCAAACATCAAGAACAGCTGGGAATTGTACACACGATAATGCTCCTTGTTACACAGCAATTTCAATTAACGAGTTTTTGGCCAGTAAAAACATTCCTGTGGCTCCTCAGCCTCCTTATTCGCCTGACTTGAGTCCTTGTAACTTTTTTCTCTTCCTGAAGTTGAAAAATCACCTCAAGGGAACTCATTTTGGGACAGTCGAAAACATTCAAACGACTGTAACCGACCAGCTGAAGGCTATTGCAGTATTTGCGTTCCAGCACTGCTATGGGGAGTGGAAGAACCGTCTTTAGCACTGTGTGGCTTCAGAAGGAAGTTATTTTGAGGGTGACAATAAAAAATTGTAATTCTATTTGGATGAAAAAAAAATTTTTAATCATTCTAAATACTTAATTTACAGACCTCGTATCGTATATTTACGTACTCGTACATGAATGTCGACCATAACATCAGTCTCTCAAGAAATACAGTCTTGAAATCGCAAATATTAAATGACGGCGTCCCTACCAATAAATTCTAAAGGTAAAATAGTCCTACAATTTGATTTTAGATGAGAAACAAATGGAAGGATAACATAAGCCAAGATGGATAAATATAGAATAGGAATATTGGACGTAAGATCTTTAGGAGTAGGTAACTGAGGGTGTGTTAGAAGAAGTATTAAAATTAACTTGACTAGTTGACTTTTGGAGCGCCAAATTAGAATACAATACTCTTTTATAATCTCATTTGTCACTTCAGAAGTCATCTATTAAGTAGACGACCAAAATAACGTAGGAAATAAAAACAAATGGGAAAGAGTAATTCCTGCTCGCAGTATAACTACAGATCAACTAGACCGGATCACCTATAGACTGCTAGGAAAACACAAGGACAAAGTGGCAGTGCCGATATCGTACACTAATGTATCAAAATACAGAAAAAGTTGTCAACGAGTTCTTCTCAATTTACCAAATGAAAAACAGAACGGAATTGGAAGAGGCAAAAACGGTTCAGCTGGGGAAGAAAAAGATAGAGGCAATACTGGGAAGTTCGGACTAGAGAAACGAAATGTCAGGTGAAGAAGGTAGGAGGAAGTTCAGTTACGGGCTCTCCTATCTATTAGTGGCGAACACACTTATCGAAACTCATTACACACATTTCACACTGTACACAATGAAGAATCTGGAGGATATTAACACATCAATCGAACAAATCAACTACGTCATTCCAATTCGGACAAGAATCAGGTGAGTCAATGCGGCCAATGAGACTACAGACTAGGATGCAATATTTGAGAAATTCATTTGGCCGGGGTCGGGGAAATAAATTGATCAAAAACCATGCCAGATCCATACATTCGCCCATGGTTACGGTGTGGGATAGTGAAGATAAAATAGAAAGATAAAATGAAAAGCGGTGAAGAAATCAAAATAACAGGTCAGGAAAATATCATGCACAGAGAACAGCAAAAGGACTAGATGGGTTGGGAACAACCGGAGACACATTGGATATTTTGAGGGTATAATTCAAGGAAAGTTCTCAAGAAAAGGAAATTGATGAATACGCGGACCAATTAGAGGAGTGTAAGAAGAGCTACCAGGGGATAAGAGAATTAACACTTGACAGAGAGAAATAGAGGGCTAGAGTAACCCAATATCTGTACTGGGCACTAATGAATATGACGTCCCCCAGACCCACTGGGAGCCGGAAAATATTTAGCTCGTTAAAATAAAAAATAGAGATGAGGCAGCTCAGTGGAAAGGACGTTAGGTTATTATTCGGAGGTTCCCGGCTCGAATCTGGGTAATGCCTTCGTACATCATCAGATTCCCTATAACCGTTTGATTTTAACAAACAAAAGAAACTTTAAGGAATAAGAAAGCTGACATAGCAACCCGGAACCCTGTGTTCCACCCCCACAATCATTTATTTTGACATATTCAATACATAAAAATCAAATTTTACGTTCCATATGGCCAGCAATGTGTGAAATTTACTCATCAGGGTACGAGAATAGAATGGCAAGTGCTTTTCCCTGTGCCGCCTGTGATTTCCCAGGAATACATGGCGCCCAAAAAATCACAGAGCTGGGATGAAGCTGAGGGTGCTCAGGGGCGTCAACCGGAATAGGGCTCGGACCCTCTGATAGTGAGTGGTATATCCATTGCACTACCACGTCCGGCAAAACGAAAAATGATTCTTCATACGTATCAATCAAACTCTATCGGGTTTGGTAACTACGTGAAAACCTCCAAAACGAATTACTCGACGAATTTCACGATTATTTATATCACTTTCATGGATTAACTCTTAATCCACACGGATCTTATCATCTCAATGCAAACCAATTGATAAAAATTGTCGTATCCTCGTCATTAGACAGCCTGCACTGCACATTCCTGCGCGTCTTCTACTTTACCGCATGAAAGATAATGAGGAGCTGTCATATTAAGCCACGTTATTTTTGCTTTTACTGATCCTTCCCCCATGCAATAGCAGCCTCATAGTAGCCGCATAGTTAGCCTCAATTTGAAAACAATCCAAGAGAATTAACTACGATATAGAAACAGCATCTTACCAAATATTCTCTTGGATTTTTTTCCTTCAATGCAAGTTGCATGCCTTGATTTTAAATCAAAGACCACGTTTACTTTTATTTGACCAGGCATCGAGAACGAAGTACGGAACAATCGCAAATGCTGGAGATGTAACCATGATCGAAACGTAAAACGTAACAGGATGGAAACAGTACGACTTTATGTATCTATGCATGCATTAAGGTATTTCCATCATGTTATAAATCCTTAGTTTTCCTTTTCCCAAATCCCAAAATCATGCATGTTCTCCAATCGGCATAAAATACAAATAATAAACGCTGACAATGAAATATCAACGTACGAGTATACCCAGGGCTTCAGGAAATAAAACCCAGACATTCAAAATGATTACTTTGAAGCTCGGAGGTTTCAGACTGAATTCAACATTTTCTTCACGTTATGTTCGCTCTGATCTATAGAATAGTATCTATGGGCCACTAATTTAGTCAAAATTGTTAATGGTTGTTGGCGTAATGGTGGATTTCCATAGTTAAGCTTCTTTTAAGCGAAGAACATTCATCCAGATACTCTAAACCCCTATGAAAATACTTTTTATACTTTGCAGGAAAAGAAAGTAGAATAGCGACTCGAGTACCGGACAGGTTTGGGTTTGCGTTTGGCCCCCTATTACGAAAAATGACAGAGAGATATGCCTGCCTCAAGTGAACACCATAAGAAAATATTTCCACTTTCGTCATATGATTTCGAATGTCGGGGCTCCAAATATCAACCTTTTATTATTATTATTAGGTAATCTACCGGTTAAGTTAGGTTTTTGGATGGACACAACTATCAAATAAATATTTTGTATCCCCAAACAAAACCCAATCCAGCAACCTAAACTATATCAGGTCCCTCTTCATCTCTGTGTACTTCTTTCCTCCCTTCATCCCATCCAACATCCCTATCCTGTTCCTACCCTTTCCTCGCTTGCTCAACATTCTCCCCTCTATTACCTTCTTCAACATTCCACTTTTTTATTAATAGTAGAATAAATTCGCATAGAAAAAAAGGCGGAGGTCATTCTATCAGTGCAACCACTGCTTAATGGTTAACTTTCGCGACCAATTATAGTTGGTGCCCGCGCTTTTAACTTTTCATCAGTGGGGCATGTCGGCGCGTTTATAAACCACTTTATCCGACGGTGAACTCTGATCTGGCGCAAAGCACTTACACAATTCAGTATATATATATATATATATATATATATATATATATATATATATATATATATATATATATATATATATATATATATATACTGCTCAGTCAGCCAAGGGGTTGCAAGCATTGTTGAGTGAATTGGAGGTTCAGTGCGATAAATATGGGATGAGAATCAATATTAATAAAACAAAGGTTATGCGATTTTCCAGAAAGAAAAAGGCTAACCTAAATATTAAAATAGGCGGGGAAAAAATAGAGCAGGTAGAACAGTTTACATATCTCGGAAGTGTTTTGGACCAATACGGTCAAAGTGGTAGGGACGTAAGGAGAAGAATTGCGCTAGGCAAGGAGGCTTTCTCAAGGAGGAGGGAGTTGATGACGGGGACCTTGAGTAGGGAGGTTAAGACAAGACTCGTAAAAACTCTGATATGGAGCGTAGCTATGTACGGCGCGGAAACGTGGTCGCTGAAGCAGGAGGATAGACGTAGATTGGAGGCTTTTGAAATGTGGGTGTGGAGAAGAATGGAGAAGGTGAAATGGACCGAAAGGAAAACAAATGAGGAAGTACTAGAAATGGTGGGGGAGGAGAGGGGTTTGTTGAGAGAAATCCTATGGAGGCAGGAAAAATGGATGAAAGGCGTATTGAGCGGTAGTGGAATGTTGAAGAGGGTAATAGAGGGGAGAATGTTGGGCAAGCGAGGTAAGGGTAGGAACAGGATAGGGATGTTGGACGGGATGAAGGGAGGAAAGAAGTACACCGAGATGAAAAGGGACCTGATATAGATTAGTTTGCTAGGTGGGGAGTCACAAAATGTTTACTTGATAGTTGTGTCCATCCAAAAACCTACCTTAACCGGTAGATTACCTAATAATATATATATATATATATTCATTCAAACATAGAAATAGGTATAAGGAAAGGGGATAGGAAAACACATAAAAGGCGAACACAGACCGCGGCACATTGCCACCATTTGGTGCATACTGAAAGGGACGCCGAAATGTGTAATGAATTAACTACAACGGTACCGTATTACATAAAATTCTAAAGACAACAGAGAGACCTAATACTAATACTCCAATTATTTCCAAATGACCATTTAAAACTGCATAAAATGCTCGCACAAACAAAATGACCAACCCCACAGATGGAAACATGAATTTCGGACTTTTACTCTCTCAGTAAGAAATTATTTTCTCGTCAAGAAATACATTTTGAAACTAATACTCATATCACTTCAAAGGAAACCGAAAAAACTTCCATTCCATTCTTCAAGGAACAGCTGGTATATGTGACGCCAATATTTCACTTATAAATGCATTTCATTGTGAATGAGCAATTCACACTGGGAGGGTTTTATATGATTTAAATAAATAATTAGATGGGGAATAAATGGCGAGAGTTACATTTCCCACAAAGAACAAGCACTTGACTACTGAAGAGGATAATTTTACCAGCCGAAGTAGGAGTAAAAGAAGGTCCGGGAAGGTACGAAGGACCCGACGTGTAATACAAAAATTACCAGGGACACCTGGGTCATTTCAGCCTGGTGGATAATTAAAAAAATGGTAGACAAGGAAAAGAGAGAAGAGAATGGAGAATTTCATCGAAGGAATAAGAGATTCTATAATCGGATGTAATAACAGAATTATGGCATGCCACACTTACATTAAGTATTCTCCACACTACATGAATGAAAATCACGGATGGTAAATTCCACAAAAAATCGAGGCAACCTTACTATGTGAAACTCGGGACGTCAGGTAGTTACATACTCATCTGAACAAATCGCGCAAAGAAACACATTCATGAAATCTCAGGGTGATTGAGATAAAAAAAATGTTATCTTGTCTCCAAAAATACAAAAACATCCATGAGAGGAGACAAAATATCTATCTATATATCTACCTGTTCATTCACATGAATTTAGATGTAAGAAAATGGACAGGAACACATAAAAGACAAACACAGGAGAGGTGGGGAAGGCGGAATCGAGCAGATCACAAGTGCAAAAATATTTCCTTGACTGGGACTTGGGCCATGGTGATCTGGTCGATTCCACCTTCCCCATCTCTCTTGTCTTAGTCTTTATTTGTGTTCCTATCCCTTTTCCTTATATCCATGTGAATGAATATTTGTTCGCCATATGGCGGGTTTTCTCGTTTGAATGTGTACTTGGTCAATGTAGCTCGTCTCCTTCCTCTGGCTAGCGTGTGTATGAGTGCTTTTCCTACTGTCCTTTCCTCTTGTCTCGTTGTCTATTTCTCCTTTGGTGGGTGAAACAACTCCCTAATGACATCTCTTGGCCAAGTAATCGGGGCACTTGGTTGCATAAACCCTCCGCATATTTCAGTATAAATTAGGTTTCCACGATAGCTCAAGTGGTTAGCCAAGCGACAAGCTGAAAGATCCGTGGTTCAAGCCCCGGTCAAGGAAATATTTTTGAACTTGTGATCTGCTCGATTCCGCCTTCCTCAACTATGTGTTTGTCTTTTGTATGTACCCCTACCCCTTTTCCTTATATTTGAATGAATATTTGTTCGCGATTTGGCGGGTTTCCGTGCTTGAATTTGTGTGTATGAATGTATGTATATTTTTAGTCTGACCTGAAGAAGGCCTCGGAGTAGGCCGAAAGCTCAAACAATCTACAATGTGAGTGTTCTTTTACGTGTTATATATTTTATTCTGTATTCTATTGTGCCGAATTCTTAGGAAATTACATTTACCTTCGGAAATAGCGATGGAAATATTGAATGTTAAGTAAAACGTATAGTTCTGTCATTCAACAGGTATGGTTTTTTACTGCTCCAGAAAAAATGTGAAATTCAACTTCATCCTTTCTTAATTACATACGATTAATTTTGGACAACTGGTTCAATTTATCAAAACTTAAGATACTTCGGGCCAATTCAAACACAAATCTCACTCCTTTTCATTTAAAAATGTATTTTGGGTTTGATAATCTACTAAAACGATGTATAATACCAGTTTGAACGCTTCAAGGAGTAGACGAAAATGCCTCATTGAAGCACCCCATGGGGAACAGGGTTTAATGATGTTTATTTTTATAATGAATAATCGACAGCTGCTTATTATAAAAATAAACAAGAAACTAAACTTGAAGATCACAATAATAAATTTGCATTTATTACGCAAGACAATTATTTATCCAAAAGATGGTACATGTCCTGACTTCCTCATATATAATGTGGAAAATGAAATACAAATATCCGACGTTAGTTATCAGACGCTCTTAAATTTATTTTTCTCAATAAAAATATAAAGAATGAATATTTATGACTGCCAAAGTAATTTCAGTGATAAACTAGAGCAATATTCACGTAACCGTACGGAATGCGTATCTGCAACATTTGTTATTAACACTAAATTGTCCGCTTATTATAAATATTATCCGTAGAAAATGGCGTTTACCTGATATTGACCAACATTTACAAGGATCCAAGTCATATTCGTATTTTCTTTGTATTTCGCGCTATCATACGGGATTTTTTTTGAGGATTCCGAGATCACCTAGCGCATGCGATAGATTAAACTGAATCCACTGTACCATGTCCGTAACCAGTAAAAGTAACAATCTCCAAATGTAAGGCACATGAGAAATAATAGGGCCATTCTGGAGGAAAAATTGCTGGTGGGTTGTTAATATTCTTCATAATTACTCTACTCCAATGAGCACAAAACATTGGAATTTAGAATGAGTGATATGTAACACAGTCATCTAACATGTTCATTTACCACCATATTTAAACGGGAAATAACGATTTCGCCACGAAAAAAAAACACCAAATAAATATACGAACGGAGGAGAAGTAAATTGCCGTCAACATAATTCAAAAACGGTCTTCGAAAACGCATAATGATTTCGGCACCGACAAACCTAGAGGGGGCAGGACGCGATGGATTCCTAAAGTTTTCGCGGATTCCCGGAATTGTTCTAACCTAAGTGATTACCGGAGAGGAAACAATAACAACGGAAGTCAACAACATTTATATAAAAAAAGTTCGCATGGCGTTTTATTTCCTCGGAGCGCCAAGAGAGAGGGGGGAGGAGGAGGGAACAAACGGATGGCATGTTTATGCAAAATGACTGGAAACGAGAAAATAAAAACTCCCACACAGCGCCACCGCAGCTGTAAAAATTCCGGAGACTTTGAGATACGCCGATACGCCAATCCATTATCGCGCGAAATATTCAAAAGTAATTCTCTGCGGTCGAAATGGACTGACGAGTGGAAATAAAAATTGCGACAGTTAATAAATTCTAGCAACGCGGTGACGTCGGAAACCGCTCGACCGAAAAACTTCTGGGGGCCTGTACCGGTCTCACGAGCCCGATGCAAAAAATAAACGCCCCGTCCCTCCTGCTCATCCAACAGAGGCCCTGTGCCTCTCGCGTGACAAAGTTCGGCTGAAATAACACCAGAATTTCCTTAAATAACAGTCGGATGCGAACCTCATCGAGTTCGAATCCCAAAAAACCTTCCGAGTCCGTTATGCATTCAAACTTCTGATTAGCATAGCGCGCCGAGGCATCTATGGTCGCCCGTTTCGAAAAACAGAGCAACTCGCCTGGAAAGGTGCCACAATGAAAGTGGCACCGCGAAGCGATTCGGTGAACAACAATGGGAGTCGAATGCACAACGGTATAACGAAGAGATTCGACAGTCTAAAATGCTTCCAATGCTTTTCGCTTAGCATACGAAGATGTATTAACTAAAGTTATTCAGAAATTTAGTAAAAACCTACCCTGTGCTACAATATTACAACTTCTATTACATTAAAAACACTTCACCACAGGGTTAAGACAATTCTCCACGTCTCAAACTCAATTTTTATATGGTAGGGAAACGTCGAAGAAACATTTCAAGTTATTTGATTTATTAGTACATAAGTACAGTACACAAGTACATCATGATCAATATTAGTCCTTCAAACGAAGAAAAGAAGACCATTCCAATATACCATATGAGGAACCTCATGAATGTTTTCCGTAGATTCGTGTACACAGATTTTCCTTATTTAATCTATTATTATAACTGCCCCTATCGCTCCATCTTCCCTAACAATACTAAATAGTTTCCTAGCATATTTATATATTTTCTGACATACATTCATTTTTATCCTGCCCATGAAATTATGCCATAACCATCCATATAGCATATAATATGTAGCATATGATATTCTATTATGCTCTAAATAATTCATATTCTAATTGTGTAGCCAATCCATCTGGTTATTCTTAACCATACGGTGTCCCATTTATCCTTTCCCTTTGGTGTTCCTCTCCTAACATCCTCATTATTGACTTTATCCGTCCATTTGAGGTTCAAAAACTGCCTTCAGCAATGGATATCGAAAGCTTCTATTCTTATCTGGCCTGCATTCACAATGGTCATTCACAATCTCTAATCCAAAAAGTGATCGTCCAATACGTAATTATTTTCGATTACTAAACTTTTTAAATGTACAAGGAACGTAGCTACGATCGTGAATCAATGTAAACAAAAAATACCGGGACCGTAAACTTAATTGACACTAAGTGATAAGAAAAAAGGAAAAAAAAACAAAACAAATAACAAAATAAAAAATAATAAAACAAACTTACAGCCACTCGATCACTAGGGTGTGTTACGAAATAACTTTCACTCTCGTGAATCACAGACACACTCAGGGTTTACAAGGATCTACTTACTTTTGCTTGTAATCTCTACTGCTAAACTTTTGCTTGTAATCAAGTCTGCGACCATTAATTCTATGGTATTGATAGATAAGCAAAAAAATGATTCAATAAAATATATTTAATTTTATAACACTCACAGAGGACAGTGTAGTGACCAAAAATTTGAAAATACCATCTTGGAGAGAAGGGGCGGACCGTTGAGACCAGGTTAAAAAAACACCAGCGACCCTACGGCTGGGGCAGTTGGAGAAATCAGCCATCGCAGAACACAGCGTTGGGATGGATCACTCCATTAACTTCGATGGGAGAAGGTTACTTGCCCGCTCCGGTGGTTACTGGGACCGTATCATTAAAGAGGCCATTGAAATGCGAATGGCGAGTCCTAGTTTCAATAGAGATCCCGGCTATTCCCTCAGCAACGCGTGGAAACTGGTGCTGAGGAAGGTCAGTGAAGGAAGGACAAAACCGCACCATGGCGACCAATCGGGAGGCTCTTCCACCACGGACCAATCACGAATCACCTGACCCGCGTGCTCGTGTATAAAAGACGGCCAAAATGCAGAGTTAGCACTCATCTGTTCTGAGGACGATTCACGAGTCGAGCATCGAAACGTCGTCGGCCAACATGGAACCTTTGACCCGGTGGAAGACCCGAGAAAACTTCATCAAATACTATCTTGCCAAACCGAGGGCACTACTCCAATCCACCGGAGCTCGTTTTAATATGTAAATAATTTAATATGTATAATAGTTATAATATGTTCCACTGTTTTTTTATTATTTTAAAAATGGAGAGGCAAGAATAGAGATGCGTTGTAATCTTATAAAATGGCCATTATAATCTTGTCCATGGCATTTGATCGAAAGAAACCGATGATTATGCTGAGTTCACCGATTCCCACGGCTATTATCGATGCCTCATTTTTATACTACGATGCTTTCATTGGATGCTTCAATGATTATTGAAACGATTCCCTACAACATGGAGGGATATCCAATTTATTTTACTGTGCATAACTACGCCAATCGGCCATGAGGACTGCCAATTTATAAATAATTCCAAGAACAAAACCAAGCAGCTCGAAACCAGTACCTAAGGCAATCTGTACCCAGGTCCTGATATCTAAGCCAATATCTAGATCAATCCTAGACACTGCCTAACACTAATAGTTAAATACCGAAAACCCTTTGTGCTTGGTGTAAAGCCTTGAGCTTCATGTGTCTGAAAAGGTATTAACCTTGAACAAAATCCAAATATTGATTACAACTTTTATTTACAGCTAAAGTAAAAAATTACAGCTAGTGCCTATGCCAAGAGATTTAGATACAATTATCTTGTACAAGAATCAAAAGTATTTCACGATACCTAAATAACCGTTACTAATCCCATTAATGAGTAAGCCTAAAAAATTTTACCGAGAGTAAAAATGAAGTCACTAACTCGATGATGATGCCCAATCAAATAGTAATAAAAATATTTCATTAATTTTTGTAGTGTTACTTAATTGTATTCGGTTACAGATTTATAACCTAATGCTGTTTTTCAAACTCCGGCCTATACATTTTACCAAGCGTAAACTGTCTCTATCATAGCTCGCCAGTGAGCTATGCGAGGAAGCATCACGACCAAATCAAGATCAGTTCACGCATTCAACAGAGATGTGATCTATGAGAAAAAGAAACTTCCCAACTCACCATACAAGAGCAGGTACACTTCAACCCAAAAAAATGCAGTGATTCCCACAACTCTAAATATAATCTGCAAATTCGGCTACAAGAGCTTCAGTATTTTCTACTACTATTCATGTAACCCTGGTTGGATATTTATTATTAGGTAATCTACCGGTTAGGTAGGTTTTTGGATGGACACAACTATAAAATAATCATTTTGTAACTCCAAATAAAAACCCAATCCAGCAACCTACTCGACATCAGGTACAACCTACTCTTCATCTCTGTGTACTTCTTTCCTCCCTTCATCCCGTCCAACATCCCTATCCTGTTCCTGCCCTTTCCTCGTTTGCCTAACATTCTCCCCTCTATTACCTTTTTCAACATTCCACTACCGCTCAATACGCCCTTCATCCATTTTTCCTGCATCCGTAGGATTTCTCCCAACAAACCCCTCTCCTCGCCCACCATCCCGAGTACTTCCTCATTTGTTTTCCTTTCGGTCCATTTTACCTCCTCCATCCTTCTCCACGCCCACATTTCAAAAGCCTACAATCTACGTCCATCCTCCTGCTTCAGATATTAAGGAGGAATTTATGAAGACTTCAGAAATTTAATACGCATCAGGCTTGGCTGCCGAGAACTGATTCATTATCAGCAATTCAAAAAAAACATGATCAATAAGCTAACAATAAAAAAGCAACAGATGACTATTAGCCAAGAGTTGTTAAGATTGGAGCCAGAGTAAACATGCCTTTTAGGGAACGGAAAGAGAGAAACTATAGACACGAAATGAAAAGATTTTTTTTTTATTCATCGATACTTGAATTAGTGTTTTAAATGAGAAGCTTGGCATTTTTTTATCCTCTCCGTTTCTGTTCCAGACCCTTTCTCAATTAAAATTGATGGTTTACTATATGAAGGAACTTCCCGCAAATTTAGTAGTAATCTCAAAATGACGCAAGAAAATTATAACAGACTCAAATATTTACAGGCATGCGCATAAGCTAAAATATGAAACAAATTTCTTTAATGGATTTGCTAAAAAAAATTATAATAATTGCGTTGTTGGGAGAAATCCTGCCAAATTTGTGATTACGAAAGATCAATTCATCTCATCAAATCTAAAGCTCGAGTCCAGTCACCACTTTTAACGTAAACGGATTATTCAAAATGGAGCAATAGGAAAGTAACGTCTGGTTTGTTTTAATACCAATTTAGTCATATCCATAAAATGCTGCATTAACCCACTGTAGTAGTCTCAACACAATTTACGTCATAATCGCAAAAGTCTACATATAATTAGCTAGTTACTCATCCATAGTAACAAACATGGGCTAATAAGCTAAATTTATGACAGCCATTATGGTTAATATCAACGACAAAAAATATTATCAATATTTTCCGACGAGATATCGAAGCACATTAATTTTTTTTTAACAAATCATATCCTTCCAGAAAAGAATGGTTGTGGTTGGGAAAATGAACGAAAAATATTAAGTGGTACAAAAACTAATTACCAAAGAAACTCCGTCAACGTATTTACTCTTGAGAAATCGATATTCTTCGTCAAAGGCATGGACGAACAAACACTCGAAGAGGTGTAAGCATTAAATGTGGATGCCGAAAACCCTTTTTAAATGCTCACTAAGTCGTCGTTAAAAATAAGTAGACAATTATTTTCACCCGCAAATCGAGTTTTGAACAGCAGTGATCTGCTATCGCGGGGAGCTCAGAGGCACTCTTCGTCAAGTATTAAAACCCCTTCACGTGCGCTCTCGCAAGTGATTCCCGGAACGTTTCTTAAGACGATTTCGTGCCTCGGACGGCGTCTCTGCGCCCGCTTCAGAGACCATACTTTCGAGTATAGTGCCTCGTCATCGCACTTCATTTCTCATAGCCATCAAATCCTCCCTACTCTTGGGGTGGGGGCTCGACAAAATTTAATCCGCTACACGATATGTACAATGAGACTCTCGAACACAAAAGAGAATATTCTAACCACTTTTATCCGGGAGGGAAATATTCAGAGCCTCAACGCCAACATACTTCAAGCGGCTGAAAGAAGAGGGAGACATAGAGTGTAAGAGAGAGAGGGAAAGAGACGAGTGAGCGGGAGAAAAAGCTTTTAATCGATTCACCCACACAAAAGAGAACCCCCCTCTACGCTCTTTTTCCGAACGCCTCCGGTCGCCCACTCCACAAATCTCGATCTAAATCAATCGAGTTGTAGGTATTTTTCTGCAATACATGAATTTTGATGGAAGAGTGCCATCCCAAGACGAGTTGGGTCTCTGATCATTGAGGAAAGAGGCAAGAAATATTGTCAACCAAGTGAAGAAAAACCAATGGAAAAGTCCTTGAATTAATAATATATGTATTTATTTAAAAAAATGTAACCTTCGAATGTCGACATCGTAAAGACTACTTGCAAATACGACAAACCTTGCATTCGGTTGTTAATGAAACGTATTTACCATTAGCCACGGATAAAACATTACAATCGTGACGAGATGAAACAAAACGACTATTTCTATGAATTTAAATGGTGAAAACAAACTTATATTTGTAACGAAAAATTGACAGATGTGAAAATTGTCCCTTTTCCCGAGACGCAGACTTAAGAGACACTAACTCTAAACTCAGTATGGTAACATACACATTTATCTCAATAGGGGGTTTAAAAAACATGCAGGTACATCATAATAGAATCATATCACTTTATCGAATAGTTAGCGATCCAAAACTATATTACAATATCGAAGAGTTCTGGGAAAGACTTTCAAAAATATACGACAAAATAATAGTTCGAAATTATAAATACAAATAGCAACATGCCCCATAATTTTTCCACGCATCGTGTAATGAAAGTAATCCTCGACCACGATCATAATGTTATACGGATACAAACGATTCATAGACAAGAATTGCCCCACTATGTTACTATATCCTAAAACCTAACACCTAGAAAAAATCCTAAAACCATACTTTAAGGGGAAAAACGACCACAGTTTTAAATTTAAAATAAGAACGCAAAAAAACAAATAAAAAATACTCTTCTTTAAACAGAACAATTGTTGAATGGAACCAGCTGCCTGGAGGTTTGTTTGAGCCCTTTCCTTCCAATTTTAGGAGCTTTAAGAAGAAGTGTAAAGCAGCCACTGGGTGATAAACCATTAATCAGTAATTTGTATACTATTTTAACTGTCTAATAATTGTAACTGTCTAATAATTTCAACTGTCTAATAATTGTAACTGTCTAATAATTGTAACTGACTAATAATTGTAACTGTCTAATAGTACTATTGTACAGAATAACTGTTAAAATATTGTTTGTATGCTATGTGACCATTGCCACCAGGACAACGGCCTAATTGCAACGAATTTCATCAGTTAAATAAATAAATATCGATGATATCGAGATAATTGCTATAAGAACGAAAATAACTTTACAACGTGAAACACAGTAATAGCTCACGAAGTTCAAAAACGACTTCAGCAGTCGTTTTTTAACACGTCCAAAATACACGAAGCCACAAGTACTCCCACAAGAGAGGAAATTTACAAGGTTTGCATGGGCAAGAATGAATTAGGGAATTAGTGATGACAGTGAGATGAGCAGGGGATGTAGACAGACACGTGCAAAACACCGAAAGCACAATTTCTCAGACGGGAGCGAGTAAGTGACGGAAATATCGAGTGGTAGGCATAAAAAAGTGAGTCTCTCGCATCTTCTCGCACTGCAACGAGATACCGCCAATGCGCGCCAACTTCATAGAGCTTCTTTTCACTACGCCACTCAGACTGACGCCACACGTCTTCAATACAGCGCATTGCTCTCTTCAAGTCCTTCCACCCACGACGACCAGAGACTTGCCCTCCCTTCCGTCGAATCCCTCTCTTCCCCTCCCCTTAACATCCACCGTGCACCCAAGCTGCGCCTCACCCCTCTGGCCCAACATCCCTCATCCTCTTCCTCCCTCAGCTCCACACTGCAATGAGGTATCCGAGAAAAACGAATTTACAGCACGATCTCTCGGCCTAGAGTATTTTTAACTCTTCCTCGAACGTTTCCTTCCCATCGCCAGCATGCACCGTTTAAATTTCAGGAATAATACGCACACGCACCCATAAAAAAATTCAACATTTTTATGAGTTGCGGAGCCCATGCATTCAGTTCCCAGTTTTCCCTCGCTTTTGCCTCTCTGCTTCAATACTGCGAGGGAAAGCCCTACTGTTTCGCAAGCCCATGCACGGATCAGGCCTAAAATATTTCTCATTGGATCCTACATGAAACATTAGGAAATCAATCCAAATTTTTGGTCAATCAAAGCAAAATCTGGGCACAAAAGACCAAACAAACTTCAGAAACGGGCTGAATTAATGATCCCTCTAAATGCAGCAACATGACAATAATTTGAAAATCAAATTAGGCAATGCTTCTCGAAGAGTGAAAAACCTCATATTCCGTGCACTCTCGGAATCATCAGGATACAATTAGAAATCGTTCATTTTCCATTAATCACCGTGGAAGCACATGAGAGATCCATCAGAAGTACTTGACGAAATCAAATGCTACTACTTGGCTACTATCGTATATAAATATCGTATATATCTCACCAAAACAAATCCCCTGAAACTTATTTGACGAGAAACATAAATTCGTATACAGAGCGAGAAAGAGGTAGATCAAGAAACCGTTAAAGGGCGCTGTCACAAACGAGATGACGCGGAATGGGAGATTGAAGACCACTGAGTGAACAGCAGATACATGTTATATATGTAAAAGAATGAAGACAGACCGAAAGGATATGGATCGCAAGCGGGGTGAAAACCGAGAATCCTCAAATCGAACCACTTTCATTGCTTTTTGCCTCCTTCCTATCATTGATTACTACACAACTCTTCTCACATGAATGCATCTATTTGCGTATCTTAAATTAACACTATATAAGTATTGGAACCACACCTATGAAGTGAAAGAATTTACATTCTCTCTTAGCTGTTCTAATAGGATCTATAATAGAGATTGGGTAAAATATTAGACCACATAATATGCCCGCCATTTTTCTTTAAACATTTCTCTGAAATCACAGATAAATATTTATCTGAACTCTTGGTCGATGACATTCAAAATAGGATTCGTTCATTTTTTCTCATAATTTTCGGATTATGAAGAAATCCTTTCGGGAATTGAAATTTCCGTCAATAGCAGCCAGCAACTCCTTTCAACAACTCTCAAGAGCACGCTTTATTCGTTGAATCAACAGCGAGACACATTTTTGGGCTTGCGCAGATTTTCCAATTGTCTCCACGGAATTATCTCCCCCCACCATTCGATATTCACCTCCAACTCCCTCACACTCAACGATCCCCACCCTGTTGAGGCCATCTTCCATGCCACCAACTTCAATTCCTAATCGTCCAGCATCCATCCCCATCGTCTACCATCTCCTTCCGGAAGGCACCCTTGAGGATTTTTCCTCTCCTCCAGCCAACTCTCTCCACGTCCCAACCGTACGTTGAACCAGTCAATGTATCTACCTCTCACTATCGTCCTTTCCATCTCAAACCGCCATTAATCCTTTCCACTTCCATCCTGACTTAACTTTGTTGGTTTTTCGGGCAACGTTAAGTTTGTCATTGCAGACGGAATCTTCCTATGAACACGCTTCATTAAATAATAGAATAATACATGTCCAACTACAAACGTACAAAAAAATGACGAATAATGGCTTCTTACGTACAGAAATGAACTCATCAATCTTTAATGGCCTCCGTTTTGAATATTTCGACCGACGAAACGCTTCGCATTGGTATGAATAAATCCTTTGGCTTCCGAAGTCTCTAAGGATGCCATTATCTGGAGGATAACGCCATAAACAAAACAAATTGTTTCCAAGGCCTGTGTACATTTATACAGATTAAACATTTGACAGTATATTTATAGAGAGTAAACATTTTAAACGATTACTTTCGAACCGCGGCTTCCACCGCTTGTATTTTTTCTTTAGTTTTTTGTGCATCCATTTATTCACGGGAAGCATTTCAGAACTTCTTTCGTGACTGCAGAGAAGTTAATTTAAATTCAAGCAATTCTTAAAGCACTGTGAGCATAAAAAATCAATGGAATAATTACCGAGAATATTCGGACGCAAACATATTAATTATCCCTGTGAACTTGTTACGAGAGCCCTTTTAACGTGGAGGTGCGCCATGCCCCCAAGCGCACCAAACCCTCTGCTCGGTGCAAATGAGCGCAATGACATGATTATGTGCTACCTACTGTTTTCTTACCCACGAAAAAGCCGCCGGACTCATTGTTGACGGACAGCGACCACGCAGTAAAAGCCTCTGAAAACGTGCGAACAACCCCCCGTACACGCACGCGCCACCAAATCATTCGAGAGAAACGATGGACCACCCGTTGGCCCACATCACGCCATTCGTTCACGCACAAACACACACACACACACATGCTGCAAGCCACGACTCGAGCTCTACCCTCCCCGAGCCCCAATGTCATGACTCACCGCACAAATAAAGTTTCAAAGTATTCGACGCGTCCGAGTTGAACAGGGGAAACAGCAAACGGAGGGTATGGTTTACGCGTGACGTTTTATTGTCCACTCCACCCTCGGTTTACGTAATCGCAAAAGAGACTCAGAACTAATTCCTCTATCCAAGACTTTCGCCCCAATCCCCGACTGAACTCCAAATAACTACAATTTTGGAAACTTCTTTCGCCATTGGAGCCAGTTTTTTAAATATTTTTTTGGCATCTACTCTGCTATACATACTGTAGTATTATTCTAATAAATACTGTACTGTAGCATTGTTCCAAAAATATTTGGAGGGATTTTCCACGCATTGAACTAGCAACACAGTTTCTACACGACTCTCCTTCATCATGTTGAACCTTAACTTAATGAGATCAACAGATTCAGGCTTAAGGTCGTGGAAGTTCTTTATAATGAATATAAGGAGAGTTTGCACTTTTACACAGATTTATTAAAGCGTACGACGCGTTTCAACTCACAGAGTCATCATCAGGTACAAGACCTGTCCTGTCTAGTACCTGATGATGACTCTGTGAGTTGAAACGCGTCGTACGCTTTAATAAATCTGTGGAAAAGTGCAAACTCTCCATATATTCATTATTCTTAACTTAATGCATTACTCTCGCTGAACTAATTTATCCCAACTAGAACTAACCCAAAGTCGTTCGATTGCACATCCTCGTGTATCTCTTCTTCATGATAGCTTACCATTTAACAATTCCCTGCAATCCTTGGAGGCACGTTATTAGCAGGTGGAATCTAGGGCGCAATTCTTCAAGGAAGTCGTCGAATCGGGATAAATACCGGCTCTAGATATGAATTCAACTTTGGTGGGTCATTTCTCGCAGACTCTCTTAACATACAATACAATCTAATCGCCATCAATTCTCAGAATACGAACGCCCGATGCCAATACTAGATATCATCATAAAAGACACATATTGCCTAATTCATTCGTCTAATTAGATTTTGGGTCTTCAGCACCAGGTGATGCCAAGATCTCTGTTCCTACATATAATTAACTCAGGGAAAGAAACGCTAGTGAAAAGATCGAAGGATAGGTGAAGAAATGAATTTTAAATGACCCGCTAAGCATAAGAAGATAGTCACGGGGTCATAAAGCGCTGGTCAAAGGCATGGCAGCTTTCTTATGGAAAATAAGAAAACGATTGAAATGAAAACGAAGGAATGTTTGAAGGTAGAGATGAATTACGTAAAGGTGAGAATTTGAGAGGTGATGAAAGTATGCTTTGGAAAAGAACAGAGTTAAGACTCGGCTCCAATTCGAGTTGATACGGACTGGATATGACTAATAATAATGTTATCATGCCATAACTTAGGATGCCATACTCCGATGGCTTAACTTACGGATCTTTGCATGCGAACGAACTCATGTTCATTCAATTCGCAGTGCTTCAACCTCCCTCTAAACTACGACTATCTCTTCCTTCTAAGTCATTTGTCTCAATTTAAATTATCACTCATAAAATTAGTAAAAAAATATGATGTACCAGGGCGTTCCAGGGTACCGGGCCTACATAAAAGTTAAAAATGCATTCATGGGATAATTCATCCATGCATTGATAGGGATAATGAAACTTTTACTTCCACAGTTTTCCTTTAAAGTTTGGACAATTAGGGAATCCAAAAATGTCAGTGGTGAGGACTAGGAGTGAGTGGCTAGGACTAGCAGAGAGAGTCAAGCTTCTGGGATTAACACTAATAACTGTTCGATCACCGATTGCCCAATTATGAATATACACTTCAAATGTTCCAAAACTCTCAAACCATCACACATCGCTCTTTGTTGTTTTACATATCACCTCATCAAAAATTTCACATCTGAAAATAAAGCAACTCGACCCCATTGTTTACTCTAAAACAGAGCCTTGTACGGATTATCAACGTGCAATTTGGACCTTTTTAAATCGGAGAAAAGTAGATCTTTCTGCCGTTTCCTGCACCTGAATGGTATGAAAAAGACATTTCCATCACAATCGAGACATCCACTTCTGCAGAAAACGAGAAAATTTCCCCTCGTTGACCCTGTTTATTAAAGACGAGCCCATATACCCATCCCGATACACACACACACACACACACACACACACACACACACACATATATATATATATATATATATATATATATATATATATATATATATATATATATATATATATATATATATATATATATATATATATATA
Organism: Hetaerina titia; assembly: GCA_037158775.1. Taxonomy (NCBI): domain Eukaryota; kingdom Metazoa; phylum Arthropoda; class Insecta; order Odonata; family Calopterygidae; genus Hetaerina; species Hetaerina titia. The sequence goes on from CM073771.1 coordinate 46,478,628, forward strand.
TATATAAACACTAAGATAATAAATATTACACACACAGAAACATAAAAGAAGGACACAGTAGATATTTACGTTTCGACGGCACTACATATAGTATATATATTATATATATATATAGTATATATATATATATACACATACATACATACACACATATACACATATATATACATTTATAGCCATGTCGCCTTTTATTTTCCACAGGACATTACAAATGTTATCAACCTAAGGGTTGGTTTGATAGGCAATGGTAGAGATTCCCTAGTGCTAAACCCAATGACGAGTTAAATTCAACCATCAGGGTAGATGGGGGCAGTACCTTTCCATGTGCCGCCTACGGTTTACCAGAAAGAGACCTAGTACCTGAAAAATTAAATCGGTGAACCTGAGGGTGCCCAGTCATCACCCGGAATCGAACCCTGGCCCTATGTTCAGCAGACAAGTTTTGTGCCCACTGGACTACCACATCTCCGCATGGCCATTAACCATAAAATATTCCTACGGTTGCTCAACTAGGTTTCACCTGTCATCGGTACAATAAAACAACAGGCATTCAAATAACATTAAATCCGAAAGCCATTTTCATTCAAATAATATTGAGTTATTAGTATCCATAATACTTTAAACAATCATTACGAATCCAGAGCACAACTAAAAAATGGCAAATATGTCCCGCATCCAAAGTTTGCCTAAATGTTTAGAGATATTTTCATTCAATGAACGGGAAAAATATAACAAAGAACAACATGCCTTTTCACAATCATTGAACAAACAAAAAGTGCAATAAGCTCCATATTTTCTGGATGCAAACAACTAAGAATGTACGCATATACCCAGCGAGGGAAAACAACTAAAAGGGGAACGGACGCCTCTCCAGGTGCAGGTTTAACACGGGGTAATGGGAGAGGCCGCGGAGATTTGCTAACCCAACTTAATCCTTACAATCCTACATCAAGTTCGGGATCGTAATTGCAAAATCAATACTAACGCCATCAATAATGCTGACGAAGAAGTAGATCTTCAAATATTTGCGCGCTACTTGGAAAATAGTGGGGTGGGGACGGAGTGGAAGGACACGGGGCGTGGGAGGGAGGGGGCGGAGGGGGGCGGGTGTAAAGGAGGCAAGGGAGTAAAAGTGGGAGGAAACCCTTTCCCGTATAGATTGATTTGACGATAAATAACACACACATGGTACGCGCGAGCTACGCTGAGTTGTAGGGTCAGCGCCCTCCAACGAAGCGCAGGGCGCTGCTTTCACACCTCTTTTTCCATTACCAACCCCCTCTACTCCTCCCTCCCCCTACGAGCCTAACACACACACACACACAAAAACCCTTCCTCTCCAACAGTCTCGACACGCACCCCCGCCTGCTCTTTTGCTTCCTTAATTATTACTTCAGAGCATTCTTATTTCAGGCCGAAGCATTGTTCGGTCACAATGCCCCCCGATCCTGGAGCAGGGCCCCAGAGTTATAAATATTTTTTTTCTCCCCCCCATCCGAGGGTATAAAAAACTACAAGCCCCCCGCACCATACCCGCCATGTTATTCTGTGAACAACATTAAAATCCAGGAGAAAGAAATCATAAATGCTGTATTATTTTGTTCGTTGAGTTGCGTCGGAGTGGATTGAATAAAAATGATGGGGAAAACGAGAACCACATAGGTCCGCGTCATTGAACACACATTTATAATACTGCTTCGTGACAGAAACCGTTTGCACATAATACTAAAAAGGCAAAAGAAACAATCCCATATGTAATCCCCTCAGCAAGAAGACATAATTTATTGTTTCATCCATGGTTGAACGAGCTTAAATTAATGACAAGGAAGACATTTAGTTTAACTTTGATCTTTAAGGCTTAAGTTTTAAAACGTCTTCGTCCATCCGCAATGAACTGAAAATAATTAGAAAGTTTGATAATGATAATAAATCTGAAACAATTCCTTGGCAGTCATTTGAAGACGAAAAATCATAATTATGTTTCTACGCGTCGTGAAAAATAATATGGTGCGAAAACTTCAAATCATTATCCAAAGATTAATGACGGTTATTTCTTTTAATCGACTGACAGATTAAGTTTTGCATTAAACGGAATTAGATGGAAAAGTTTTCGATGGTTGAAAGGTTTTTCACGCAGGATAATTACATCGACTGAGTCATTAATCATTTCAAGAATAAGAATTCGCGGAATTCAAAAATACAGAATTCGTAAATCACGTTTGAATGAGACGAAAGGTCTCGGATTTAACATGCTCACCCATAATCCAATAAAAGTATTTGAAACATAAGATTAATTTTCCTGTATCCTATGAAAAATTCTTCAAAATTTTCCATTTTATTATCGTCCCAAAAATTAAATTTTAGTTCGGTCGATAAGTATTGTAATTATTAAATCAAGATAAAAGCAGAAACATACAAGTTTACGATGGAAATAACGATGAAATTAATTAACGGAGACGCTTTGTCTCTTACATCACGAGAGAATAAAATTCCAACCGAAAGTTTAATCAAAAATATCTCCCTGATTCAAATCCATTCACCTGATATTCCTTTACGCGTCATATCAAAATAACACATTTTTGAAAAGAAAAATTGAATCAAATTAACGCCCAAACTAACTCATTGTCTTTAAAAAATTTAGCCCTTGTTAAGCGGAAGAGTGAGACGGAGAGCCCCTCAGAAGGTTATGGGACAAACGGTTCACTTATCACAACTCCACAAGTCCTATAAATATATTAAGTAAAACAATAGCGTTTGTGTGATATATAACAAGGGTAAGGGAGCTGCCATTTGATTTTTTTTCTGAGTGAATGATGGTTAAATAGTTCTCGCACCAACAAAATAAAACGCACTTGGCGGGGTTAAGGGGAATTAATACTTGGGGTGCACTTTGATATCACGATAATATTTTTATATTCACCCTTGGATGAACTCGATTATCCGAACGCGTTTCCTCTCTCCCTCCCTTATCCTACCTTAAGCCCCCCCTCCCCCACCCTTCAATCTCGCTCCCATCCTTGCCATTGCGCTAACACACACTCTTGAATTCATTAAATTCTCTTCCTTTCGTGAGCATTTCGCTATAATATTTACGCCGTCTCCGACGACGACGGCGTCGACGACAACCAAACAGCCCTCCTGAAATTCCTTTCTCCTCATCGACAGGAGAGAGGTGTCTGGACGGAATATAAGTTTTTTCCTCCCCCGGGGCCTCCCTTCTTTTTATTTTAACGCATACACAACGCAAACAAACGCCACCCCCTCCCCACCATCCCCTCTCTCGCTTTACGCCATATATACTTATTCATTTTTTTCGTGAGGAGGGAGTGAGCGGTGGTAGGCGCGGGAGGAGAAGGAGAAGAGAGGGGGAGGTTGCAAAAAAGACCCGCAAGCAGATTTTCCGCGGCACCGCATTCTATACTTTACACGTCACTAAACACTTCTCCTCACTCTCACGGAGCAATTACTTCAATTTCAAAGTGATTAGTATTGCTCTCCCCACCGGCACGAGTGCCCCCCCCCTGCGACTCTCGGTAACCTTCCGCCACCACCCCCGCGATCCTAACAAACACCGCCCCCCATTTCCCTAACCGTCTCTCTCCTCTCCTGACCCCGACAACCACTCCGGATTTACATTTTTTTCGTTCACGAGCGCACGGTTTAGCAAGTAATCGAATGAAAACCCTTGGACTTGATTCAAAGGGCACCAAAAAACCCAACCGATCCCATATTTAAACATCACGACTACACCGACAGGAGCGACAAGAGAGAAACGGAAGTTAGGGAGGAGGAGAATGGAAGGCGGGTCACCGGGAGTAAAGGATAGTGTGGAAAAAAAAACAAATGCCTAACAAAGTGCGAAGGGCGAGGATCAAATCAGCTGACCAATCAATGGAGCAGGGAATCAATCTGGACTCAACCCCAACCCCCCGTCCCCCAGATATCCTCTCCCCGTAACGACCCTTTTGTACCCCTCAGCCTCCTGACCCCGCCACCTGGACGCCGGCTCCTCCGCCGAACACCTAGGACATCCTAGGGCGCCCGCCCGAGGACCAGGACGCAGCCGCCTCACCCTCCCTGCCGCACTCAACCATACCAAGCCCGGCTCTCGTCCGCTTCCTATTACGCGGCTCCCGCCTCTCCACCGAAAGCCTCCGTCCTCAAACCTCCCCTTCCCGGCCCTTACGCCCCTCTCCCTCGACACCTCTCCGCCTGCCATTCCTCTGCACGGAAGCAACCCCCACTCCGATAAACCAACCTCCTTCCACCCTCGAATGTGTACGCGGCGCCGCCTAAAAACCCTTCAACGCCTCCGGGGGTTGTTCCACGAGGCAAAAAAAACAAACCTCCCCTCTCCCCTTTTCGGTCCAGGCGGCGAGAGAATTTAACGCGTCGGCGAACGAGCCTAGTGACTAACACACACACATACACACAAACACACTTGAACACACGTAAATGCGTAAACGCGCGCGTACATAAACACATACACGCACATACGGCATAACGCCTTGCGGTGAATTAGGGTGACGTCGTTCTGTGGTAGAATAGGCGAGAGCTTTTCTTTACCTCTTTTATTTTCGATTTATTTTTTTTATCCCACTCATTGTCCTTTTGCCCTCCCCAATTCTCCCCAGCTAGCATTTTTTTTTCAACAAGTATAATTATATTGGGAAGCCTAAGTACTGCCTGACTTGATAGGATTATTTTACACCCATCTTAGCAACAGAATAAGGTATTTCAATACGTCCCGACATTATTCACGTAAATTTGAGCGAAATATGAAAACGACAAGTATTTAACCAACCTCGAAATATGCAAACATACCGTCTGAATTGAAAATACTAATATGGATGTCACTAATTAAAAGCGAGCTAATATTCAAGCGTCCCATGAAAATGCACGCTCATATTTTTGGAATAAAAAGGCATCCATTAACACGAAAATCGTTATTTCGTGATAATGCTTGATGGGAGAAAATCAAACAAAAATTGAGTATGTAATTACGTGCTTCAATTCAATTACAAACACTTTAAAAGAAAAGGTGTTTCAATCGCAAAGGAAAAATAATTACACGGAGGAATTATATTTGTCACATTTTACCACTTCTTCGAATTTCACCGAATCCAAGTGCTGTGTGTAAAAAATAGTTTAACGCGATCCCTCAAACAGTAAATTTTAATCAGCTGCGCTCATTTTCATGTTTTTGTGGCAATTTTCATTGCCTCAATGAATTGGCAACGGCTCTTAATTCTATTTTAACTTTAGATAACAATTATTAGGAGTAAAATAATTACCGAGATCTCAGAAAGCCAACACTGCAGTAATAGTATATCGCCACATACGAGTACATACATAGGTAAATTAGCTTTTCCTTCCTCCAGATCTCTGCGGGGGTTGCCGTTGGAACTGGTGATCTCAAAATTTAGGTTATACGAAGGTGCTCGTAAATTCTTACAGTACTTGAGTTACGCTAAGTCTAAATATGATTTTCGTCTCATTTTCCAGCTAAATAAATATAGCTTCGAAAAATATGGATACACTAAATATTAAGGAAAAACTAGGATAACACTCTCATCGGATCAAATGTTCATTTTTTCCAGCTTCAAAAATTTCGAAACATGAAATTACCTCGCAATTTCCAGGGTAAAGAGTTTGCATAGCATGAGTCGCATGCAATTTTAAAATATTCTGCTAAATGATTAATGCTATTTGATTTAATTTGGTATTTTCTAAACGATGAAAATGGCTTAAAAGTGAGAAAATTGTCTTATGCGGATAAGCGACAGTAAAAAAAAGGAATATTCATTGGTTTTTCATCCTTGAAAGGATATGTGAGATTTGAATAAGTACGCAGATATGAGGGGAGAATCTAGGAGTACATATATGAAGGGGTGTATCGAGAATGCCATTGAGAACCTCTCAAGTCGTGGAATATCATAAGTCTCTGCGACAAATGCGTATGCATGCAGTATTACACACATGCGGTAGAGGCGAAGACGTATGGATGGAGAGAACAACATGGAAAAATCATAAAGAGCAACCTTTCCAAACACTGCCGTATACTTTTTTTTACGTCGACCAGGGCGAAAGAAAACGGTTTGAGGGGCATGAATGCATGAACGCGCAAAAAGGAACAAAATTGTCGACGAGTACCAATAGAAGTAATCTGAACAAAATATAGTTTAAAGCAGTCATTCCATCCGTGCCTTCGAACCTTAATAAATCAAATTTTAGATCATCTTCAGACATGAAAGAGTGCTATATTTTGCACCGACTTTTTAGGTCATGAGAAACCAACCAGAAAAAATGGCAAATCGAGCTTGCGGCAAGGCATAAGCTTATACAAAATTATAATGATAAAGCTGAAAACACAATAAAGAGTTAAACATGCTTTCATTGAGTAGAACATACATTTTTTTTTAATCGGCCATACTCAAATCAACAATCTTGGAAATCTAACTGTCAAATGAAATATATATGTCTACAGTCAACTGAAAAGTCATTTCTTGTACTATTGATATATTTAAAACAAAATGTCCATCAGCATTTAAACATATCCAGCCTTTAGACAGACAGAAGTTTCCGTTAAATTTCGTCACTTAGCTAACATGCCCCAACAGAGATTCGGAGTTGAAGTACAAGAATAAAAAAGGAGAATTATTAAATTTACTTAGAAAAAGGGGAAGAGACCCGTTGTATTGAGTAGGTATGACAAATATTTCGTTTTAATGCCAAGCAACAAAATTTAAGCTGCCGGTCAATTTGAATTTCAGGATAGATCGTTGTGATGATTCGAAAAATTTCGAAGTAAAAAAATTTTAGAGCTGATCTTTTTACTTACTGCACCCCTCTCATGGTTAATGCATGCGTTTTAGTATGCAACACAAGATCTGTCCCAAAAGTAGTAGGACCTATTGTTTCCCGGATATACAGACGGACGGAGGTTTCTCTGGCTGGGTTCGAGCATGGAGAGTGCCAGGAAAGGCTGGAGGCCGGTGGCAGTTGGCTCCCAGCCTTTGCGGAGTGTGGATCGTTCGTTTGCGAAACCTCTATAACGCTCCCTCTTGAACCGGTTATTGAAATAGCGCTACGCCATTACATTTTCCGTAAAACTGGGCAAAACCGAGAAAAAGACCCATGACATGCTCAAAGCAGCTTATGGTGATAACGGTATGGGTAGATCTGGTGTTTTTGAGTGGCACAAGTGGTTTCGGGAGGGTAGAGAAGATGTTGAAGACGCCGAACGTTCGGGACGCCCTTCGACCTCAAAAAAATGAGGAAAATCTTGCAAGAGTGAAGGTTTTGTTGGACGGGAATCCAGATCAAGTGTTTCCATGGTTTCTGATGAACTTGACATCAGAAAAAGTGATGTGCATCGACCTGTGACCGAAATCACAGACATGGGGTGTGTGCGAAGTTGGTTTCGCGAGTACTCTCGGACGAGCAAAAGGAAACTCGCACGCGGACCTGCCAAGAGCTTTTGGAACATGTCGCAACCCTGCCTCAGCCACCCTACAGTCAAGACGTTTCCCCACCAGACTTCTTCCTCTTCCCCCGCCTCAAATCCAGGTTGAAAGACGGTCACCACGTATCGGTGGAAGCGTTATAACAGGCTGTGAGCTTAGCAGCATTCCGGGCCCTGCCTCCCAGAAAGAGTACGAGACGTGGAAATCCCACTGGTATCGGAATGTGACGCACAAGGGTACTACTTCGAAGACTTTTGAGTGAATTTATCAATTCTGGCATTGAATGTTTTTTCAATCGATTCAGTCCTACTACCTTTGGGACAGAGGTTGAATATTGGCTGAACAGAAAGGATATACTATGATTTCATTTCTTAAATTTATAGTAGAATATTTTGAACACATGCACGTGCACTCAATCTAAGAGAAAATAAAATTATATGACACAATTAAAACTGAGATTTTATATTCACTGATCAGCCATAACGTTTCGTGAATTAAGACTTCAAGTTTGACATACTGTTACACCCTTTTACTAGAAGCATAGCTGCCTCAGAACTAATTGGAGAGTCGCTCTTATCCAGAAAGGATACAGACTTTCTAAAATTACCAGGAATATATGTTGGAAGGGGCAGGATCCAGAATCGTTCACTTACACTGCCAAGCCCTACAATTCTGGCCACATATATTGGTAAAGGTATAAAAACATGAGATGCTTAACCTCACCCATCATTTTTACGTTACTGCATGTCAATACTTTTGATTTTTACACTATGGTCTTTTCGCTAAGTAGTTTACGAACGTAAAAGTAGCCCACAAATAGTACTTCAAAACGACGCAATATACGAAATGTTGGTCAGTATTACCGCTGTTTTGTACTCCAAAGCATTTTTAGTAGTAGTTATTATTCATAGAGGTAACCGACAGCTAAGGTAATACGCCCCATTTTGGACAGGTGGGTAATTTGGTAGAAGTATGATTTCAATGATTTTTTAAAATGGGTTTAGGGTGAAAAGAAACCTGGTGTCGGCAATAGCAAACTTGATAGACATGGAAATGCGCCAAGGAGTCACATAATTCAACGCCCCATCCAATCCGACGGTTGGTTCCTTCACTTTAAGTCGTCTCCAGATGCAAACCGAAGTATGGGTTAGGAACGTCTTCGAAAAATTCCGCCACTCCGGGGACTCGGACCCGATCTCTCAGGGTGGGAAGCAATTACATCAGCCTCTGCACCAACCCGATCCCCCAACAAAATTCTTTCTCAAGTAGTATGAGTTATTTTTGTAGATTTCCTGAAAGTCCGAGCTTTTAACTCGTACGTACGTTACATGAATATAAACCCAGTCATCAACCTGGTTTGATTTGTGATCGGTTGGTTTGATAGATGATAGAATTCATCCAAAACTAAGCCCAAACGCGTGTAAAATTCAATGATCAGGGTAGGGTAACCAGATCCTTTCCCAGTGCTGCCTATTGTTTCCCAGGAGCCTTTGGCACCCGAAAAGGTCACACAGCTCGTTTGAACCCGAGGATGTCCAGAGGCGTGACCGGGTATCAAACCCGCGTCCTTTTATCAGCATTCTAACACTCTAACCCTGGACTGCCGCATTCCACCCACAATATTAAATACTAACAAATCAGGGACATTCAAATAGAAGGGTAGCTTCTACTTGAATGTCATAAAAATAATAATTTCTCAGCTCTACGCCTTTCTCTTTCTTTCGCCGTGGAAAGACGGAATCCTTCATGCCTATTCCAGCCACATTTGAAGCTTCATGTTTTCACTCCTCCCTGGCTGTTCCACTAGTTAGTTCAGCCACACCCCGCATCTAGGCGTGGGTTACTGGGCCCGCCGCGAGACCTCCGCGGCATGTGTTCCGCGTCCCATTCAGAAGTGCTCTCACAGAAATTCCCACATTCTGACGTAACCCCAAGCAACCCGAATTGCCTCCCACTTTTCCAACCCCACCATGACCTCTTCATAACTCCGCCTTCCTCCCCTTGGAAACCCCTCGCCGGTCCAGCTCAATTAATTTTTCTGGCTGAAGTTGCCTTTCTCCATTACATCCCAATATCGCCCACTAACCCTCTTAATATGGCCAATCCTCCCAGCGTTTAATATCTCGGATGGCCGAACACAACTAATGCGCTCGCAGATCGAGCGCCCGCAGCGTCGAAACGTTGAAATTGCGAAGGCGGAACAGCAATGAGAAAGTTATCGCATCCTTAACGGAGGTTATATTTTTTTGCGAAATATCGTCGCTCGAAATCATGACCGTGATAGAATAATTAGGTGGCGTCCCGGATATAATGGGAAATACGAAATTAATTAATAAAATGATGAGGATGTACATATGTACATGAAATAAGCGGAATTTTAGTAGAAATCAACATATTCTATTACAGAGACAAAGAAACATTCATGAAAAAAACCAACTACTTCAGTAACGAAATTAATTCAAATTAAATTAAGTCAAACTGCGACTGTAAAATATAGAAATATCTCGCTTACATCTACAGCATTCAATGGTATTCTCTCTCGGTGGACAAGAGCATAGAGTAATGATTGTGAACATATGACTACCGAGAACTCAATAAAGACCATAATGAAATACCTGCATTTAGAAACTGTGAGGTAGCAGATATATTCGGACATGAAGAGGTAAATCAAATAAATAATTGAATAGAGAACAGCGGCATACCAATCGCAGGATTAATGAAATATCATGAACACAAGAAAAATATATTTAGTCGAGTGATATTTAAGAGTAATTATACATGCTATTACAGCAAAAAATATTCATTATTAATATCAGTCATAGCCCACCAGTCAAAAAGTACATTTTATGTAGACAATAAAAAAACTATTACATAAAGCCTGACTACGCAATACAACATAAAAAAATCATTTAATTTCAATACATCATTCTAAATGCTTATAATAATTCTTATCTCTCGTCTACCTACCTATACCGTCCAAAACGCCAATCCTTTCCATCCCTGTACCTCACTTATCCAGTATTATTCTTTCAATTACAATCTTTAACATCGGATGGCCTCTACAGGTCTCCTTCTGATACATATTTCTTCCCCTTTTCCAACCCATTTGAAATTTCTAACAACAATCTTCTCTCATAACAATCATACTATGTCTAACAGCCATTCCGATTCTTTGTTTGTTTGGTTTTCTTTATATTCTCCATCAAATCTTTTCCAAATTTCGAAACTTTCCCATCTACACCCATTTTCTCTTTTCTCAAAGCGAAACTTTTAGCATTTCTATCACTTTAATAACGCTCAATACGAGTATCCAACTTTTTTTTGAGATAATCATAAAACTAACTTATTTGTACGCAAAATTTCGCCTAAAATACATCTTCCAAATGAGAAAATTTGGCTTTTGGAACACTTTGAACAATTATAATTGGCCGAATAAGGAAAATTGGAATTTCCATATTAAATGAGTTCGTAATTTTCCAGAGACTTATGCAGTCTGTGGTCCGAAGTCTGTGGAAAATTACAGATTCATTTAATTTGAATTCATTTAATATCAAACCATTCCACTAAGTAAAGCCTGAAAGTGTGAAGTACGTATATAAAATTGGAATGAACTGCAACAACAAGAGATTGACGCACGCTCTATATAAATAGCAGGCAGCAGTAGAGTCAGGGAATAACTACAATAAAGACATGCAGGGTTGTCCATTATCGCCACTGATAATTAATGTGCATATTGAGAAGGCAATCAACGAAATCAAGAAGAAGATAAGAAGTATTGAACGAATTTAAGGAGAAAAGACAAGTATGCTAACATTTTCGGAAGATATAGCTAGACTAGTAGAGAATAAAAAAGCCTTACAAGGATACAAGCCAACATGGAGGCGGCGATGAAAGAGTACAGCGTCCACGAAAATCAAGCTTAAAACTTAGGCAATGATTGTTAGTCGATGTAGGGAAGATAATCTTCAAGTTTTAAAATTGAAAAAGACACTGGAACAAGTGGATGAGTTTCGCTATTGGTGCATAAGGATTGCTAGTGATGGAAGAAGAAAGAGGTACGATACGTAGTAGGCAGAAAATAAAGGTGAAGAAGGTTTACAATCAAAAGAAGCAAGTACAAACGGTAAAGAGCGCTTGTATTGGCACAAGGAAGAGATTCGCTAGAAGTTATGTACGTTTTCTACGAATATAACACTTGGACGATGGAAGCAAGAGAAAAATGTAGATTGGAGGCGATGAGAATGTGGTGCTGGAAAGGATGTCGAAAAAAATGGATGAACAAAGAAAAAAATTAAATACTTCGAAGAGCGGGTGGAACTACTCGAATTGCTATTGTGGGAGACGATTGCTAAATTTTTCATAAAAAAAAAGATTTTACATCTTACAGGTACACGAAGAGAAGAAATACACAATCAGCAACCTTTAAAGGTTGTTTATCCAATTTTTGTGAGCAAACTTTAAATTCAAATAACTACTAATTTATTCAATTGCGCTTTTATCGCATCTCTACTCAACCCAGGTGGTTCACATGAAAGATTTAACTCACAAGTGTCTCTATATCAATATCTATCTATTAATGAATTTACGGAGCGTAATGACCTTTAAACCACATTCTTTGCGCTACAAGTGAATCTTGGTTCATATTTAAGGAAACCGTAAAGTGACTTTCCGCGTAGTTAACATAAAATAAGGCAATAAAGATGAACAGTTAATGGCCTGACCTCTGGGAACAACAACACCTAAATTATTGACTATTTCACTAACGCAGTAGGTTTGCAAATGCAAAAGTGGTGGATACCAAAGTTCCCGAAGCTGATTTGTAATGCAAAAACGTCTTGATCTACGTTGTGGGAATATTCAAGTACTTGGAAAGAACCCTATCACATGTATTTTGAGCAATATTTTTTTTATCGTAGTGACTAATACTTAAATTGGAATGAAAAAGGCAAGACGAAACAATTCATACCCTTGTATTTTTTTTAACATTCCAGCCTTCAATTCTTAAGCGTGAATGCTAATAGCACTTGTTCAAAAATGTTTATGAAATACTTAAGTTTTAACCTCGAGAAGAGCCAGAAGCTAGGAGACCGAAAGGACTACTAGAAGCATTTCCAGTCAGTAAACATACACGACAGGAGAATTAGGACGAATATACGACAGAAGAGAGACTCCTGCGATGATGGGAATACGAGATGCGAAGCCGTTTGTGGGGCGGCGGACGAGGAGAGGAATGCACAAGGGCGCCGATTCAATAGCGACGAAGAAAGAGAAGTAGACGGGATATTATGGACGGAAGGGAAGAGAAGAAAGCCAAGGGGAGAGAAAGATTGGAGAACGGTGGAGGAAGCCAATGGTGACAATGGGTTCCCTCGTGCAAGAAGTTTCCTGCTTCCTCCTTATCTAAGAAAAAGGAAAAGCAAGGACGGTGGATGAGCAATAAGATGGTCTCATGAAGATGTCTCTGGGGTCTCTGGTCCTTTTTGTTTCCGTTTCTTTTTCATCCGTCATTCTCTTCGACATTTATTTCCCCACTCCCCACATCTCAGAATAATGCCCGTCCAAGCATCCACCCAACCTCTGTCTGAAATAGAATCTTTGCATTTTCTATTTTTCTAGACATTTTTATGGCTTCCATGGCTTTCTCTACCACCCACTTCATGATCTTATGATTCTGTTTTTGTGATGAAAATATTTTATATTCAAAAAGTTAAGAACCAATATTTTACCATAATAGATTAAGTGATACAGCGATTCTGTTAAAGACGTTGTGTATCAAATCACTTATGAACGAACTGCACGAACGAGGAGATTTAGTGAAGTTGAGGGAATGTTAAGGGAAGTTATGTCAAACAGATAGACGATTCTGTCCACTCAAGGCTAGCCATTAAATGAAATAAAAATGACGATTACATATAGGTGATTCGGTAACGGGTACGTTTGGAAGGAATTCTTCTACGTGCAACGTACTTCATTCTAAAAGAATTAAAAAATGATTATGGCCAAGTTCGACCTTGAATTGTAGCACAATTCTAAATACAAATTGAACTCGATCATTTTCACCAAATCGTTCAGACAGAACTAGAAAAGACTTCTATTGGCTTTCTAGAACGGGAGTTCCTAATCAATGCCAAAAGATGGTTTATCCTGTGACGTAACTTAAAAACTTCCATCACTTATAAATGTTTTAGTCATGCATCAGTGTTAATATATATTTTACTTATCGGTGGATACATTGCCCGTCCTTAGGAATGAACTTAAACTGTCGCTGATATAATTCCTGATAAATTCTACCTTTTAAAGTATTCTTCAATCACTAGAATACAGTCCATCTGGTCAGATGGAAGTATATGATGAAGTACGATACTTTGTTGAAAAAGAAATGGACATTTTAATATCTACCTTGCGACCCGGAAAAATATAAAAATTGAAATTTTGTAAACAAGTCATTCATTTAAGTTAAATTTAATTTTGAACCTTTTCCCAAATTGACTAATTTTGACACCCTTAATTAATAGGCAATAAAATATTAAGGAACACCCAAGGATGATAATTCAACCTCCAGTCTTAAAATAATAAACACTTCAAGCTCTAAGGAATATCAAATTTATTACAGAACTATGAAAACATGGACATGAATATTCCTCGTTGGAAGGAATACGTAAGGAGTATTAGTTTCATGCATATGAAAATTCAATGAATAGGGCAAAGTAATTTAGAGATTTGAAATATCTATGTATTATTAAAATGTAGAAAGAAAATATCAAAGACAGCATTGACTAAATGGATCATAAATAATGTGCATACACAGGCCTAAATAAATTATACGTCATCTATTCTTATGCATCCTCAGCGGAATAATAGACTCATTTTAAGCGTAGACACGATTTGACTTCCATGAAGAGTCGAGCTGACTTTATATTCTGTATAAATCGATTTACAATATCCTTGATATTTCTAAAAGTTTACGTAATGTGAGGTTCCTCAACAAGCCTGTGTAACTAACTCAAAGGAAAATATCGTACCTATTTGTTATTGTTTCTTCATCGAAAACCTACGTGAAGAAACAAAAAGGTTTTTTTTATGATAAAACGTGAAATACGTATCCAGTTGTAATGACTGCTGCGGAAATTCCGGCTTCACTATATGAATTTATTATTAATTATTGAATTATCAGTTTATAAATATCTAAGCCAAAGTGATATTCACACATTTACCTCTTAAGGAAAGAGGGGGATAGCACGCGTAATATTTTTCTTACCAGAGGCACTCGGAGAATTTTTTGATAAGTCATAAAGGGCCAAAACTTTCGGATAAGCCATATTGCCACACACCACCATGTTCCTGCCAACGAATAGCTCTAATTATCACGTTTGTATTTATTTATTGCCGCTTGATTAAAGTCTAACTTAAATTTTTCCTCCTAAATATTAGAACTCTCGCCATGATTACCACAGTTAAAGATGCGAGCGACCCTTGTGGTTTTCTTGGGAGAGGGATGACGGTTTTGAGAATGACATATCAGCATACCTTAAGGACCAACACGGCACCATAAAACTTTCCGAGTTTGTTGTCGCCTCCGAAACTTAAGAAGGGACCCTAAAAAAAAAATCAACGAAACATGCAGAGAATAGGAGGCTTTCAAAACAAATGTCTCTGTTTATCGGATTTTTCGACCATTGGTCTTTTTCAAGGGGATCTATTAGGGAGCCGAGTTTTGTTCAGCGGGAGAGTTATGCGTTTCCGGTAGAAAGGAGGGTTTTTGTTATCGCTATTTTTAATGCCGGAGGGGATTGACCCTCGCGTCCGTGCTAAGCCCGTTGCGAGCAGCAACAGGCTGCGGCGCGGCGGTGGCGGCAGCGGTTAAAGACGAGAATCATTTTTTTTTTCAAAGCGGCGGTTATCGCTGTGTGCTCGCCGTTTCCGAAACATTGTTGCGCTATAAATCACGTCTGATGCACGCCAGGTTCAATCTTACTTCCACTTTCTTAATGGCATTAAAGCATTGAAGTAATTACTCAAACACTCTAACAAACGCAAACAGGAGTAACTATCTGTTTGCTAAAAGAAAATGTACCAAAAATAACATTTCAGAAAAGAGAGGTAACGGAGATATAAAACTAATACAATTGATCATTCTTTGAGAAAATTAATCATTCGGATATATCTTAGAGCAATAATACTTGGATTTATGGAGCCAGCGTTTACTCCATATTTCCTGACGCTATGTAAATCAAAGTGATCGCGGGAATTCGGATAACACTGGACAAATGTTGGAAAAAAAATATTTTCCAAGTCGTAAATTTTAATTATAAGACAATCTTATTTTTGCATAATATTTTGCAACATCTTTAGATATAAATTATGGGAAAAAAATAACTGAATCCGAGATTTAACCCACTCCAGCATCAAGCGTGGGTATCCGGTAGACGTTCGAGCCACCCCGTTAATAATACTACAAACACTCCCATTCCAAAAAAATATATTTTTTTTTAGAGTTTTATAAAAATAAAACCAAAACAAAAGAATCCTGCTCAAGATAAGAATAATATCACATTAAGAATTACAAAGGAAACTTTAACGGGATCGTCATAAATTTCATGTCATTTACCAAAAAATGCTTGGCATGGACAGGATCGGTGAAGAATATAGTAGAACCCACGGGACAATTAAAGGATCCAAGAAACCGAAAACAAAGCAATAATTCACAGCGGACGGTCAGAGGAAAGTTATTAATTTTGGAAAAACGAATGGCTCTATTTTCTTTTTAGGTGATCGTCCACACAAATACATCCGTTTCAACGCTTAGTTCACCACTGAATCGAGCTTTTATCGCGATCAAGTCCTTTCTTTCAACCGGATGAAACGACTTTTTTGCGTGGTCCGAGCAAAAAAAAATATAAACACCTTAGAACCGAAACTCATTGTATCCCCTGACTTCCGGTGCATAAGTCTTACGCTCGGTCATCGCAAAAATCACACGCCACAGATGAGGAGTGTACTCCCCCTTGACAAAAAATGTTACAAAACGCGAATGGGTCCCTTCCTTTAGTTTCTCCTCACGCCCGAGTCGTCGCTGGTGCTTCTTTTCGGAACAACACATCGACGCAGGACAGCGTCCGCAGCCGCTCCGCGATCTTTCATGTCGAGTTTCCCAAAAGAACTGATTCTCCTCCGCTCCGGAGAACATCGATACTTGCATTTTTTTGCCCCCACTGTTACGCCTCTGCCCCTGTGGAGCGCCCGCCGATGACAGACGGGTAAATATGTTTATCCGGCCTGATGAATCTTCCCCCTCAAGTAGCCGTCCTTCCCCGTGCATTTTTCTCAAACTCTTCCGCAGACCAGATGTCTTATTTGCGTTTCCTTTGGGATGAATAAAACATTTACGAGGGAAATGTTTCGGGCCAGTCTTCGGCTTCACGATTTATGCGCCGGAAAATAGCAGCTGCTTTGAGCGTGGGTGTAACTGTTTCATTGGCCTAAAAAAAGGGCTTATAGTGTCTGAATGAAGGAGGATGAGGTAATCTAAAGGAATTACCTCAGCTATCCCTGCACAGCTCTGATTCACTTCCATGCATCTTTCGGATAACTAGGAGGCCATTTTAATGCACACAGTTCCTCAACAGTCGCAAGCCTGGCAATGCGATTGCATTGCAATCTGAAATACGAATTTAATAACATCACGCAAATCGAGTTGACGCAAGGTGACCTTTAGTGATCCCTTTTAAAGAAAGTAACATTTTAAAAGTCGCGCGTTGAAATAGTTTTTTCTTCCAGTCATAAAACGCGAAAAATAGGTTTTTCAATATATAATCAATAGGAAGTAATCCGATTTCTTCGAGTGCAACATTTTCTTCAGTTTTCTGATAAAAGAGATAGCGGTGTATCGGTAAGAATCATTTTTATGCACGAATAATTTACCCTAGAGAAAACTTAACATGTATCAATGAATTATATTCCACAAATACACTTAAATACAACGTGGATGGTGTCTCCATGCTTACTTTTGACAAAGCAGGATTAATTCAAAATTAAAGCAGCACGCACCTCTCGAGCCATCTGCCATAAAATCTAACGTATCTTTTTAGACATGTCCCCAAAAGTATGAGAAAAATCACATTTTCCGAAAGTTCCGTTTAAAACCACAAGGGATCCCAAACATCTAACAGAAAAGCTAGTAGGTTGTCGGACGAAACTCGTCAGAAGATCAAACAATAATTCTAAATTTAACTCAGCATTCCTCTACAGTTAACCCTAGATCAAACCCAACAATTCCTCAACTGGAAACAGAGACTTATGAGGAAAAAGTGAATTCCAGCGCAAATATTGATTCAGCAAGCATAACATTTGTTAATAAAAGAGATAATTACGGGGGTAAAAGTAAAAATAATCAACATAGAATACTTCCGGATTTTTTGGGTCACTTCATGATTTCGATAAAATGATTTTATCACAAAAGACCGTCGGAAAAGAAAAAATACTTTGTTCTTCAACACATATTTTATTATGCCCGACCTAGGTTTCGATTTACAAATTCATCATCAGGTGAAGTACAGAGGACACACATCTTTATATATTAGACAGAGAAGAGGAGAGGATAGGTGCCGGTGAAGTGGGAGGGGAAAGGGAAGGGAAACTGCTGTATGTGTGCAAGGGTGGGGAGGGAGTATATAAAGCTGTGTGTCCTCTATAGTTCACCTGATGATGATTCTGTAAGTCGAAACCTAGGTCGTGCATAGTAAAATATACGTGGAAGAACGAAATATTTTCATTTCCGATATGAATCGCTTCCTCCAAGTTACACCTCAAACCATTTTATTCAAAATGATTTGCAATTATTGTTATCATTATTAGGTAATCTACCGGTTAAGGTAGGTTCTGGATGGACACGACTACCAAATAAATATTTTGTTTCTCATAACAAAGTTTAAAAAAAATAAGACAACTGGCCCCACTTTTGTAAAAATATTTCGAAGATTTCTCTACGAATTGAGGTATAATTTTGGCATTATCGATATTGGTGTCGCCCGGGGCTCGAGTAGAAACTAAAGTATCAAATCCGACCTGGAGGTCAAACTTTACAATTGTCAAAATGTACAGCCACAGGCTTTTCCCCTTTTCTGAAACCCCACTCTCCCACAAAACTATACTTACCACACACTTTTCGTTTTTACACTTAACCGGTACTTTTTCCACGCACTGGAGTAAGAAATGAAACTACTTCATTGGCATGCCGTGAATACCTTAGCAAATCTTTCGCGCTTTCAGTAACACTCCTACGTAAGTGTCTTACATTATTCTTTGCCTCCGCTACGGCTCCCCTCCTTAGCCCTACACCCTTCTAGGTCGGAGGAAAATTATGGGTAGTCCCCAATTCAGGTTAGTTTTAGTTGGAAATAATATCACCATGTTGACAGGTCTAAGCACATGATTTTGTGTGAGTGGTGTTGCCACCTTTCCAGGGGTCGTGAAAACCGGAAATCTCGTTCAAGGGTGTAACTCGACACAAACGGCATTTGACCCATTCAGGTTGGAAAAAAATTCAAACTGAGTAAGAAAATTGTATTATTGGTCCTTCCTGTCATTACCATTTTACAGAATCACAGATATGAAAATGGTTTGAACTTTCCCTCTGTTGTTCACGAAGTATTCCATTACACGTCGATGATTTGCATCCCTTAAACGCAACAGTAAGTCACATAATGTGGATGGTAAAAAAGCTTAGGACTTTCAATAGACTTCTGGCGACAAAGTGTGGCAGTTTGACTGATTAGATGAATGAAATTTTTCAAATATTTTTCCGTAAAAGTTTTCCCCAGCCGTGGATATCCACCAATCCATTCTCCTACATTTCGAATTCCATAAATAATATTTAAACGCATAAAATTTTCAAGCCCCAGTTCGATAGCAACAGCGTAAGTAATGGCACAAGAAATGTCTCTGCGCTTGTACTGTACAAGGCCCAAGCCCCATAAACTTCCAGTGGTTCTGGGTCGATAACAACGTAAGTTGCAACATTACAACTAAACACAATGCCATATACGTACATGACAAGAGCAATATAGGGAAACGATCGTTCCATTTGAATAAAACATTGTAATACATTTCTTAAATTAATCTTTGTAACACCTGATTCCAAAAAAAAACACTAAGTTGTAAAACATAAACATTAAACCCAACGTATGAGGCGAACGGTAACTACGGCCGTATGAAATAATGGGAAGAGTTTAACCCCAGCCGTACTCTTATAAGTCTTATAAGTCCGTACTCTTATAAGTGGCTTATAAGTGGCCTATCCACTGCCCACTTATAAGAGTACTGCTGGGGCTAAACTCTTCCCATTATTAAACCCAACTTATTCCAATGCCTATGGACCTCTGAGCATTTTCAATAATTGAATTCTCATTGCAGATGATATTTCAAGAGTATGGTAAAAGGTTGTCCCTAACACAATAATATGAGGAAAAATGCAAATATTTCAAGCGCAAGGCATCTAATGAAGGTAACGGGCATATTAAAAAAAAAACCATGACCACAGCTTACTAGTGAAGGATGAGAATTAGCTTTAATCTAATTATGATTAAGACTGAAGAATAATCAAAATAGAACTAGAAATAGGAATGTTAAACAATAGGCACCCTTACCAACAACTTCAGAGAAGACCGAAAAGCTCTTTTGGTATTACAAAAAAACTTATTTCAAGAATTCCTACAGCATCTGACTCTGTAAGGGATGAAGTTTAAAAACAGAAAAGAAGCAAACCTTGAGGAGAAGGTACGTGTACGTCTCTACGAAGGGCATGAGTAAGAGGAGGAGCGTTTGCTTCGTGAAGGAGAATAAAGAGTACCAATACGCTGCGAGGTTGATGTAGCGAAGAAACAATGAAAGTACATAATTGAGGAAAAATAAATGGGAGCAACTCAAAGGAGGGCACAGTGGATAAAGACGAGGACTACGAGGGGCAATCGAAGAACATAATGCAGAAGATGAAAGAGCCCTGGGGGATGGGGCTAACTGAGTTGTTCGAGGGTTACAGGACACGAATAATGGAGGAAGGGACGACATAAGAATGAGAGAGCTATGTAGGTTAAGATGAACACTTGAAATCGTGACAGGACAGAAGGGGAGAAAAGGAGGAGAAATAAAATGAGGGAATAAACATTAGGTACAGGGAGCAAAAAGTTGGGAAGCCCCACTCTTTCCAGCTGAGGAGGGCACAGTCATGTGAAAGGAATGATGGCTTTGGAACTAGAGCCTTGCAAAAACTTTCATTTTATGTAACAACGGTCCGAAAATCATCGCATTGGTTTTCATAAAGTTAACATAACGTATATTTAATCATCATATTCATTTTGCGTTTTTCCATTCCGATCCCAGAACTAATTTTATATTGTTCGATCTATTCAGTGTATAATAAAGCAAAAAGATTGGCCATAGGAGAACGCCATCGGACGGAGGACTTGAGTTTTTTTATTCGTTCCCATTCTTTGGATGATTTCACATTTTCATGACGCAAATATCTTCAATACGTGCATGATTAAGGAAAGAACATGAGGAATGAATATGAATCACAATACAGCACTTCCCTCTGTCCAGATTCGAAGCTGTAACTTTTGGAGTCGGCGATATTCAACCTGGAAAATCAACTCGTGATTTAGGTCCTATTCGTTCATTCGTTTCTAAAAATATTTTCATTAATAAATCTACAAAGAAAAAAAATACCCATTTTCTCAACCTCTGCAAATTTTCATATCCTTTTCATTTCGTTTATTCCGAAAAAAATGTCTTCTCGTGTCCACGGATTCTTAAAGGTATATGAATAATTTATAAAGCCAAGTTGCCTTCATTAACAGCCGTATATCTTCATTTGAGACGATTGAATCTTTAAAAAAAGAATGCCAAATACCATACGCAAATATTCACTAGACACGTTGGCAGGTGTTGAGACTATGGAACAATTATAGCATTCATTATTTCAACTTAACCAAAATGACATCGAAGGTACTGCGGCTGAGATATCAAGAGTCAAGCATCGACTGATAAATAATCGAAAATCCGCAAGTTGGAGAGAAATCCGAGTCAATAATGTGCATCTAAAAAACTCCCAAACACAAAACGAGAAAGGCCTGCAAATAAGTTCAATTCAAATTTGTAAACATATGCAGCGGAAAAAATAAGTGAAATAACGGATGTTAATATGGCATCTTTGAATGTTTATGAGCGTGGCAAATTCTGGGGTTTTAAAGAGATTTTTCAAATTCCTTATTATTCGTTATAAGGAGAAAAATCATTTATAAAAGACTATAAATTTACATTTATGCCTACGGTTAAATGAATTCGTATCTAACCACAGGAAGGGAAATAGATACAGAAAAGTGAAAGGAAAATATCTCTCGAAGAACATGAGCACGATACACGTGAAGAGCTCGTTTAGGTAACACTCAAGCTCGTCGAATTCCGCTGAATAAAACAAAATAAGCAAGTCCTAAAGACAGCGGTCCGATGAATTTTTTTTTAATGCCTTTCAACTTTCATGTGAAGGAACATCAAACATTTGTGTCGGCATACTTTTTAACGAATGAAATCGATTCGGATCGTCGACAAACGATCCCCGTGATACTTAACCTTCTCCTTTGACTAAACGAAGAAAAATAAAAACGTGCCATTGAGGAGGGATTTCTTCTCCTTGGATTTAAAAAAAAAAACAGAAAAGCGCGAAAAATTTTACCGAAAGGGAATTCTCGCATGAATGAGATAGTGTGAGGGAGTTGGGTGAAAGAGAGACGAGGATGGAAATAAGAGGAGTAGCGCCCCTCGCTACGCGGAAACCGTCAGTGAAATTAGGGAAGAGTTTTCCCCGCGAGAGTATTCCCTCCGAGCTCCTTACGCCAATCAAGTAGTCTTGGGGTAATGCACTGTATAAGGAGCATGGCGGTAGGGGAGGAGAGGGGGGAAGTGGTTAGGTAAGGCGGAGAAGGACAGGAAAGGGGATTCCGTATCGATCCTCCAACAAGGGATGGCCGCCTTCTTCGCCTTCCACGCCTCCTCCTCCTCCCACTTTGACGCCCTCCTTGTGGCACTCCTACCCAAAGCCCACCGTCGCTCCACCCTTCTCCCTCCCGCCTCTGCTTCCCTTACCGCTCCCACCACATCCACCTCCCGAAGGGAGAGAGGGACTTTAAAGCCCCAGCAGGAGGATTGACACCGACACCTTAAAGGGGGGCGGCCGAATAACATTCCACGCAACATTGACTCCGGAGTGCCAAGAACAAATTACGGCCGTTCACCTCTCTCTCTCTCTCTCTCCCTCCTCGATCCATTCGGTCCTTCGTCCGGTGTTTCAGCACACCTCTTTGCCCGTGCCGGGAACGGAAACTGGAGCGTAAAACTTCCCTGAGATTTGCGAACAGCGTTTTCTCAAATTTCTCCAGTTTTCATGGCCTCAGCGTCAGCAAAACACCTCGTAGCCTTTTTCCTCATATGAATGTCTCCTCTCATTGTCATCAGTGTCGACATCAATTTTAGCATGCCGGGACTCATTCTAAGGGAGGCTGTGGGACCACCATAGAGTGTAGTAAGAAAGCAAAGTCAAATGTGAAATGGAAATCCGTTCTAAATGGTCATCCTAAAGAAAAAACTAAACTGCTTTCCCTTTGGTATAATTCTCTGCTGCACCGCATTTGGGCCGTTATTATAGCAGGCCCACATTTCACATTAATCATTACATACGAGTTTCATGAGATTTGCCCGACTCTTGCAGCGTGTTTAATATTTCGATAAATTCCCTGTTTTCTAGGCTCCGTCTCAGCCACTTTTGTGTTACGTCCATGGAATACATTCCCAGTGGAGGAAATGAGAACGATCTACCTTAGAGCACAAAATCACTCAGAAGGTGGAGTCTAGTCGGCTGACTCAATAGTACTGAACTTTACATGCTTCTCTTTCTTTCGGAACGGTAAATGAACAAATGTTGACACCTAAATCCATTGACATAAGATTAAATCAACAAAACTACGCTAATAGTACAAGCCACTTCAACACATAATACTTTCAATGGTACTATGCCACCGATCAACGATCACGAATCGCCAGCAGTCATTTTACTGAGTATTTATTCTTACAGCGATGAATTTCATTTCCAAAAGAAACATACATATGTCAGGGGTCACATAATTTGCACTTAAGTTCGATCACCAACGAAAATATTGCGGTAACATTTCTTTTAGTGAAGAGTTCGACACACTTCTTGGGTGTCTATCAAAACGACTGTCCTTTCACTGCAATTTTTTTATTTACACACATAATTTCAGGCGATAAAAGTTAGAAGAAAGTGTATAAGAAGAAACACAACAAGTTTCAGAAAAACTTCATCAACATGCGTGGAAATATAATATGAGGCGCATTGTGCTTTGTGGAACAAACGGGGAAATCATGGAAACTGAATCGTCCGACCGACCATCAATAACATGAGTTCGTTGGCCATACCAGAGTCATAAAATATAGCCGTATCTTCAAAATAAAACGGGGCAAAACATAGAAACTTCCGACTAAACTGTGAATAGAAAATGAGAATAACATACGAGGAACGGATAATTTTCGATATGCCCGAAGCTTCAAACCTCCCTATCTTTACTATGTGATATATCTATTAGAAAATGAATGATAATGTCAATTACGACGCAAGTTTGAATCCTATCTAACGAGCAAGAAGTATTTTGCCAACATTTTAGAAAAATATTACACAAAGTTATGCGCATTTTATAACTGCATTAGTCAAAAATATATTAGAAAGTTAACTACCCTCATAGCAAAGATTTTTAAAGCACATACTGTAGGATGGTTGACATTAACATCCGGTACTGGAAAAAATTTATATGCAAATCATCGCCGATAAAAAAAACTAGACATCCACTCACAATATGGATGCAGGAAAGCCTTACAGAATTAAAGTTACTGCTTTGTGATCAGTCAAATATTGCAACAAATAACTTTGAATGTCCAACCATTACCTATACAAGAATGATTCGATAAATACCTAAAAGAAAAACGAGCCTGAAAATAAATTTTTCTAAAATTTTATACGCCCGGTGAATATAGTAAACTTTAATAAATTAATGAACAACCTTCCAGAAATGGTACGTGTTATTCATTTGTAGACAGCTTCGTCATTGTTCAAATTAAGGAAATTTCATATATTTAGAATTTATCCAAGGTTGGCTGTAATTAAAACAAGGATAACTTTCAAGTTATAGATAAATGCTAACTGTCCGAAGATATTCCAATCAGTTCTGGGATATCGGTGCACAAATGATTATAGTCGATGCTTTTTTCCCAATAGAATGACTAAAGACTGAGGATGAATACATCAGGAGACATGACATTAAAATTTACACGTGTGGGTATGATTACATTTTCATTTCCTGTATTGTTTGGTTAAGGCAAGCTTTATTCACGGATTCGCTGGTTTTTGAATTAAAAGTAAACATGGGCACCGGGACGACCGGTTGAGAGAATTGTAAACCATATAAATAAAAATTTTAATATAAGCATACAATACCATACGAGTTACCGAAACCAAAAGTTTAGAATCGCTATTTAAGGCATTCAGGGTAATTTCACAGAAAATGCAATCATAACGTGTCACCAAGGCAATTACATTTTTTTAAAAAAGCCTCTTAATCGGCAAGATGCAGAGATGAGATCCGTAGTACCGAAAAGACGTCTAAAATAGTCATTACTACTCTTGGTCTGGATACCATCCACATTCTCCAAATGATAAGGCATAACAGGTAGGCAATGCTGGGTACGAAATATTAGGCTCAAACAATAGCAAAATCGCAATTGTAGCTACAAAAACGTCTTGGAATCGGTCGGTGAGACAAAGGAGTAATTATCTTTTTTGTTCAAGGGTACGAAATGGTGCAATAAAGGGAAATTTCCACCAGGGAAACTTTTTGGTACAAAAGAATTTATCTGACATATACTATATGGTCATTTTAGGGACCAGAAGTACGTCACTGGAGCAAAGGAACATTAAGGCCGGAAGTACCAAAAGTTAGGGTTTATAAAATTATAGCAACATCATTTTTTGGAATTAGTTCAATAAAAATGGAATTAAAACTCATGCAAGCATATTTTCCCTGCATCTCTCTTAGCCTGTAATCGCTTTGTACTAGTGTATGAATGATTGGAAATTATTACAAATTTCCATATATTTAACTTTTTCAATTCAACTTCACCTCTAGTGTTGCCTTTAATAATTTTGACAGTGGAATTGCTTAGCTCAGGATTCTTCTCCCTTGCTGATTCCCTCGGTAAGATGATAGGGTATTTCCTTAGAAGTACTTCAGAATTTCCGGCAATACAGTTTAGCACATTCGCGGAAGAAAATTATTCGTTTTAATTTCATTAGGAGACACGTCCTGGCCATTTTTTGTTAGCTTTCTGTTGATTTTATCATAAAAATGTCAGTCTTGTTTTTCGTAATCACGTCACTATGTCTATTTTTCCAACGATCACCAGACGATAAATTGAAGGGAAGCTCGATCTCATCTGGATTGTGTGTGAAATAAACGTACATCTTATCAATAAAACATGTTGTCACAAGGAAGAACTTGACTTTGGACAGTGCCTGGTGCATAGTCTTCTTTCAATTTTCAAGTTCCCTTTCGATTCTCTCCCCGTAGATGGTCACCTGGTGACCGAAATACCGGTATTGGAGTTCTTCTTCATCTTTTATTGGCTATTGGATTTTCTTCATTCCTTGTGACAACTTGTTCAACAGCCTATAGCTCCACATCCTCTATTTTCAATAAAACATGCATTGATACTTATATCGTAAGTAATAGAGAGAGTATAATGCTAATAAATTAACGAGCCTAATATAGAACAGTTGCTTTCTCAAATAGGAAGGAGTTTTTGACGGGGACTTTGAGTAGGGAGGTTAAGAAAAGACTCGTAAAAACTTTGACATGGAGCGTATGTACGGCGCGGAAACGTGGTCGCTGAAGCAGGAGGATAGACGTGGATTGGAGGCTTTTGAAATGTGGGTCTGGAGAAGAATGGAGAAGGTGAAATGGACCGAAAGGAAAACAAATGAGGAAGTACTAGAGATGGTGGGTGAGGAGAGGGGTTTGTTGAGAGAAATCCTACGGAGGCAGGAAAAATGGATGAAAGGCGTATTGAGTTGTAGTGGGATGTTGAAGACGGTAATAGAGGGGAGAATGTTAGGCAAATGAGGAAGGGGCAGGAACAGCAAAGGGATGATGGATGGGATGAAGGGAGGAAGTACCCGGAGATGAAGAGGGACCTGATGTAGATTAGGTTGCTGGATTGGGTTTTGTTTGGAGTTACAATATATTTATTTGATAGTGGTGACCATCAAAAAACTACCTTAACCGGTAGATTACCTTATAATAATAACATAGAACAAAGTCAGCTGAACAGCCTGTCCAAAGTAATTAATTTCAATTCATATTTCCAAATTTATTGACAAAACAATCTACGCATTCTGCCTGATGTCGTCAACATTGGGACCATAAGTAAAAACAGGTACATAAAATAGTCAAATTGTCCGTCTTCAATTAGGGAGTCCGACGGGAGGTTAAACTCGTTCCAATTCAAGGGGAAATATATACTATTCCATTGTTAGAAGTAAAAAAATGTAAACACCCTCAATTAAACAGAACAATTGTATTATATAAAAAACGCCAAAAGCACAAACATAACATATAGAGAGAGCATATGAGTATGAATACTTATTCATATTTGTCTAAGCTTTTTCTCAAGTTCTATCAACACCCATCTTTTGTGCATGACCGATTTTTTTCAGCAGCTCGTATAAGTGAAGAACAAGGAAGTATCGAGAAATTAGCGAATTTTACCGATTTTACCTTTTTAAATGTTCCCCGGGAATGGGAAATCTTTGCGCGGATCACTGTTGGCTGGACACTGAACCCTTTAACTGATTCACACAAAGCGACCCCATTTTCATTACAGGTGAGTTATCTTACAACGCGTAGGAGCATGCTATCTCCTTAATCTCATTATGCGTGGAACTTCGTCGGGGTTGGAATCGCCTCGCCAATTCACTTCATTTTAAAACCTCGAAGATATCATTTTTTGCAACACAGAAATCCCTACTGCACCTTACACTTCCAGTTTAGGTGGTTTCTCTAAGATGCACAACAGGTATTTAGTGTTACTCATGTAGAACTTAGCAAACGAGGAAAGGAGGAGATAGTCCCGGTATTCATAGGCACCTAATGGCATATAAGGAAAATCAGACAAGTTCGTAAGCTTATAATCACTTCTTTAGAAGGGATACTCTTCAAAACGAAACTCAAGTTATAATCGGGATAGGAAAAATGCTACGAATCCCGGAAGTCGTACCAGTTCCTCGGCTTGATTGTACTATTTATATTCATCCGTACACCCTACAAAGAACCTATATACCCCAACGGATATGTGCGACCCTCCTTCAATATTTTCACAGCGATATTTTTGATGGAGTGGGACTGACTGTCGCAAAACAGGTAACGTTGGCACAAACGATACTATCGTCATTCATAAGAAAATACTATTATTACTAGGTATTGATAGAAATTTGAACCTTCAATCTGTAATTTATTCGTAATCTTTTAGTGGGACTTCAATTTCTTGAAACATCGTGAATATGGCTCATGAAAAATTTCAAATTGCGTAACCCTATTGGTAATAGATTTGAAACAATAAGACCTTATTTATTTATTAAAAATTTCGACGAAATAAAAGACGGGTATCATCTGAAACAATTAAAACCTATTATAAATCAGTTGTTCATGAAATAGTATTCCCATGAAAATTATCAAAACCAAAATTGCCAAGGAAGTCAAATTCTGAAGACTGAGTCAGCCATTACCTATTTGTATTTGGCTAAATTTAATTAATGATAAGCTACCAGTGCCATAAGTTATGGTTCCCAATTTCAATTTAAAGTAATTTATATTCTTCCGATTACAGTTTTTCACCGTCATTATTTATCATGTGAATTTAAATATGGTTACTTGTATTCATTCTCCCTCCCACTATTTGTAAGAATTTCCTACACGTAGCATGGTAACACTTCAAGCTCACAAGCATTATGATATCAGCTCTGTGTTCCAAACTTTTGAAAAAGATTATTTGAAACACAGACCTTTTTCGACGAATTAGATTACATAAGTTCATAGAAGGAAAATATCCAGGATCTACACCACTAAATAGAGTGATGTGATTTTCGAAAGTTGGTTGAACATAACGATAAACTGTGACTTGCACAGGCGTCCTGTGCTCGAGGGTCAAAACTCCAAACATACGATTTTTCGTCATTTCATTACTTTGGGAATGGAATATTACTGCGGAACAAACTTAGTTTCGAGCAAGGTTTTGAGTCGAAACATTTTAAGAACTAATGAGTTGTACCTAAGACAGAGTGTCCGTCGACACAGGAATCCTTAGTTCGGCGTAACACATTATCGTTAGTCACCCATTTGATTGCAAGAAAACTATTTTCCGGCTGGTAGAGGTTTGTGTACACATGAAACTTCCGCAAAATATTGTAAAAGTCGAATCAGTCACCCTCACGATAAAAAAATATTTTATCTTTGGAAAGTTTAACGCAATTCCATTAAAATTTGGACATGTTTCGTCCGCAAGACGAAAGGCCAAATGTAGCAAACTGTTGCAATCCATATTCCGAATTAACAATCTATTTATACCGAATCCCATTACTCTTTCACTATCACAAGAATCCAATCAAAGCGAAATCACAAACATTCACCAAATCTCGAGTGAAGAGGCATATAACATTTTGCATCAACATTTGGACATGAGAGCTCTATCCACGAGATTGATGTCGCCATTGCTCAGAGTTCAGCAAAAACGAATTTAAAAATTCCAAGACAGATTTACATCTGCATTAACGAAATAGGCGGGAATATAGGCATAATTTCGTCACTATGAACGAATCTTAGGCTTACCAATACACGCCTGAAGCCACTGAACAGTCCAAGCAGGGGGTGCCAGCGGGGTACCTGCAACAAAGAAGGCGAAGACTGAGTACTTTTTGTGATTTACAAGGAATATTCTTCAATAACAATTCGGCAAAGAGTCAAACTACTAAATTTTCGTAAAATGAATCGTCATTAGACCCTCTGAAAGCCGAGATGAACGAGAAAAACGTCTAAGATTGGCCCGCAAAAAATTCCTTTTCCATAGCAGAAGTGATTTTGTTTTAAAAATTATCCTATAGCTCCTGTCAAATGCTATTACTCCCAGAGCTCTTTCAAATCTAAACATATTCGGTAGGGTACAACAATAAAATAATTAGAGCATAACCAGCTATTCCATATGTCCATGCTACACTGCACAATTAAAGTTATCCTTGAATCTTTTCTATGTCCACTATTGATATATAATTTTTTGTTTTAATTGTATTGATACAATTAAAGTCAGCCTTGGATCTTTTCTATGTCAACTATTATCTTACCCAACTTATCGCCAACTGTTAGCTCAGAATTTCCCTTCTTAATTCCCGATAGTGATTTAACCTTGCTGTATATCCCCATGCTGTATCCCCCTCCCACACACCTTTTTGGCGGCTCGCAGGGTATTTATGTAGATGTAGATGTGTAGTGCACCAATTTCACCCTTCCTCTGCAAACTTTCCATATCCTCGCATTGAGTCTTCCACCATGCTTCTTTTGCTTAATTTGTTTCCTCTCTCAATTTATTATTTACGATCATTAAAAGAATGAAGTGTACTACGCTTGCACACAATCCCCATAATTTTGTTCGGCCACAAATCTTGTTTATGTTACAATGTGTGTCGATAAAAATAAAAACATTTCAGCTTTCTCATTTGGCTCTGTGGCCATGAGTGGTGAAGGATAATGGCGATATATGAATACATTCGGTTTGATTCTTAGATACCGTTACAAGACACATGTTGGGCTGTGTTTCCCTGTGCCGGTTATGGTTTCCCAGATCTTCCTGGGAAACCATAACCGGCACAGGGAAAGGAACTGGCCCCCCTACCCTGATGTGTGAATACTCACACGCCGTCGGGCTTGGTACACGGGTGAGCTCTACCATCACCTACCAACCGACCGATCTTATCTAAAAAGATAAGATATGACTGAGTCATATCTTATCTTCCGAAGAAGACGGAGCTCGAGTCCGTCGAAATTATCAAGATATTACTGTGAGTGTTCTTTTTCTGTGTTCTCGTGCTGTGTGTTACTGTCTAAGTTTTATATATACATATATATATACATATACATAGATGATGTGGAAGTACTCACGAGAGCAATATAACATTTGGACGACAAAATAGAACACAAAATAAAATAGACATCACGTAAAAGGACATTCACATTGTAGATTGTTTAAGCTTTCGGCCTACTCCGAGGCCTTCTTCAGATCAGACCATATTATATATAGCAACAAACAATATAATTACACATAAAAAGAACACTCACACATTATTTATTATTACTTAATAATTTCGACGGAAGTTAGCTCTGTCTTCCTCAAAAGAAACGACAGTATCCTCGTTCTACTATCGTGCTTCTGACACAGTACTATCGTTTCTTCTGAAGAAGACAGAGCTACCTTCAGTGGAAATTATTAAGAAATAACGAGGTCATCTTATATAAGGGTGATCTGAAAAGTTTCTGACTAAGAAAAGTTCAGAAAAAATGTCTTGTATCTTTCTTAGGTCGGAAACTTTTCAGATCACGTGCGTGAAAACCGACACATGAAAATGGGACATAAATTGTTCACCATACACAGCAGACATGCGACGATGAATTTCGCGTGCTCCAGCATCCTCAGCCACCAGAAAACGAACCACATCACTCTGCTCGCCATTGCTTTCTACAGCTGGACGAACACACTACATCAGTCCGCCCACCAACAAGCACATAACCCAACAACTGCGTGCGCCTGTGAGTTGTCACTAAGCAGTTCTCCTACCACAGCGATGGCAGTATCGATACTTAACAACTGTGTTGCCACCATTCCCGCGGACTGTGTGTTATGGCGGATGTTCGATTTTCATTTGACTGCCCCTAATACACATATTATTATTAGGTAATCTAACGGTTAAGGTAGGTTTTTGGATGGACACAACTATCCAATAAATATTTTGTAACTCCAAACCAAACCCAATCCAGCAACCTAAACTATATCAGGTCCCTCTTCATCTCTGTGTACTTCTTTCCTCCCTTCATCCCGTCCAGCATCCCTATTCTGTTCCTGCCCTTTCGTCGTTTGCCCTATTCGTCGTCGTCCCCTCTATTACCTTCTACAACATCCCACTGCCGCTCAATACGCCCTTCATCCATTTTTCCTGCCTCTATAGGATTTCTCTCAACAAACCCCTCTCCTCACCTACCATATCCAGTACTTCCTCATTTGTTTTCCTTTCGGTTCATTTCAACTTCTCCATTCTTCTCCACACCCACATTTTAAAAGCCTCCAATCTTCGTCTATCCTCCTGCTTCAGCGACCACGTTTCCGCGCCGTAGCTACGCTCCATATCAAAGTTTTTACGAGTCTTTTCTTAACCTCCTTACCCAACGTCCCCGTCATCAACTCCCTCCTCCTTAAGATGTATTGTTCTTTTTCCTCGATTGATTAATGTAATACACTTCGTTTTTTGCTTCAAATACATTCTTGAAACATTTAAAGGGAAGGAAGCGGAAGTGTTACTGAGTGACCATTTTTATCCGTAAGAAAATATGGCAGTAAGGAATGGCACTCGCAACGCTTTAGATCAAATAACGTTTAAAGAGTTTCTCTTTAAGGTGTACATAAGGTCAGACATATTTCATTCGGTGGACACAAGATACCTTTAATGTTACGTAATTATAATATCGATCGAATGTTTTAGCAAATGAGTATATTGCTCAGACGGATAAATAAGTTTAAAAAAAAAGCGAAACTCATGATGCCATTTCTTTACGCAGCAAATACTTTAAAGGGCCCACTCTGATTTTTTTAAAAATCATAATGACCTTAAATTACTTAGAAACTGCCATTCTGGAGCATGTTTCCTGGAAAGCCATACAAAAAATACTCTACTCTACTGAAAGGAGCATGCATTCTCTTCAAACTTAATTTGAGGCCGGTAAAATGTCGTACACTAGTAATATGTGTAATTAAAGGAAAAAATAAAGTGAATCGCAGTAGAAAACGAGGCCCAATTATAATATGTAAAAAAAATACCCCTAGATACGCCTCTCTTGGGAATATTAATGAGTCCAAGCAATAAAAGTAGGCACGAGTCAAAGTTAATACAAGCAAAATTCAAATCAAAGTCATGGAACGGAATTTTACATGGGGCTACTCGATAACTCTGCAAACATTTTAATGGAGAAAACTTTTAACTGTTCTGTATTATATTGGAAAAAAATAAAACTGACGCTATAGTACCTAGCTACTTTTATGACCAATCCCACTGCCGCAAGCAATGAATGATTACCTACGTAGTTTAACCACGCCCTCTTGCCCACTCAGTTTCAATCATAAACCCTCAACAGCTTCTAACACTATCCGTGTTATGATATTGTCTGCAACTAGCAGTTTTACCGAAGGAAAATCTGAGGAGGTAACTATTAAAAACTATCCCAAGAAAAACCAGTCACACATGTCCCCAATACAAACTTAAAACATAAACCCTCACCGTACTAGCCCACTCTTTAATGAAAGGTTAAAAGAAATACGAAGATAATTCAATAATTGAAGGCTAAAAGTACCGTTAACTATTTTTTTTCACGGTACATATGAAATAATAGCATCACTATTTTGATACAAAAATGTTTGTATACATACGGTATATTTAAAACATTTTACAATGAGTCAACATTATTAAGTTGGTAAAACTATGGCTACGTTTTTACATTTCATCGTGTATTTCCATCCTTTCAAATCTAAAATGTGTATTTAGCAACAGCAAAATGAAACCCAATTAAGTGGGCACAAACTTTAATCTAGAAATCCAGCCTCATTCATAAATTAAAGACTACTAATGTTACACAAAAATTCCGTGGATCGCACATTTTTGTTCGATATATTTTCCTTCCCAAGTTGTCAAGGGATACACGATTAGAAAATCTTATCAATGATGCTAAGAAAAATGGGACGAAATCAGAAAATTCAACCATTCCTTCGTTGTCACCACAGTTTATGTTATACGAAGGGTAACTTGGGTCAGAAATATTTGGATAAATATTCTATTTTGAAAAACTAATACTTTGCCAGAGAACTAGAAACATACATTTACAAAAAAGAAATTTAAAATAAATAGGATATTTCACTCTTAGTGCCATTCATTTATCGTTGCCAAAATGCACGTTCTTAAAAATCTCAAGAGAGTCACATACTTTCATGTGACGTGTACTTTCGTACTTTCAAAACTTCCTGCTGTTTCCTCATCAAGACCGAGAGTCTTGAAATAGGTGAAGGCCATATTCAAATACAGCTGAGAAGCAAACGTCTAAGGAACCAAATAACGAAAAAAGCATTAATTTTAAAAAATTGTCGCGAAAAACTAAACAAAACGAAATTAGCGCTATAGATCGCATTGAAAATTTAACAACATTCAACTTTACAAAAACAATGATTTCACCGTCATTTATTTTTTTTAGGGCTTCTCGGTGAGCAAAATATGTAAGCTGGTCATCCGAGACCAAGGAATTGAACCAGCGTTCTTCATGACCGAGAAATCTCTCTATAAAGAATTTCCGGTAACGGGACCCTTTGAAATACACCCGAGTTGTAATTTAAGCACCGAGAAATACACATAGCGTGAGGAATTGAAGTCACATTGAAAGACGGACGGTCCCACGCAACAGTCGACATGATGACCATTTAAAATCAGACTTCAATCCGGCACACAATCGATGCATTGTAATTCACTCCCAACTGAATATTTCCATAAAAACGTCTATGTAATTTGAACACATTTAACCACTCCTCAACCATATAGAAATAAAAGCGGATTTGAAGACACTCCTTGTCCACGTGGGAGGCTCGAATCACGCAACGTAGGTACTTTAATTGTGATGCACAGCGTCGATCGAAGCCATTCCAATAATGGTGGGGGATTACTGCTCACGTTTCTACGCCAGACCTCGAATGGAGATGAGAAGCGTGGACAAAATGATAGGGGGAGACGAGAAGTAAGAAGGAATAAATCATAATTACTTATTCTACGGACTCGTTTCAAATCTCATAAATAGGGAGTTCGATAATCCGCCGGCAGAACAAACCCAGATTTCTAAAGGCGATCCCATGGTTGTCGTGCGCGAAATAAGCGCTGGAATTTATTACGTGCAGCTCCGGAATGGGCTAAAAACAAGTGAACCATGTGTAGGCAACCATAACTAAAATTATCGCCGTTCCGAGTCAGCATGCGAATTGCGTCGAAAAGTCGCAGTTCGAATTTTACGTGACTAGCCTCCATAAGTTCAAAAATACCATAGAATTTAACGCAAAAAAATATCAATCCGGAGAGTAAATATTTCAGCTGCGATTTTAAATTTGATATTTATTTGCAAAACAAAAATGGCTACACTCTAAGTTGGTGTAACTTCTGCATTGAAAACTAAATTTTCCAAACTTGAGCAATTCAAAATAACAGGAATGGCGATGGTACAAATGTACATCACGATACGTCTGCGGTTTCAATGGAAAATAAAGATTTATTCTTTAATTTCCATTTTCCTCTTCTTTATTAGAGCGACGCAGATGACATTTTCTCTCGCACGAAAAAATTAAGTTTACTCTAGTCTTATGGTCATCAGAAACAAAATAATTATATGAAAATGTTGTTTCCCATAACAGAGGGAGGACAGAATGAAAACCAAGATAACAAAAAATCAAAAGTAATATGATAAACAACTCACTTATAAACTAAAATTATAATTCGTGAATAACCTTAAAATAAATGTTTACTATCACATTGTCACAATAAGTTATTTAGATATGAAGAAAATCATCCGATTAAATCAATCAAATCCTTTACAATTATTTACACCCACAACACAATGTGAAGAAAGGGCTGGTTAGTGATTCCTAAAAACAATGGTTAAACAAATATTGGGAGAAAGCATTATTAAAAAACCAAAAAACTCTTCATTAAATAGAGGCATCCGATAGTAATCTAGGCAATTTTGAGTTAAAAGTTTAGATATCACCTTTGCCCAACAAAAATAAAATAAAAAAACTTCTATTTTTAAAAAAGGTACGAATATGATAGGTGTAACTTAAATCGGTTCAGTTTATATAAAATGTCCAAGAAACTGCGGGAGATGGCGGGACAGTAACTTTTGATAAAGTCATTCGCTACATGTGCATTACAATTCAATAATTTCAGCGTGTAAAAATCATTCATCCTGGTCAAGGAGAATGATTTTTACACTCTGGACTGGTTGCATTGCATACAAAAAGCTTACCTGCATTTGATAAAACCTCTATCTAAAACCTCTGTCTATCATGCACATTTTTGATAATTCCCAACATATCCTTTTTGGCACAATAGCAGCTTATTATACTACATTCAACTCCTTAAGAGACTATGTGGTCTTTTGGTGAAAACTATTACCCATTTCTGTCTGCTTCATTTAATACAAATTCATTTTTGGTATGCGGCACGAGGTATATTTATTGAGTTAAGAAGAGAGTTATATCTCTAATAATATAATCTAAAAAGATTCACTGCGGACCAATCGCAGTCAACAAGTAAGCAACTAACTGAAAAATCCTTTC
Source organism: Hetaerina titia (assembly GCA_037158775.1). Taxonomy (NCBI): domain Eukaryota; kingdom Metazoa; phylum Arthropoda; class Insecta; order Odonata; family Calopterygidae; genus Hetaerina; species Hetaerina titia. The sequence goes on from CM073771.1 coordinate 46,514,885, forward strand.
TTGTTTCCCATACATGTCTTTAATAGTCTAATGTATTTGAGCCGTGTTGCACATACGTTTTTCTAAGGGCTTATTGAACGAATCAAGTACCGTTAAAAAATACTTGAACGTTTTTTGCAGAAATGTGAAACGTGAAAAATAACTCGTTCATAGCAGTGAAATCCATTTGCCCATTTCATTAATGTACGTTTATACCATGTTAAAATATGCATTTATCAGGAACATTAATTCGCATGCTAGTTGAACACTGTAAAAACTAGTTAGGATAATTTATTTCTTATTAGTAGAAACCTACCGTTGTAGGGTAGGTTTTTTGATGGACTCTGGGAATATACACACTACTGCACAACTGGGCACTAACTAAGAAAACATAAAATATCCTAATCCCATACTATGGTTTACTATAATCTTAAGCTCGGCATGTGTACTTCCTATCTCCCTTAATATCATTCAAATCTTAAACCAAATACCTACTCTTTTCCCTTCCTACTCCACTTTCCCGACATTCTACCCGCTATTCGTCTTCAGAATCTCATTCCCCCCTCATTATATCCCACAATCACTTTTCCCGTCATCTTCGAACCTCTCCCAACAATCTTCTTTCTTCCTCTATCATTTCTATAACTTCATTGTTTGTCTTCTTTCCCGTGCATTTTATTTGTCCATTATTCCCAATACACGCGTCTCAAAGCCATCCAGCCTACGCTTATCCTCCAGCTCCAACGACTAAGATTTAGAGCATATAACTACTACACTATAGGTACGCTCAATATACATGCACATGATGATTATGAGATTTCTCCAAGATTTCGAATTTCTCGAAGCCACAACCAGCACAGATTCAAGAAGAGAAAATCTTGCGAAACACAATTCGGTCTTTTTATTCACGATATACTTAGATCGGGAGAAAACTACACAGAAGTTGACGTAGTACTTCCGGATTTCAAGAAAGCCTTCGATAAAGTGAATAAATTGTCAAACAAACTTAAATGCTATGGTATCAACGAGAAAATAATAAATTGGATAAGAGACTTCTTGCTCAACCGCAAAAAATAGTAGCCATCGATGGGTTATGCCTAACGGATATAGATGTAACTACGGGCATCCCCCAGGGAAGTGTAATGGGGCCGCTTCTATTCTAAATATACATGACTTAAGCTCACACGTTAGTAGCAACCTCAAAATATTTGCTGACGACACGGTGGTATACAGGGAAATATGGGACCCATCAGATTGCGAGCTGCTCTCTAGCGACTTAGACAAAATATCGGATTGGTGCAAGGAATAGAGATTAGTACTTAGCATAGGAAAATGGGCAGTTTTGAAATTTTGGAACAAAGGAAGTGGCGAGCAGAACATTAATTAGGAAATAGAGGGTTCAGTGCTAACTAAGGTGGATCAAGTTAAATATTAGAGGGTAGCTAACACCACGCTTTTCATTGAGAGCACATATCAGGACAATATGCTTTAAAGAAACTCGGCTTCATTAAACTAGGGGTGGGGAAATGTAGTGAAACAGTAAAAGAGAGGACTTGTTTCACTCTAGTTGGATCTCATTAAGAATATGCCGCAAATATTTGGGATCCTTGGGAGAAATTTTGGCAAAAAGAATTAGATAAAGTCCAGAGAAAATCCGCCTGATTCATCAAAAATAGTTGCAATAAGAAGGCGAGTTTGACAGGACTTTTAGAGGAATTAGGCTGGGAGCCACTAGAGATGCGAACAGAATAAGTGAGACTTAGGATTTTATAAAGGTTCTGAACAAACTAGTTTAACAATGACACTAAAGGAATTATTATGACTTCACACTATTTTGGTAGATCACACCGCAAAGATAAGATAAGGGAGATAGATTCAAGTTTAGATAGACACAGATACTCGATTTTCTCCCGGAAAATCAGGAAGCATAATAGTAAAAAAAATTAAAACTCAAGAAATATTTAAGACATTCGATTTACAAGTCAGGACAAGATTAAATGTTTCTTAGGTTAGTGTAAGGTAGGTGAATGTATACGCAGGTGTATGTGTATGTTAGTTGATAGTACGAGACCTATCACACTGATTCTGCAATGTCCTAAGTAATGATTATAACCCAATGGCTGACTAGCCAACTAAAACTTGATCTCATGTGAAAAATGCCATCTCATGCCAAAAACTCACTCACGACAAGCCCTGAAGACGATGGACGACTCGGCCATTGAAACGTCGGCAACTCTACGAACGTGGACCCGGTGGGAGACCCGAATAACCTTGGAAAATAAAACTTGATCATCCGCAAATAAATTGATTTGTATGGATTTCCCATTTAACTTTACTCCAGTCTACAGTCCTCCCCATGCCCCCCTTGCCATTTCCTCCGCAAATATACAGAAAAAAACAGGTTATAATGGACTCCCCTGACAAGCACTTCCCATCCTGATTTTCCATTCACTATTCGCACAAGTCCAGTCTGCGACATGTTCATGTTCCGGATAATTCATCTATCTCTCCAGATCACTCCTATCTTCGTCAAAATCTTCATTAATTTGTCAGAGTTAAGTGGAAAACTGGTATAGTAGAGAAATCTTGAAGGAAAATCGGTATAACTATGTAACACTTTTTGATTAATAGTTCGCTACTTTTCCAGTAGTTAATCTACATTTCAATTTTTAATAAAACAACTAGAAACCGAGTTCTCCGCCAAAATAATACTAACGTGAAGCATGGTCGTGTCTAGTCATTCAGTCCATTTTCTTTATGGACAACTACATAGTAAAGCTAAGTTCTATTACAATAGTTATTGCCGAAGGGCCCGTGAAAATGCCTATTATTTATTGAATAATAGGCACTGAATAATATGCACTGTATGCAGTTTTTTTAAAAATGCATACATTGCATTTCTTAATGCATTTTATGCATTATTAAAAAAACCGAAATAGTTTGCGAATTAAAGCATAAATAAGAACTTTAAAGAATTGTAGGTTTAATAACCGTTTCATAAAGGAATAATAAAGTCATAATAAAGTTTTTCTGTGTCCAATCAGAATGAAACGCTCTGCTGTCAGTAATGGAAAAACTAAAAATTATAGAAATGCTCTACAAATAAACTAAAAATGCTCTTAAACAATTTACACTAACACGCAAAGTTAGACTAAAATCATAAAATGCACCACTTATTAAGAGTTTCTATTCGATTCCTGATGAATTGATACTTTTCTGTAAGGAATAAACTCGATAAATTTAAAGCATCCAAATTTAAAACATATCACAAGAGTCATGAACAGAAAAAGTGGAATCTTATTCATCTGTACTTGCAAAAAGTTTCGTTAAAATATTCCTCTCGAGATATTACTCAAATGAACCTACTGAAAAGGAATCACGTTTCACTGCATCTTTGCTTACAATGAAAAAATATCTATTTAAAGCCAGTACATTCACTGAGTATTCATTCCTGCATTTAAATCTAAAATAGTTTTTCGTTAGTAAAAATAGGCAACGACTAAATAAAACGCTATTAGAAACACATAAGAATTACAAACGACGACGGATTCAATGAAGACATTGCGAATTAGTCAGAAATCTATGATGACACAATAAAAATATAAAGAGAGACATCATTTACTTATAAATAAAAAAATTGTCATTTTCTATAAATAATACCAGACTGAAAAGGTATAAAATAAACTCCATTGAAGTAACTGCTCTAAAAAAATTGAGACAAACAGTAAAACTTCAGTAACCAAGCTCTTATTTCTGGTGACCTAATGAAGCACTACGAAATCATTACTTCCTTGAAGCAGGAAATTGTACGCAATAGCCGAACACTGTGTATGGGTCGCTTAAACCCTGGACCGATATTCCGATAATACTACGACACGTCCCTCAAAAAAAAAAGCAGGAGCGAAAAAGGCACTTTCGTCAAAACTTTCATCGTCTCACCCAAAGAGAAAAAAAAGAGGAGTGGATACGGTCATCTTAAAGGGGGAAGACCGATATTAAAGGAACACAAGCTTTTTCTACGAGAGGTATATATCTCCCCTCTTAGTGTCTCGCACTCCCCAACCGTTCCCCCAGCACTCCTCTTCACCGCCCCACCCACGCTCCCGATAAAGAACGCGATTAAAAAAAAGGAATGAAAGGAGATCTTTTTTTACACCCACCCCTTACACCCAACCCCAACAACGCCCAACAATCCCATCTCCCGGCGCATATTCCCGCGGGCTCTGAATAAAAAAGAGAAAAGAAAGCGATCCCGGCTCCTCTTCATTTTTTTCCCCCCTAAATCCTTTTCTTTTTTTGTTTCTCACGGGATCAGATCTGGGCTTACAGTGGTGTTGGGATGAGAGATGGGATGGGAGAGAAAAAGGGGGATGGGATGCGAGGATGGAGAGGAGGAAGTGGTGACGGGAGGAACGAGGGAGAGAAAGAGGTTCATTTTTATAAACAAAAATTAAGTGCCGTGACCTACGCTCTAACCCGCCACGGTGAGCAGAGAGGCTAAAAAGGAGGAGCCTTTTTTTCGCGGCAATTATCCCAATCTCTCCCCCGGTCTCTTCCTTCCGCCCCACCCTCCAACATCGTCCCAACCCACCCCCTCCTTCCACCCAACACACCCCTCCTTCCCATTATCATACAGATTCCTCATCCCTTCCATTCCCGGCTCTCTATCTTTCTCCTTCTTCGGCTTTCAAGCATATATTTTTTTTTTCATTTTCTGTCAGAAGTTTCGGCCCCTTTAAGAATGCTTTCATTTTGATTGAAAAGCTCCTTTTTCTTCGGTTTATATGTCAACGGATGATGTCCGTGGTTTCCCAGTACACAATGAATACCATTTTTAAATGTCAGTCGTTCAGTTGAATGGGCACTGAAATTTTTAAAGTATATAAAAAAGATAAAATATTTCTACAAAGTGTCACAAGTTCTTAAAATCCTCAAAATAACAGTCCGCGGAAACTTATTTCGAACGTCTAGTTCAAAAATTCAAATTTTGCGCATTTCGTCACCACTGCTTTTTTAAGAGAAATTCATAAAATGGATTATAAACATTCGTGTCTCCATTTCCAGCATTCAGAAAACCCAAAGGCTCGCGGTGGAAAATCAAAAGGGAAATAAGGGATTTTCACATATAGTATTTCACATCGAAAGCGTTAAAACATTTTTTTAAACAATTAACTAATGTTCGAGAGACATGTCAGCGGACCAAAATCACACAGGATTTCTACGATAATAATCAAACTCGATCAGTCTTTAATATTAAATTTGAATCTTTATCTCCACAATTTGTTAACGCATTTATTTTTATATATGTCGGGAAGTTTCCTGATTTTAATTACATTTACAAATCCATCCGTAGCCAAAAACACTAAAAATAGTTCGGTCGAACTCTTGCCTTAACTGAATCAAACTTTTGAATGATTTTGGTGAAATTATTTTGGTGAAACTAGTTCTAGAGGAACCAGATCAAAGTAAAAATTGTGTTCGTTAATTGCGTCAACTAACAAATCAAAAATATCACAATGGTTACCTTCACAGTCGGGTTTCTACCAACGTTTAAAGTCAAGCAGCCATTCAGAACAAGAATGAGCCACGTAATATTGACGACATTTACATGCATCTACGTCATAATTTACGAGCCGTCGTGTACGCTTGAGACGGTGAATATTCACTTCGTTTAGAAAAATGACTCATAAATGACATACGTCAAGTCCAATTTATATCGTGATATCACATGCGACTTTTAAATTGCTGAGGTGGAACGGTTCAGTCTAAAAGGAATATCATCCCCCCTTTGCATGCTTTTAAGACCTTTTCTGGTGAATTTGGACAATGCTATATCATAATTAGTAGTAGTAGAGGAAAATATATCCGAAAAAAAAGAAACAATATCGGCAGTATCATTATCGCTGTCGATAGAAATTATCATAGCAGAGGAAATAATGCAAGACCTCGTCAAAATCTATTTTACCTTAACATAGGATAAAAATTTGTTCCGGCTAAATGTTATCCACAACATTCATTTAAATCCTCACGACACGCAGTGATTTCCCATGTGAATAAAAAAACCACAAACGGTCGGTTTGGTAGGTGATGTAGTTCACCCAGCGCTAAGCCCGACGGCGTGTGAAATTCACACATCAAGGTAGGGGGGCCAGTTCCTTTCCCTGTTGGAAAGTGATCGTTTTCCAGGAAGATCTGGTGCCCGAAAAATAACATAGTTTGGGTGGAGTTGCAGGTACCCAGAAAGACTTGCCCGGAAATCAAACCCGGGCCCTCCGTGGTCCAACGCTTAACCCCTAAACTACCGCGACCCACTCCGATGTTAATAATAGGGACTATACAAAAATAGCATTCTACACTCTGTTAAATCGAGAAAGAGGATTAAAATGACCCTCGTTGTTTCTTGGTCTCTCACCTTTGCATTTAAAGAAATACCATAATATTAATTATCAGACATCTTAACATTAGCTGTCTGCTAAATTTAAGTTTAACTTTCTACACAATGCATGTACACTATATTTGGCGTATAAGCCATTTTGCGGCCAATTTTTGCAGAAAATTAAATAAAGAAGAGCAAAATGAATAATATTTAACGTAGTGCAGAACCACCATATATTTTCACCAATGAAACCGTAATTAAGCATCGAAATCGCTAAGAAAAACGCGGTTGATGTTTTAGAGTTATGAACTTCTGAATCTCAACATGCATCACTTATTAAATTTTATTGCATATATTTTTTTAATAAAATTTAAATTGCATATATTTTTTCCAAATCAAAAGAATGCACAAAAGGACACACCCTCTTCGGAGAAAGGATTCCATGTAGCTGTTATTGCAAATATTTAGGCACTTACCTAACTAGGAATCTCGGGTAGGGAGTCCAAGCATTTAAATTACTTCATTGGGTAATGAGAAATTTAAAAGTAAGTAGCGTAGCCACAAAAGAAAAACCATATAAGGCACTGGATAGCCCTATCCTAGAATACTCGTTCATAGTATGAGATCCATATTAAGTGGGACATATTAAAAAGATATAAAAAGTTCAAAGAAAGGCAGCAAGATATGTACTCGGAAAGTACAAAAGAGCAGAGAGTGTCACGGATATGTTGGATATACTGAAATGGGAGAGTTTGAAAAATAGAAGAAAAAGGAGTAGGTTAGGCGCGATGTATAGAATTGTTAAAAATGACAAAGCGTGGGAAGATTTATGGAAAGAGATAGAAAAACCATACTTTATGGGAAAAAACGACCACAGTTTTAAAATAAAAATAAGAACGCAAAAAAAAACAAATATGAATAAATACTCTTTTTTTAAAAAGAACTATTGTTGAATTGAACCAGCTGCCTGGAGATTTGTTTGAGCCCTTTCCATCCAATTGTCGGAGTTTTAAGAATGAATGACGGAGTGCGGCGATGGACGAAGCGTTGTACGAGGTATGTGAACGTTGTGCAAAGGTGCAAAAGGTAATCTTAAAGTGTCTTTGTTTAAGGAGCATTCTCATATCTGTTCTTCTTGTGCAGAAATGCATGTGCATTGTAAGAGTGATCGTTGACCAGACTTGACCGTTGCCACCAGAACAATTACCTAATTGCAACGAGGTTTATATAATAATAATATCACACAATACACTAGCAACTCAATTTGAATGATAAGCGACGAAAAGTTAATGGAACTTCTTTTTTTTATTTTAAATTCTTCCTATTACCTTTTAAACATAAAGATTTGAATAAACTTTTCTTCCCTTCAAATGAACACCAACCAGAAACAATTTGATAGAGAAGCAAACAAAGAATGAAAATGAAAATGTCATTTGCATAAATATACAATAAAACATCCAACACCTGTTATGACGAAATATGAAATTAGCTCCCTCAAAAACACGCAATTTTGAGTCCTACATCATTCTCAATTCGTGCGCACCAAAGCATTTCGACGTTCTAGGCTGAGTAACCACATGAAAGAATAAATAATCCTGGTCATAACAAAGAGAAGAAGAAAAATAGTGATAGAGCGCACTGGTAGAGAAATAAGGAAGGCATTGAAGAGTTCCAGGAGGGAATGGCAAGTTCGTGGAAAGGGCAATTTGATTCCAACTATTTCCAGGAAGTGAAATCTGCAATTCAATTTCCCTGGCGTTGACTATATCACGAAAAAGTAATGTGTCATTCTTTATTTTAAATAAAACAACCTTTATTTCCAAAAAATTAAAATTACATGCAAAAGAAGCTTGTAAAATATTAAAACAATGTACTACATCAAACATGGGCCACATTAATATGACGAAGAGGAAGGCGGGAGATAGAAACAATAACGCGAGGATATCCATTCTCCTGACGGAATTATACAAAGTCATCGCCAATCAATACTCTACTCAATATGATAAATCAGTATTAACTGCATTTAAATCTAATTCCATTAATATAATATCTCCTGTAAACGCTACTCTATTCGACCTGACCATATTTATTTTTTGAAGCTGTACTAAAATACCACTTAAGAGGCATACTCGTACAGCACATTCCAGAGGTGCCGTTTGTTAATATTCCGTCAACTAACTACTGCATTTAGCAACATCAATGTCTTACTTTCTAAGTCTTCATGAAACCGTGAGGCAGGGAACCTTTATTGAGCAATTGTGGGTAGGGGTAACGGTAGAGAACAACAAGATTTTAGAATAACAATTGGCTTGGTTTTACTGGGATCGCCAACCGTTTGAGAGAAGATAATACAAGTAATTAAATCTATAAGTGCTGAAGACTTCTTCTAAGCTGGAGATTTAAACTAGCGGTATTTTGGGGTCCTTCGTGGTCGGAAGAAAGCACTCGAGAATCCGTGCTTTGGAGTTTTTATCTCGCGAACTCTCTTCATTTCTATGAGGACTTCCATTTCAGTTTCATCGCCAGATTATTTCTCAATCGGCTGGGGTATTCATTCTCTATATATCACGGTTCCGTTGGGTAATAGTCAATTACAATTGCCCGTGAGTAACTGGCTAAGAAGAACTATGACGTGAACGTGTATTAGGAAGTTTAGGTACCATTTAGTTGTATTCACTTTTTTGTGACACGCTTTATTTTACTTCTGTCCCTTTCTGCTCTGCCCATTAATATTTAATCTCGTATATGGATGATAAGAATTCTCCAATGCACTGATTTACTTTCCCATTAATGCCATAACTTTTAATTCTGCAACATTTTTGTGACGCTCCCTACCAAAGGCCATCCTGAAATTTAACAATATTGCAGTCGCCTGTTATCCCTTTCCAATAAATATTTCGAATCAAAAACCAAACTGAATTGTACGACTACTTTCATATGGTATGTTTCTTTAGAACCGTGTTGGATTCAGATTGATCAATTGGCACTTTATATAAAATAATGCATACCTACCGCTATAGGAAAGATGCGTTCTAAGGTTTTTGGACCATTTAGGTTAATGATATTAGACTAAGTTTGGGGGAACCAAAAAAATTAACGTATTAGATCCGATATTTCCAAGGAAAATGAATCAAATATTTCTGTTTTGCTATTTTAAATTGGTTTTAAATTACTATACTAACAGCATTGCTGGAACTTATGCTCTCACTAGTGTCACCGCTTGTAAACATTCAGGTACATTAAGCACAAATCTTTGGACTGTAGTTCTATATCGAGGAGATGATAAAACTGGTTATTCTAACCAATACATGTACATGACCATTGTACATGGCCTATACACCAAGAGATTCATAGGCACCACGGTTTCTATCCGCATACGTAATTCAGCAAGAAATTATTATACCAAGAATGTAACAGATAGCATATTTATAAGAACAGACACACATTTATAAACATATTATTGACAAATTGGAAGATGATAGTTGATAATTGGGTGTCAAGAGTTGGATCAAAAATTTTCCATCTCATTGGTCAAATTCCTGACGGTGAATATTTATTTGTGAGCGGACTAGAATAAGACTTCATTGCATTTCCGCATTACATCAATCAGAATTATACGTTTTAATCTTTATAAACACTTCACCGAATACGGTTTCTGTCAAGCCGTCTTTCAGTTCCTATGACTACGCCGGTTTTTCGTGATCTGTAACCCAACTCTTAATTTTATTATTGAGGCAGTTGGCTATTATTAGCATTTGTATGAACAAACCCATCACGCGAATTTAGATTGGAAAGACTGACACAGATATCTCTATTATATCTTTCTATATAAATATCAAATCTTCAAGGTTTTGTATCCATTAGACTATTACTATACGCGAAATATTTTTCAAAATATACGCATTAGCACGTACCAGCGTCGAAGGAAGATGAGAGGATGCACATCAGCATCGATTTCATCACGCGAAATAAAATTAGCATTCTAACTGGGTTTCCGACTGGTATTCCAAAAATAGGCCCTATTGCCTAGGACTTTACATTCTTTATATTTTCTCCGGGGGAGATGGAGAATTTTGCAAGACTTGGCCTCGGAGATTACCACGACGGACACTAAAAACATTTTAAGACTTCATCGAGCACGTCTCCACCTTCTCCACCTTCGTCCTCCTTGGCGTATTCTTTGAGAAACCGCTTTTCCTCAGCAGATGCGACTCCCTAGCCAAAAGGAATGGGGAAGAGGTTTTAAAATCTTTCCCGCTCTCTCCCTTCTCCGTGAGAGGAGTTTCGCACCCGCTCCACAGGCACGTATGCAATCGCAGCACTCATGTAAACATCCCATCCCATCTTAATCTATAATTACGCCAGCTCCCCTCCTCTCTTTCACTTCGGAGAGTTAGGTGTGGTCAGGGTTTACAAAATCCCTCGCGGTTTTAAGTTGTCGGCCTGGTTTTATTTTTGGGTAAATGCCCCGCTTCCGTGCTCACGAATGCATCGGAATATCACGCAGTATAATTCTAAACGGGAAATAGGAGGCTATGCATCTCCCGCCATCTATCGCCTCGAAACACAAACACAGGAAACGGCTTAAGGCTATTTACTGGGTACTTGTAATTTACGAGCACCCTCATTTTTTTTAAAGCGTGCTGTAAACATAGGAGAGAGAATATTTTTCGACTCCGGTTATTTTTAAGCACCTTTATAGGAGTTTGAAAAATCTGTTACGCACAATCGATTGCGAAATGTGAACGGATGTGAAAGGAGTGGAGGATAGACCAGGAAGCACAGCAGAAAAATGTCGAAAGGCAGATTCAAAATAGAAAGTTGAAAAATTAAATAGAAACTGTAATATTTCACTGCCTTGATTGAATTTGGAATGTATGCAAATAGATATAAATATGAAAAATAATTGTTCACGTCCTGTTAAGAGTCCAGTTTTGAAATCGATTACTGCAAAAACCTGAAGTCAGACGCACAACATAATAAATGGAATGTTCTGTGTAATCTCCTTTTGCAAAAAGTACAACTGCATCCTAAGAAGTCATGAATCATATCAGATAAGATCAATACGAGCGTAAGGCTTGCAAAACAAAAGTGCATGCAAACAGAATTATAAAACAAATGTGTCGCTAAAGTCAAAGTCTTTGAGACACCGCTCTAAGGAAAGAGTGGCATAAAAAATTAAATCGAGAAAAGTATCTTCCACACACTAAAACTGGATGGAAACCACTGTTGATTCATTACATTATGGGGTCCGTTACGCATTACATTATGTTGAAACCATGGAAAAAAATTGAGAGAGTTAGACCGGGAAGAAGACAGTCGAAGTTTGATCTATAATCAGGAAAAAAGACGCAGTTGCTATTAGAAATTTGAAAGCTTAAAAATTGGACGGAGGGAACATTGAGAGGTGACGGAATGTTTAACCCACAATAAAAGGGTGAATGGCAGGTAATCGGGTTGGAAGTAGGAAGATAATAGGCTTTTTAGGCGCCATGTAGGCAGGTTAGATGGCACGAAGAAGTTACGAAAAACTGAAGATTTTTTCACCTACATGGCACCCCACGAGATACCGCTAGGATGTGTGGCAGGAGGTGATTCAACATCAGGAATGCAACATCAAAAATTAACTTGTTCTTAATTTTCAGTTAAAATAAATATTTGAAATATATCAAATAATGTAGAAAATGACAACTACAGGAACATGTACTTCGGTACCTAAGCGAGGTGTACTCCTCTGCGCATCGGAGACAAGCTGTTAGTAACAAGGACGATAAACCAAGGCTAGATGAAATAATGGCATCATATTAAGCTACTTAGAATGAAAAATGAAAATGCGTTTTTTTTACCATAGCCCGGTCGCTTACAGCTATTCTGATTCCTTATCATTTCAGAAAAAATGATACCTTAAATCAGTCAGTTCGACACTTGATCTCAGTAATTTATTGTCATTATCTCACCTACCGTAGTTCGATGGGGTATTTCATACATGTACAACATCAATAAATAATTTCGGGAAAAAGAATAAGTTCACACTACATATAATAGTTTAATGATGATCGTTAAGGAATCATTATAGTTGTTAAGGACCTACTAAACCTATATTTAACACATATTAATATACAATGCAACATTTAGCGTATGACTCCGTTAAAAGTTACTGTCGCGACATCTCCCGCAGTTTCTTGGAACATATTACTTTAATGACACTGGCGTAAGTTCACACGATACGTAATGAATAATAATCGTTAAGGATCGCCCAAACCCTGTCGTTAATTGGTACAACTTCCCGGATGATGGCAGCGAGACAGTCCCGAATTCCAATCCCGGCTGATACCTCGAGGTAACCTAGTCTAAATTCCAAGTGGTGTAATTTTGTAGCTTTTATAACATTTTAGGAAATTGAATGATGGCAACTTGCTATCCTAACCTGTGAATTTCACAATTCTTAGGGCAGAGTGCACAGTGAAACCATCTTTCGGGCTGATTACACCATTTTGATCGAAGCGCATTACGTTATATTTTAATCCACATAACAAAAAAATTAATTCTGTATTTCTCTACACAATTCCATTGATATTTCAGGACCAATTTTACCGCGGAACGACCTCACCTCCCGAGACCGGCAGTGCATTCTCAGCAAACTTTCTCGCAAAACTAGTAAATTAATCCACACTCGATGAATGAACGAATTTCAACAAACAAGTAAACGAGAGGCTCCTGACTTTTCCGGAAATTGTTATTTCCTCAAAACGGCGAGTAAATGATTATTATTAAATCGCCGCTCGTTCACACGATAGCATAAGCCTTACGAACCTCCCCCTCCCCCCAAACCCCGAACCCAACGCCCACAGTTTCCTATGTCACACGACTCCCCTCATTCGGGTACGCACACAAACACAACCAACGCCACCTGCGAACAACGCAATGTCAAACACCTACGGTCACAAGTGCCCCCCGAGGCCTTCCGCCGGTGGGAGGAGAGGTGAAGGGAGGAACACGAGGAGGTATGGGGTATACAGGGCTCGCCTCGTTCTCCACAACCCCTTCCATGCGAGTCCCCAGAAAACCCCACGATAATCCCTGCGGACACGCAAGGATGGACACACGTGCACCGTACGGGAACAATCGCGGTGCCAAGGCCACTCTCGACCCACGAGACGTCGCCAGGTCCAGAGGTTTATTGTGCTACTCGGAGACAAGTAAAGAAGAGGGCCGGGGTACAGCTAATATCACGGCATGGCGTGTGTGTTTGCCCGCCCCGGATGGCATGTATAAAAGCACAACGCAGGTCGGAAGGGGTTAACGGAGGGAATAACGGGACGGGGACTGAGCGGCGAACGTTGAGGGAGGTGTGCAAGGCAACAATAACTGTTGTCATGTAAAATTTATATCCTGTTTTTCCATCAACCACATTGCGTGAAAAATATCGCTTCTTCCTTCGTAAAACATTTATTGAAGTCTCCAATGGAAAAATTACCCTCGAACCAACATCGACTAAACAGCAGTCTGTTGAACTCCAGGCGTGCCGTTTCCCTAATGCAAGACTTCGTGTATTGCATTTTAAGTTTGTATAACGCTCGTTGAAACACGAGACTAGTCCATGCGAGTGCGCCGAGAAATCGAAAAGCTTGAATAATTTGACTAAACGGTTCTCAAAATTTAAGAATTTCAAATCGATCTCCATTAATCGGCGACTAAACAGAATGCGAAAGCTCTCTAAAAACAATATGAGCAAACGGGTGGGAAAGATGGTGCACAAAAAAGTCGAGTGCCACCAGAGCAAAGTCGACCGTCGTCTCGTTGGTCATCTTCCGTCATTTTACCGTTGCAAAGCAAACCTTTCTTAACTCCTAAGTATTCTTCTTTCAGGGAGTAATAATAGATTCTTCCACGTTCTCGCATAAAGTGGAAGCGCTTTTCAACCACAGGAGTGCTTTTGCCGCATGCAACCATCAAAGTAATATTTACATAGGAGCATTGCAAATTAAGACGCCCCGACCCGGTTAAAATAGAATAAAACGGAAGAGAACTAACATCTTAGGAGAATGATCATTTCATTATGCTACAATTAGGGCATATTATCAAAAACAAGAAACGAAATTCTTGGACCAGATGCGGGGACCTTCCCGAAAGTCACCCCCCTATTCATAAACACTTTTTGAGCAATTTCCAGTTAGAAATTTCACCAGGCAGATTACTCACTTAGCTTTTGGAGAAACACATTGAGCCGTTAAGTAACTAGGTACGAAAGACTTGAGAGTGAAAATTTATTTGAAATTCAAAAATCGTACGAGTAAAGTTACGAGGGTTATCTTTGAGTAGATAAATATCTATTAATTCCCTTAGATATCTATTAATTCCATTTCCAATAAATTTAATTAGGCGCCATTTGCTTAATGGGTAGGGAAAACGAGAAATGTGTACACCATGTTAAGCGCCATTTCCGGATTTTACGTCGCAGTCAACCTGCGTCAAATTGCTTATGGTATTGTATTAGTCGCGATGACAGAGAAATCAATATCATAGAACTACAATGGGGATTAATTACTGCTTGTCTTTCTTTCGTCACGAAAAGGTCACCATTCCACATGTAAATGAGCACAGACAAGTTGAAAAGAAAAGCAGAGAGAAAGCGAACAGATAAACTCTACAAACATTAAATAAAAAAATATATAATGTGAATGGAATTAGCACTAGTAGACAAAAATACAGAAACACATATAAAAGAGAAACTCACTGGGTCTCGAATTTTCGGTGGTCTACCCACCTTTCTCAAGAGGAAGGAACGGAAGTTCAGAAGACAGTTCCGTTCCTTCCTCAACAATATAACATTTGGACGGCACAAGAGAACACAAAATAAAATAGACAACACGTAAAAGGACACTTACATTGTAGATTTTTTTAAGCTTTCGGCTTACTCCGAGGCCTTCTTCAGGTCAGACCATATGTAAAGTGTTGAATAAAAAACTTAGACAGTAACACACAGCACGAAAACACATAAAAAGAACACTCTTACATATATATATATATATATATATATATATATATATATATATATATATATTAATATATATATATATATATATTAATATTTATATATGAGTTCCGTTCGTACCTCCTCTTGAGAAAATTCGAGACCCAATGAGTTTCTCTTTTATATGTGTTTCTGGGTTTTTGCCTACTAATGTTAATTCCATTTACGTACATTATTTTTCACGTCCGTGAGATTTCCACAAAAGTGTTTTATGTATATATATATATATATATATATATATATATATATATATATATATATATATATATATATATATATATATAAATTCACTGATAGTCATAGCAAACACAGAAACCAAAACACACAAAAGAGGGAAAACTCACTGGTTCTCGAATTTTCGGTGGTCCAACCACCTTTCTCAAGAGGAAAAAGGTAGTTGGACCACCGAAAATTCGAGAACCAGTGAGTTTTCCCTCTTTTGTGTGTTTTGGTTTCTGTGTTTGTTATGACTATCAGTGAATTTACATTACACGTTTGTGGGTTTTCCAAAAAAGTGTATATATATATATATATATATATATATATATATACATATATATATATATATATATATATATATATATATACACACACACACATTCAAACACGAAATCCCGCTATACGGCGAACAAATATTATTTCACACAAAGAAATAGATATAAGGAAAGAGGATAGGAAAACACATAAAAGACGAACATAGGAAAGGTGGTGAAGGCGGATTTGAGCAGAACACAAATAAAAAAATATTTCTTTATTTATATATGTATTCGAAGTTTGATATGTTATCTCAGTTAAACGAGCAGCACTAGCATTTACTCCGCATTTCTAACGTCCTAATGTTCCTCAATCAAAGCAGTTAAATAATGTGTTACCGTGTTCATCAACAAAAGAGAGCATGACTAATGGGTACAGTAACAGAATTGCAAGAACTCTTTCTGATTCATGGAGGAGGATTTTATAGTTTCCCAAACGACCGAGCAAGGGACGGCGGTTCTCATCATAAGATATTGCTGGTGCACCCCAATTCCCACGGAAAAAAATATCCTTGGGAAGACACATTAGGTGAAAAACGATTTCGACGTTATAACAACCATAACAAAAGCAAGGCCCGTTCGTTGTGCAAATTAACGTTTAATTTACAATCCTCACCCGGCAATTGGTGAAAATAACCACAGTAAATTTTAAGAGGAACCGAAACTTTATATTTATTTCGAAATTAAATGAGCGCGAATTGCGAAATTCTATCCGTAAAGAACGGACAAAAATGGCGAGGAAAATAGAAACATTACATCGACAGCGATCCGTGAGTTCGAACCTAGGTGTCTACAGTTCATAAATTCCCGTTGGAACCGATAATTGCGGATTCCGTAAATTTCAAAGTAGAGAGGAACAAAAACGCGACTCAATAATACTAAGGTACGCCGGAGCATGATGTAGGAAAACATTTTTACGCGTAATTGAGAAAAGCTGCTCCGAAAAAAAATACGATTCCCCGGAAAAAAAAGTCCATTTAACTTCGGACGCGTTACTTTTATGTATATAAAGGACATAAAGATGGGCGCGACGACATTTTCGGGACGAATTATTTTTTTCCAGAGAGAAACAAAATAAAAAAAGGGGGGAGACTTCATTTCGATTTGTTCCGGAAATGGCATTCCGCAAACTTTCATTAAAATTCGAAACTTTTTACGGATTGACGAAAAGTAATACAAAAAAGAAAACAGAGGCAAAGGGAGGAGGGCCCAGGGAGCGGCCACACGGCCTGGGAGGACGAAGGAGGGGAAGAGGGTGACGGGCGACAACGGGAGGCGGCAATGTTTTGCGGGTCGCACGATGCCCGTTTATCTGGAGTAATTACACGCACCACAATTTCGTGTTACACCTACTTCCCCACCTCTCCTCTATTCCCTATACTCCTTCCCCTCCTGCCCTCGCCTCTCCGACCTTTCCCTCCCCCCTCACACACAACCTCCTCCACCCCAACATTGCTACAAACCTCCCCGCTCCCGCCGACACTCCCCTCCGCACCCCAAAAACCTTGATGGAATTTACAAGTTAGATTAGTCCCACCTGGGTTACATGTCATGAGCAATCGCTGTTTCCACGTTCTGTTTGTGGACATGTAAAATCGGCTGGTCGTCATCGGAGGACGTTATAACCCCCGACGATTGCATAATCTCTCCGCGGCTACGTAATTTCCACGTAAAACTATTACCCGGACGCGACGAACGAAAAGAATTAAATTACAAACGCACATTGATTGTGACGGGCGGGCGCATGTCAATCGAAATTGATAAATGATGGTGAGATGACTCGGGAGTGAAGAAAATATCGTAAAAGTAACTGACCCCGAAGGATAAAAGTTCGCAACAAGTTAGGGAAGGAGACGGCGGCTGAAAAGGTGGATATGGTCACCGGGACGGGAGTCCGTTTCAGATTTTTAAACACGAGGTGAATTCAGACGATGATTATGTGAGCCGTAGTTTGCACGAACAGCTGAATCTCGCGAAAAGTCATCGATACAATCTTGTGTTAATTAATTGACTGGCACGGACTATAACTAGGACGGCTACGATTGGCCATTCAAAACTGAATTTGGTAATGCTATTTATTCACTTGAATGCACCTTTGCATAAACACTCAACAAACAGTTCTTTTTGCACTACGCTAAAATGTTGCCATAATTTACAGATGTCCCGGCTTTCATAATGCATTCACTTCATACTTAATCCGCAAACAGAGCGCCTTCGTAATATCTGTGGACACCTTCTCTGGATCATAAATCATTAATTTGTAGCTCATACAAGAATTTGCGCACGGTTTAATTCTTTTACGGAAAAATTCAATAGCGACCCTCTCCACTAACCTTTTTACATGCCTGATAAATCAAGTGCAGTGACCCAAATAACTGAATGGTAGCAAATATATGCAAATATCATACTTTTTATTAGAAGCGCCTTGCCATGACGTAAAATATACATTAGAAATCGTCTTAATTTTAAAACATTTATTTTCATTAATTTTATTTTACTAACATATTTCTCTTAGACTTTTCACCAAATTTCCTAGATTCTCCAATTGAGACATTAAATTTTTTTAAAACTAAGGAAAAGTTTCATCCAAAAATACTTTCAAGTGATCGAAAATTACGTGCATGCAATATAACAATAAATACATGGTTCGTCCGGAAAAAAATTGCACTAATTTTTTCCCGCCGCTCCAGGCGCGCCCAGCACCGCTCTGACGGGCTGCGATTGGAGGGGGGTATGTTGACAAGCGACGCTGAAAAAGGCAGTCGGCTCTGAGCTGTGGTGTAGTGAGGAGCTCTGTTAACGCGAACCTCCACGCTCGACCCACGTCACGGAACGCGATGCCGAAGTTTTTGGAGCAGCATTATTCCATCAAATTTGCGGTAAAGCTTGGTAAATCGTCTACTGAAACTGTCGGTATGATTAACCAGGCTTACGGGGAGTCAGCCATGTCCAGAAACATGATCTTTCGGTGGCACAAGATGTTTGTGGAGGGCAGAGAAGAGGTCGACGACGAACCACGGCCTGGACGCCCATCAACGACACTCACCGACGAAAATGTGCGAAAAGTTCGCGATGTACTGAACTCTGATCGTCATCTTAGTGTTCGGATGATAGCAAAGCAGTGTAATGTGCCAAAAACAATAGTGCACGAGATTATTAGGGACCAATTACAGATGCGAAAAATTTGTGCAAAGTTGGTGCCGAAAGTGCTCAGTGATTATCAAAGACTCAATCGTTTGGAAATCGCGACACAACTTGCGGATCACTGCAAAAATGATCCACATTTTTTAAAGAACGTTTCTGTTCCCGAAGATACAGAGGAGTTTGAAAGGAACGCGATACGGGACTTTGGACGCCGTCAAAGAGGCCGTGATGACGTGTCTTCGAGAGGTTCCCGATGATGCCTTCGCGGGAGCGTTCCAGGAATGGGAACGCCGCTGGAACAAGTGTATCGACTAACAAGGGTCCTATTTTGAGGAATATTAGCTTAAGATATGTAAAAGTGTAATAAATTTTTTTTCCTGAGCTCAGTACACTTATTTTCCGGACGAACCCTGTATGCAAAAATTCATGCACGTACAATATGCTTATCAGACATATTTTCAAGAAAATACTAATACAATATTTGTAGCGACCATTCTTTTTGATTATAAAGCAACAATTTAGCAATAGTTATCTTGGAAAATACGTCAATCACATTTCAATCCTGGACCCTGGATTACAATGAATGTACTTGTAATACTAAAAAGAGTATTAAAAGAGTGAACTCACCAATATCACGTTGCACCCGTTTCTTGGTCCACAGCAATGAAGATACTATAAGAAAAATAGACGAAACATTAGAAGTTACTGGAAGATTAATTTAAATAAAATCGTAAATATTAAATGATTGGATGCAACAAATAAAAAAACTACGATCATTTTGTCCAATTTTGCATCAGTAAATGCATAAGCTACGACTCGTACCATACATCATCAAACCTACTTGGAGACATAAATATCCAAAAGCAAAATTTCAAATTTAAATACGCATCTTTATGCCCATTTAAATTTTAATTTTTTTCCAAGACTTCGCTAAGTATTTCTTACTTTTCTGTACAATTCTCCTCATTCTTCTCACTATATAGATAAGTATCAACAACGAATGTATCTTCTTCAGTCAAACAAATGAAATAGGATATATTTATTTATTATTTATTTACATACTTCGTTGCAATTAGGCAATTTTCCTGGTGGTAATGGGTCCAGTGTGATCACTGGTCACTCTTACAATGCACATACATACACACACAAGAAGAACAGATATGAGACAAAATGCTCGTATATTCAATGACACGTTTAAGATTACCGACCTCTCCTTTACCATCACACAAGGAAAAATGCGTCTACGAGAAATGAAAAATATATAAAATGCGTCTACGAGCCATTTAGTAAGAAAATACCAAAACTTCAGGAAAATAGTTTTGTCCTCTGTTTCTGTAAAAAAAATACTTAAAAAAGTTTAAAAAAATTCCCATTCTGTCTGGACGAAAAAATTGTCTAAATAAGGCCAATTCCATAACAATATAATGTTTGTTCCCTAATAAAAGTAAACTTCTAGAATTTCTACTCCATTTATTAATTTAATTCTAATGAAATTGCGTACCAATATATTTCTCAACATTTTATTAAAATATAGGGGCAGGTAATTAAACGTTAAAACTTGGAGCACAGAATTTCACGAATAAGAGAATGGAAAACATTAAGGGTTGTTGACCTTTACCTTTTCATTTCACGTGCAAAAGGATCTTAGCTCAATTTATCCGTTTTAAATTATATGTAGCAGAACAAATATAGACATAATAAACCTATATTTAGAAAGGATTTTCAGAACGCTCTTCAGAACAAGCAACTCTGTTCTTGAAATCGTAATATGTTTCGTGCAGGCAACCATGCTTGCAAATTTGCTTCAGACAGCGTTCTGCTCGGTATATCACGTCTGTCACATGCAGTCACAATAAATCAGTAGCTACTTACGAAAAAATGCAAATGAAATGGCGATGGGGCATGCTTACCCTGGAAATCGTCATTAACAGTAACACGTGGGACTTTAACGACTTGATAGCTACCGACTTCAAAGCAGGCATAAATAACCAACTTTTGAAACAAAATGATTTTTATTCAAATTATTTCCCCAAGCACAAGCTAATGTGTCCAAGCTAATTACACCATCCTTGCATTAATAACAAAGATGCTGATGAGGCTAATCATTTATGCTCTGTGCCCTCTAGCCCTAAAACGCTCGGCTTCCACATCAATCAAGTCCATTTCATCAATAATGAACGAAAACATTTAATTTCAATACTCGGGGAGAGGAGGAGGGATAGGATATCAACTTCGAATGTTTAAACATGTTTTCATTAATGAGAGCAGATCTTTATTTGAATGACTTCATTCATTTTTCTTGGAATATCCTGACGCATTTCGGATCACCATGGGGAAAGCGGTGAAACTTGGCGGCCGTCCCGGGTCACGCACATCAATAGGATCGAGCCAATCGGGAAAACAGATTTCTGACGTTTTGCATGTTGAAAAGCTCCCCGCTAAGAACAGACATCTCGTACATATCAACCTAACGTTCGGTACTTGAAACTATCAAGTAGATTCACATAAAGATATCTAGAGCAAAACACAAGCTCCATAAGTAAAATACGAACCTCACGAGTTAACCAAATAACCTCAAAATGCATGCGGATACCAAAATCTTTTACGACCTTAAGACTGCAATAGAGAAAGAAGATGGGTTTCCCAAATTTTAGGAAGAATTACTTTCAAGTCCAAAATTATAAAAATTACGCCTGCATAATTCATCCGTTGGGACGAACTTGAAGAATACTTTACCTCCAAAGCCAAAAATTTTGCCCGGAGACCAATAAAAAAAATGCATAAAAAGCCTTATTAAGTTCATTTCCCCCATCTAACCAACAAGTTTTTGTCTCCGAGCGCTTGTGTGACGACGGTGCCGTTGGAAAGGAAGCAGATATCCCCGAAGAGTTAAAAACGAAATTGAGAGGAAGACGACGCAAATTTGGCGCCCGCCACATGCACAGCGTAACGAATCGACGGGAACGGCTCATAACACAGGCGCGCGCGAGAGAGAGAAAGAGAGAGAACTCGGGAACGCACACAAGGACTCCTGGACACACAATCAGCACCACACGCCTCTCACCAGAGGGCAGAGTAATCGCTCGCGGAATGCGTGAATAAAGAGTTTTCGCACAGGGCGAGAGTCAACCTCGATGCACGCGCAATTTATCCTCGCCCCTCCTCCCACCCCTCGCAACCTCTGCTCCCGGCGCCACACACGCCCCTCCCACTCCACCCCCTTCGCCTCTCCTCTCCCCTACAGGCCCGCCCAAACACACACACACACACGCTCGCACCCGTGGACGCCACTCGCTCATCCGAGTATTTAATTTATTTTTTACGCCCGGAGACGGGAGTGGTGTGAAAATTCTCCCATCGACAGCCGAGCCCTTCCACCCTCCTCTCCCGCGATTTCGGATCATGCACCCGCCTCGACACTCCCCATTCCCCCGCCCCACTCCCACAAAAACACTCCCCGACCCGACTGTGAACTCTCCGTTCTCCACCCCCGCTCCTCCCCCCCGATATCCCGATCCTGCACGAAGCATTCGCGATCTCCCCTCCCATTCCTCCGCACGGCTAGTCCCATCACCCCGCCCGACCGCCTTCCCCATGAGCCCTTCACACCCACCCCATCCCCCCCATTCCCCATCCCTCTCATCCCGCGCGCAACCTATCCTCCGCCCGCGGGCTATGGAGGTCCCGCGCTTCATAAATGCATGCAAAACTCCTCTCTCCCCGCCCACCCAACACACACGCGCAAAAACCCATCCCGCTGCTGACTAAAAAACAGATTGGTAAAGGGAATCCGCGGAGGGAAGCAGTCGGGAGTGTGGGGACCGAGTTGAGGGGAGAAGAGGTAGAGAGAAGTGTGGGGTCGGTGGATTTCGGCGCGGCGCGTGGTCGGGGAGTACCGCCCTGGGGGGAGTTAAAGGAATGGAGATGAGTAAAAGAGAGAGAGAGAGGGGTGCGGTTGGCAGCAGGAGGAGAGGGGGGGGGGGGTCGAAAGGGAGAGGGTTCCATCACAGGAGTAGGGAGTGGGGGGTGGAGTCAGAATAGGAAGGGTTAACGTGGGACGGCAAAGAGGGAGGACGGGGAATCACGTAAAATGGGAGTCGAATTTTATCATTTCGGCCTAACGCCCTTTTCGCCGAAGATAGTTATTTACGGTAGATTGGTTGATCGCGCAAGGGGAATGAGAAATTCGTAGCGGACACACACCCGACCCCACGCTACAGTCGAAAAGGAACGGAGTGGGTCAAACCAGTGGGAGCCGATGGTTTTTGGGACGAGTTCCTTTCTGACGCCACCGACGTGGCCTTTTAGTGGCTGGATGGTTCGATGAAAATGAACAATGAGAGAACTTTTATGTGTCGGCGTCTCCACACGCAACCAACGAATGGTAATTGAGCGGTCTTTAAAATAATGCCTCTGTCTTCAGGCACATCACATGAAACCAACCAAAGGTATTTAAATCCAAGATTCTGAATTAAAAGCTTTTGCTTGTGACTAGCAGGTAAAAAAGTGGTCGAGCCTAGAGGCTCTCTATGGAAGAATTCAATTTTAACAGATAACACCGTTCTCATAGAAATAATCCAAACCAATTACAAATTCTTTCAACTTTGAAAATAATAATGGAAAAAAATTATTTTTTTAATTTGAAAAAACGTAGTAAAAAACAAAACTATTTTATTCAAATGGAAAAATAATCGATTTTCCTCCGGCCAGACCTCCGGTCAACAAAAAAATATTTAAGTCATTGTTTCTAACAATAAAAATATGGCTTCTACCAAGTACCATTGGGGAAGTGATTCGGTCACAAAAACATTCATAGTAAGCTGTGTTCCATACACTCAGGTATGATAAAATTACCTTATAAATAATTTTTCGCTAAAGTTAATATCTCAAAGAAATACTATTTTTATGGTACTTAACTTCATTTTGAAGTTAAATGAAGCAATAAGATCGATATCGACAATATAACCCCAAAAGCATTTAATGAAAACAACAAAAGAAATTAGTTTTTGGCCAATAATCCCCATTACATAATCCGTAACGGCAACCAAAAGCAAATATATCTAATGAATGGATCTAAAATTAAAGTTCAGCACAATATATAAACATTGAAAATGACAAAATGAATAATTTAACTAGAAAGTAAGTATTGAATAATGAGGAGAAGCATATTAAAATAATTCCAGAGGAAGGGGAGCGACGATACGTGCAAATGTAAAATTGAAAACAAGAGATGCTAGATGAAAATGAAAATAGGTAGGAGGGTAGAATCAGAGAGTTGGAGTCAGATCGACCGATTAACCATAGCTGACGGTTGCCAAATTACTCTTTCTGATTGCATCCCCTCAAAATTAGCAATATCCACCTCGGGCGATAAGAGTATAGCACGTTGATGGACTTGATCGCCAGAGTACGGAAATCGCTCCCAGCAAAACAGACCCCTGACGATAATTGGCTCTATTTCGCGCCAATTTTCGGACTTTAAATTCTCATTTACATATTAATTAATTAGCATCGACCGAAACAGAATCCCTATTTCTACTTGCACATCATTAGTTTTATGATTTCAACTAAAATACGCTCAAATATTAATTTATAACATGCATAATGTAATTATTCCCGGTGCATAGGCCTGAGGAGGTTTGCGAGATGCGGTCCCATATAAATGGCGCAAAAAATTACCGGCACTAATTACCTTTAGCATAACATGAAATCTTTAAATACATAATGAAAACAGACACAACGTATAAAAATAACAGCAATGGCAAAAGGAAAAGAGTACGGAGGGCCTTTTAAGTAGATTTACGATCATTCTAAATTAACTAAGTGAAATTAAAGAAATATCACCTAATTAACGTCAGATCAAAAAGCAGAGAAAAGTTAACACGATGTGAATAATTATGCAGTTATTTCAAAATGAATCTATTTCATAGAATTTAATGTTATAAAATTAAAACAAAGTATATAGAAGAAAATTGAGCCTGTCGTGGTGCAAGTAGCTTTCTTTCATTCGAAAAAAATTGTTTTGCTAAATTTACAGACACAACTATCTCAGCAATATCACCCACAACAGCTCTAAGCCATCAGTCAATGAATTGTATGCAAGGCAAACACTACAGTACCTCGTAGATAAACTGGCAATATGCATTAATTGGCTAATTATAATTCAATGTGCCTTACGAGCATCCATTTTTAGGCAGGTAAGAAGAAGAATAATGAGAACTTTAGATTGCAAAGAGCACGATGGTACACGAGTTTTTCAATTCATAAAACCATATCATGTAAAATGCTGTGGGAAGCCATGACCAATGACGATGACGATACAGATCAATCCTCGTATAATTTTAAAATACTAAAACGATAATCCTAATTAAACACTGAGTGCCATTTTTTTCAATATCCTACCCGATAATTTAGCATAGAATTCAATTGAGAACGGCCTCAACTTTCACCTAATACTATCGGCATTCACATTGGATTTTATTACTAAGCCAACTTTCGCCAAGCCCTATTCCCTAGTGCCTTCTTTAATGACCTCAAAATAAAACTTTAACGCCAATTAAAAAGACTCAAAGTTGCCCATGATATAAATTTTTTCGACACATAGGAATGCATTACGCCCTGCAATACCAACAATTCTGATGGTTCTGCTCGTGAACAAATCTACTGATATTTCGCTTATTTACGCAAGAAAAAAATGAAAAACGTAAAAATGCGGAAGCGTAAAATAGCCTCTGCCTCGGAAGAAGGCAATACCAGCCTGCTAATTACCTCTCTTTGCAGAGCTAAAGGACGTACAATAAATAGCCATCCAAAAACCACGGCGGAAATATTCATGTAAACAAAAAAAGGCGCCCTTTTGGAGGGAAAAATTGCTATTTGGCTCACACTTTTGAGTTTACGCGTTGTTTGAGTGAAAAAGGGTCATATTTTCAGGGCGAAAATCCACGGCCGAGCGCACGGAAAATACTTTAATGCGGTAATACCTTATGTTCAAAGCGCCAAACACAACAAAAAAAAACAACATCAAGAGGTCGTGGATCCGTGTCGCGTCATGCGGGCCTCAACGGCTACGCGAGATGGGCGAGGGAGAAGTGGGAGCTGAGGACGCACATGCATAATAACAATAATAATTTTTCCGAGAGAAAATTGCCCAATCCTGCAAAAACACGCGCAATTAAAATGCCACTTTGGGCGCGAAAATTTCGGAGTGAAGCGACAGCGGCATTTCCCGCTAACTGCTGCAATTGCAATAACGCCGGCAGAACGAAATAAGCGAAATGAAGGCTTTCCTGCTCCCCCCTCTCTCTCCCTCTCTCCTCCCCCAATTCCCGCCTCCCTGACGCACCTCCCCCCGCCACCCAACTGGCTACCTTCCCCACATCCCCATTCCCCACGAACCGTCCTCCTACTTTCTCGTGATAATCACGCTCGCACGCCTGCTCACGGGGTGATGCAGGTGAGTGATGAGTGATGGGGGCAGGGCGACGGGCGCGGGGGATTGGAGGAAAATCGGGGGAGAAGGGAATCCGGGAAGAATCGCGATAGGCGGAATTATGTGGGCGGGGGGGTTGGAACCGCGGGGATCACCGTAGGGCAGGAGGCCGGGGATCTAAATGCGAGCAAGTGACAACAATGTAATAACAGAAGCAGCATAAATTTACCTACACCCTCTCGAGTCGGGATAATATTGGTAGTTACAAAGCACGAAAGTTTGGTTTTCGTGCGCTTAAACCTCGTGCACTTGAATTAATTTGCATTTACAGCTCAGCATAAACCCAAGTCATTTAGGAAAAAATATGAACTCATTTTATATATTTAACTAGCTGAAGTTACGTACGGTGGTGATTTACGATATTTAATTTTCGTCTTGGGTTACATTAAATGTTTGTATTTTAACGAATTCGGAGTCTAATCTAAAAAAGTAGCTGGATTCAAAAATTAAAATGTGGATGACTAAACCAATATAATCAAACAAAAACTTTTTGCTTGCATGTTGGGGCTTCGACTAATATCCTACTACGGCCCGCTATGGAACGGGTGAGTTACCTGCACGATGCAAACGTCTCGGGATCGATGCATCCTAGGGTCTTAAAAACGTGGTTTTCGGAGGTATGCTGGGAAATCGGTCCGGTCTTTCATGCCAAATCTAATATTTCGTCGCTCTCAGCCAGCTTTCTTCCGTGACAAGAATATGACAAAAACAATGGGCGTTAAACGATTACTTTAGTATCGCAGGGGCTTCAAACTAGTAATAATTCATGCTAACGGTCTTGAATGGTCCAGTTGAATGCTAGTGAACATACTTTGTTCAATGCCCTTCTATTATGCCAAGCGCGAAGTGATATTTAATTACTTCAGTTTTCAGCTATTCTTTTAATTTAATACTGAGATAAAATTATTGTTTATTTAGATAATTTTTAATTAGCGAAAGTTTCAAGAAACTGCGGGAGATGCCGCAACAGTAACTTTTAACGGAGTCATCCGCTATGTGTGCATTATAATGCAACAATTTCAGAGAGTAAAAATCATTCGCCTCGACCGGGATCCCGGTCAAGGCGAATCATTTTTACACTCTGAAATTATTGCATTGAATAGCGTAAGTTTATTTAAACCATCAGAAGGTCTGCTCACTTTCTTCTTCATAAAATTGCGAATAATTTCATTGGTATGATCCATTTAATAGATAATTGCATTTACATAGCTTCCCGGTAGAATCTTAGAGCAATACCGGCTATATGACATCTGAGCACCCCATATCTTATTCCTTACACCATAAATGTTAAAAACTAATGATTTATAGGATAAAACTATGTACATGCATAATATCCTTATTCTGAACCTATTAAGTATTTCAGCTCAACAAACTGTTTAAGAACTAACAACAACCCTAAGGTAATGTGTACTATTTATGTACAACTACCGAAAACGTAATACGAAATGAAGAGTCCAAGACGACTTGCTATTTCCAATAGGACGAAACAACATAACTAATAATTACTTCAAAATATCAACTATCCATTTCAGACATTTTACTTGCGTAAGCATGGAAGAAAAGAAAATTAGAAAAGCAACATCTACATCGATCTACAAGTTAACCTATAACTGAATAGCTACTGGGCAAGATGAAAGCGATGAAGCGCACATTACATATTCTAAGTGAATATTTCCTAAATTTTTTTTTCTGAAACCACATATGAAGTGTTACGCATTCCCACCCAAAAAATCAATAAGCATAAATCAATCGAGGCTGATAGTGTGAGAGAATAAAAAATTAAATACATATTTCAACTTATTTCCTAAAGATAAGTTCTGGAAAACTAACTTCCTTCCTCCCGCAAATAAAAAAAAATTATTTCTCAATCACAACACATTCCATAATCTTTTCCATTACGTTTTTGTCCACTTATCCACTAGATCTACCGAAAAAGTAATTTCGTGGCAACACCAAGTCTCACAAATCCGATTAAATCGAGGAAAAAATCAAGACAGAATCTCAAGGAGATCGAGTCATTCAGGCGAAACGCCATTCCGGCGTGCACACACAAGCAAGCGCGTCCGGCAGCCAAATAAAAACGGAAAGAGATAACTCCAAATTAAAACGCAGCTCTTCTACGACGAGGAAGGCGTCAATAAAGGCATTATAACATCGCCGTAGCCGGAGGAATGCGGCGGGGCATGGGCGGGGGCTCAAGGAAGATGAGGAGGGGAAATTCGCGCGGAGTAGGTAGAATGGGAGGCGTGAGGACGGGATGAGTGAGGACGTGGGACGGGAGGGCGGTGAGGGCATGGCGTAAAAAGCGCGGTCCATTAGGCGATTGTTGAGTAAGGACGTTGCTTGTGGCGCCAACAGTGCAGCTGCATCGGAAGCGGCTAACAGGTGACGGTGGCAAAGCGATGAGAGGGTAAAATGGGAATGGGGTATGTATGTAGGCGGGAGGGGGTCAGGAGAAGGGGGTTGAGGATTGGAAAGGGCGAAACGACGGCGACGGTGGGGAGGAGGGTTGGGGGATAAGGATATTTTTTTTATTACGGAGTGGGAAGGGGAGTTTTGACGACGCAGGGGATGGGATTGGGTAGGGTAAAGTCATGGGGAATATGTACGCGGCGGCGGGTGGTGAGAGAGATTGCACCGACCGGTGGGACAGGGGAACGCCTGAAAACGAGAGACGGATCGAGGGGCCTTGATTGATTAAAGCTTTGATTTGGGAAAGTTGGATTTTGGGAGGGCGGGGAGGACGGGGTTGGAGGACGGGAGTTACTGCGTGGACCGGGAGAGGATGGGATTTAACCGCGGCGTGCTCACGAAGAACCGGAGTTGAGGGCTAGTAGATCCAGCGAGGGAATGCTGAGAGCGGTGGTTGATCGGAGCTAGTATTTCCGTGAAACGGGATAAAAATTTAGCGAGTATTGTCAAAATGGCTAAACGATAAAGATATGCTGGGTTCAGAAAAAAAAGAGAGGATAGGCTCCCAGAAACGCTCATGTGCATTCAGATCAGAGCCAGGCAGCGGTATTCACCGATAGTGATTTGACGGTGGCTGGGGGGGTGAGAAGAGTCACTCAGTGAGACCTAGGATAAGGCGAAAGAGTTTGGCCAAAGCACAGTTCAGGAGTTTCAGTAGTCCGGCTCACACTAAGAAGCTAAAAGCTCTGTCCCCGCACTGTAAAATCCTGAAAGGGGGTCGCGGGCGACGGCTTAAAAGATCTGCACTAATCCATTAGTCACAAAAGCCCCCTGTATTAATAAAAGTGGATGACCACCGAAAACCGAGGTCTTTCTGCATCTCTCTCGTACTGTGATATATTCCGCTGTTCTCCGGGGATCTTTACGTTCAGCATCGAACAAATCTCTTCTGAAATAATCAATTTTGTTAATCGCACCCGCAAGCACGCTACAGAGCATGGAATCAATTTAGTATGATTATCGTCATGGACGCGTTCAAAATCTCCCGTATTTTGGAATTAAGGGCCATTTAATACACAAATTTCAATTCAAAATTATTTACATTGGGTTTCCGAAATACGCTAATTCGGTATTCGTAACGATAATAATTCATATCAAAATGTACAATTCCATATTAATTAATGTAAACAATGAAAATAAAGATTACCGGCCATGCCATGCCTGCAAATATGCGATAGGGAACGTCCATGCGATAAAAGCGTGTTTGCAACAATATTCCTTTGATAAGTTAATATATTAAATACGGCACGATATTCTAAATATCACAAAAGAAAAATTACTTTTAATCAACCTCCATTAATATATACGGGTATCGCCTGGTTTCCTACACACAAATGTCAGGTTTTTTATGGGAATACGAAATATGACCACAAAAAGGTGCTCATATCAATATGAGACTCTACGCTTCCATCAATTTTTTTGGAGTCCCAATAATTGAAATCATTATATAATGCGTCACCGTTACATTATAATCAGTGGACATTAAAATCGAGTGAAGCCGTTCTTTCCATGAAGTTTGGATTTGCCTTAAATTCATACTTTAATAACGAATAAAAAACGAATTAAAAAAAAAATTAGTAGAAAAGCGAATTCAAAATTACATTAATCATAGGGGCACATATTATGCCCAGTGTAAAATTTCTCGTCTCGTAATAGTTACTGATAATGGTCCTCCTAGAGATCAGAGTGAGCATGGCTTAATGGCAAAATTCCGATACGAACGCCACGTCACCGACCTTAAGGTATTTAATTACTTTTCTGTTTTTCATTATGCAGGGAGCAAGGGCCACAAATTAACATTCAATAAGAAAAGGACGTTGAACAAATATAAATTATATTCAAGACATTCCACCGCAGTTTATCTTAGTGCCGATGCGTTCGGTGAATCAAAATCATTTAAAATAATATTTACGGGCTTTTCCTCTACTCTCCCTAATCCATCCCGCCTCATTCCATCGTTCGATAAAAAGCAAGCGGTAGACAAACCCAATTCATTAAAACCCTCGGCTGTAATTGGAAAGCGTTAAAACATAAATATGGGAAACATCTGGGAATAAAATCCACTCAGATGTTTTGGGTACATTAAATTATTCATAACTAAATTTTGCATTTGCTAAACCCGATCATAAATCATTTCACCATAAATTCATTTCATTTTAAAATAAATCGAAAAGCCAGTTGTTAACAGCATAATTATCGACACTTCTACTGGTATTGGAAGCTGTTTCCCAAAAATGAATTCGCATCTATGGAAGAAAAGAACCTTGCAATTGAAAACAGGGAACGCAATATGAATCGGACACCATTACCGAAATCCACACTGAAAATGAAGTTCAAAATCAATTTTAATTTCGCAACAAAATATAAGTCAACATTGAAAAGCTTGGAACTTTGGATGACAAAAAAAGAAAGAAGTGTTAAAAACAATACTCAACTTCCACATGTTAAGTACAATTATTAACTTATACATCTAACGATTATGCCGAAACCGACACCGTTCAAAAGTATTGCAAATGATTTCTGGTGATGCTACTCGTATCAAGTTTCTTTCGGCAGTTTTCAAAGGAAACAGAAATCAGAATGCCTTTGTCAAAAATTCACTAAACAACCATCGAGTGAAAATCTGAAAGGCCAAAGAAAAACAGCCAAATATCAAGAAAGGACTTCGCATCATTTTAGCTTTGTAGTCACCTTAAGACCTTGGCTACAATGAAAGTATTTTCGATGATTCTTTGAGCCATTGACATACTATACACGATGATCAAGGGATCCCTAAAAATTAAAATGGCCAAAGAAATAAATTAGTTTTTAAATTGGTCATTTTTTATACTCTATCGACAACAAATAGGAGCACCAAAGTTTTAACCATCATTAAATTAAATAATCCAGTCACATGAAAATACATCTTTGAAAAAATTAAAATATATACGAAAATTACTCGATATACAGGATAGTTGTATAATACATGAAGTTAAAAGGTCAACTGAAATAAATTTCCCTATGCCTTTATAGGCAAGTTGAAATTTTAATTCAACTGTTTGAGCTTCCATAGTATATATCTGAAGAAGTAAAAGAAATATTAGCGGCCGCTTGACTTGAGGCACTGAATTTTCAGCAGGTGAAACACATATACTTCACTTACATACATGTAAATAGCTTACATTGGGTCTTTACCACAGCGAAATTCAAAAGCAAATTTCATTACACTACCTCCTTCTCGGGAAAAATTATTTTCAATAAGCATTCAAATATTATAATTATACACCCCACCGACGCTCCTTCGGTAAATTAAAGAGTATATGTAACACGGTAAGTATGTAAATTATGGTAGTTTAAAAATAACAGTTGGTATATTGCTCTATCGGTCGAACTTTATGCCCAAGAGCGTATTTATCCAGCGACTACACTCATTGTAATTATGCTGTCACTTTCGAAAAGGCGGAGATACTAATAAATCTCTTAAAATGTCCAAAATATGATGAATATCCCTATTTATAATGTAATCGGAAAGGATTTCATTGCAACGGAGTTGAGGTCATCGAAATCAATTAGTATAGATCACAAATTCATACTTATTTCGTTTGAATGAACAGAAATTATACGAGGATTGACTACTGTAAATTGTCGAAAATTTTCTTTTCACTAAATACGCTCCGTTTTGTAACTTGTGATCAATTTTAAGTAATTAGTGATTTTTTTCCATATGATACTGCGTACAGCTAAAACATTAAACTTGAATTATAAGCATCAGATTCGTTTCAGGAAATTAAAATATGTTTTTTCGCTACAAAAGCTACGCACATTTTCAAATGTACGACAATTGAGAAGTAAGGAAAAAGGATGCAATTGCACCCAGGATAAAAGTCCTGCGCATTTTAAGAAATATTCGAAAAAAAATACCCCAAGCGCTCAGTACTGGGTTACAAATACCATCATCAATACCTACTCACGCGTGTGTAAACAAGCGGGGAAATAAACTCAAATTGACCAGGGACAATATACCTTTGGGGATGGTAAAAATTAAAAAAAAATTAGAGCAGAAAAATCGATATCGACGAGAAAAACTAATGAAAAAAATCAACACGAATAAGGATGAATGCATAATGAATAAGTGAAACACGAAAAAAGCGATTGCGGGGAAAATTCTGGCCAAGCATAAAACGATAAAACCAAGCGAGGGGAGCGAAAAATAAATCAGAAAAATCGGATTGGACGGGTGGAATGCATGGCGCAACGTAATTCATCCCGATACGTGTTACGCCGGTGGAGAAGGTGCATGGGAAACCCGCGTGTGCATCGAAATCTCACCCCGCCAAAAGTGGGATGGGGGTTTCGGGGAGAGGAGGAGGGCGTATATGTGGGGCGAAATTAAGGGAGGGTGACGAAGGAGAGGGGAGCTAAAGGGGGCGTCAGCAGCCCAAATAATGAGTCATCGCGCAGGGGGAATGAGGAGGATTGGCGGACGCAGAAACAAAACGCACGCACCCCGATGGATGCGTTTGACAGCGGAAGCTTGGGCCCCAGAGGGGCTCGGGTGGAGGCAGAGGGTTGCACAGGATGAGGGGAATGGAGGAAGAGAGGGTAGGGTTTTGCCATGATGACGATGATGATGCTGACGGCGATAAGGGGTGCGCCAACGGAGGGAATGCGGCCCGTGGGCTTTTTCGATCGGGATCGAGGGTTTAGGGATCTGGTGTGGGACGCGTACCGCGGGAAAATTGGGGGAGTAGGGAGAGGGGCAATGTCATCTGGGAGGAATGGGAAGGAGGAGGGGCAGGGATTATTAAGTGGCGTGACGCGCTGACCCAAAAATCCCGCACGCACAGCGATGTCTTAACCGAAGAATCTACACGCGGGAGACTTAACGCCGGATCAAGTCACGTTTGAATATTAATTGTCATTCGAACACATGGGAACCGTGAGATTGGAAATTTTTGCCTTTGCTTAATGTTTTAGCTAGCAAAAACACAATCATAATCCACCCGAGTTAACCAACCTCACCCTAAATAACCAGATCAACCCAGGTATTGATGCATACGATGGCTGACCAAACATATATGGACACTTAATGGCATCTGGTGTACTGTTGCCGTACAAATTATTTCCAAATGCCAGATTTCGGATACCTCGCAATGCGGTTTGAAAGTAGAGATTACACTCTTAGGCAAAAGATTGGAAGAGCGCGAATTTTATTTTTCAAAAATCAGTCAATATGAACCTTATTAGACGCCCAGATAGTACTCTGAAAACCATCCAAGGAGGGCGTATAGATGGCGATATTAGGTAACGATCAACTAGTATTAACAGTTTTTTTTATTGTGACGATGTAAACGAAGACACTGTGGGTAAGGGATAAACATTTAAGAGGACGGAGTTTAAATACAAAACAATGATGACAAAACGTTTAATGAGTGGCAGTAGTATCGTTTACATAATAAGCAATTTGGTAGCAAAGCAATATATATCAAAGTAGGAACAAGCATACATGTACACCCCGGCGTGCCAACACGTCGCCCTCGACGACCAATAGGCCATTGAAAGGTTTCATTTCGCTTGAAAATACGTTCAACAGCTACACATACATGCCTTCAAGACTTTATACTAAAATTCATTCGGGATTAACAGTTTTCGATGAAAGTAGGCCGCAAGTAATACTTTGAGCCATCTATTGATATTATTTGGTCCAAATCAGCCCTTATATGAAAAATTTTGGAAACAATTTCATCTTATTGATACATCACTGCAGCTATCTACGAGACACCTGACTTTCCAAGTTTGATTCGTGAACCTTAATTTAAATGTTTCGATTAGGGGAGCTTGCGTCAGACTACAGGAGAAAAAAATGCATAGTTAAACAATTAGAATCGCATCAAATCGACACCAGAAAAAAACACTGCGCAACGCTAAAATAGTGCCTACGCTTTAAATACAAAGCGACTTCAAAACAAAACGTTTTGGAAAAACCGAAACTGATACCGTATATTTCTATGAAAACATTCTATGTTCAACTCGCATTAAACAAATGGCCAATGATCTCTAATAATAAGCGCTGAAAGCACTGAAAATTGTTCAATCATTCATTTGTATCCGTGCCACGAAAATTAAATAACACCACTCGAAACAATTAATATGTTTTTGAGTAAACTTCACCGGGAAGTATTAGCATATTTAAAGCGGTTAGAGTAATTCTGACATTTGACAGAGAATTCATACTTCAGTAATTACGTAAAGTCGGACTGTAAAAGTTGACTTCTTTTTCACACTTGCAAGGTTTACCATTACGCGTCGCACTATTTCATTCACACTCCCTTGACGAGAGAAATCAAATTAATTCCCTGTCATCGGGTGTATTTTGAAATACCTTCGCCTAATACGGCACGACAAAAACAATTACCAAAAATTAAATGTGCTGCATGAATTTCACACTGAGACACAATCACTGTTTCCGTTTCTTTTCCAAAAAAAATTATGAACATATTAGGCTGGGAAATAGTGACGAAAAAAGAGGAAAACATGGTTCATTTTCTGCCGCCAAAGATCACACGAAAGAAAATAGCTGAAAAGTACACTTTTTGACAGCCAGGGGCTGACGAAGAAAATGAAACGGACTGGAAAAATTCTCCTCCACTGGTCCATTACATTTACAACTAATACTAGCCACGAATAAACACAAATAAAAAACATTCTAAAAATGCACCGAGTTATATATTAGTGCAGTGATGAGTTAAAATTGGTCAAACCAGTCATACACCTCATGACCGAGGTAGAATTTCGGGCCAGAGGAGGATATTGCCCGATTTCCTACGGTCCAAAACACTACTGCTTACGGTTAAAGAATGCCCCTTATCAATATAGACCGTTGGACTATTGACCGGAGGGTCCCGGGTTCGATTCCCGGGCAAGTCACCCTGGGCACCTGCAGCTCCACCCAAGCCATGGATTTTTCGTGTACCAGATATTCCTGGGAAACCATAACCGGCACAGGGAAAGGAACTGGCCCCCCTACCCTGATTCGTGAATTTCACACGCCGTCGGGCTTAGTACGGGGTGAACTCTACCCCGTTAAGATCCCGGTTTAGGAAATATTTTTACACTTGTGATCTGCTCAAAACCGCCTTCCCCACATGTCCTGTGTTCGCCTTTTATGTGTTTTCCTATCCCCTTTCCTTATACCTATTTCTATGTTTGAATGAATATTTGTGCGCCGTATGGCGGGATTTCGTATTTGAATGTATATATATATATATATATATATATATATATATGTATGTATGTATGTATATATATATATATATATATATATATATATATATATATATATATATATATATATATATATACACACAAACACTAGGTTAATAAATATTAAACACACAGAAACATAAAAGAAGGACACTTACAGTAGATATTTACGTTTCGACGGCACGGCCGTCGTCATCAGATTCTGATGACGACGGCCGTGCCGTCGAAACGTAAATATCTACTGTAAGTGTCCTTCTTTTATGTTTCTGTGTGTTTAATATTTATTAACCTAGTGTTTGTGTGTTTGTGCGTCGCTGGAGTGCGTCATTTTCAAGATTATATATATATATATATATATATATATATAAATGATTAATTTTCAACGTTCCAAATCGCTAATCCGATGCACAACTGAAGCTGGGTCATAATCCCATAGTTTATTTTTCACTAAGCCAAAAACCTTTATTCGATGAAATGAAGAGAGGAAGGGAAACTAATTGGTAACTTAAATCATACTTACTCAGAAAGCACGCTCAAACCTGCAGAAAAAATTCACATAACCATACAGAGGAATCAATAATAAGAAAGCGTACGCCAAAGCACTTCTGAAGCGAAAATCCTTTCTGTGCGTTCATGGATATCGTACTCGGTCATTTCTAAATGCAAACAAGTGATAAATGAATGTCATTTTGAGCTACTTCAACCAGCACTAAAATATATAGCACCTATATTAATTTTAAAATTGTTACCTCTGCGTGGATATTAGATACGTAAAAATTCTCCCTTTCCATGACGGCCTATTGACTGATGGCAGCTACGCGGCCAGTGACAGTAAAGTCATAGGAATTCGTAGTATTTTATTCTATTGGCTCCTACGCTTATTTTTCGCGACTTCATGTCAATCGAGTATACTCATCGACTTTGGAGCTGTCCTCTATTATCTCGAGATCGACTCACCATTCGCCACTTGGTTGATGCACTGCTGACCCTGAGTGGAGTTGGAATAGGTATAGAGATACAAACGGAAATTAATGACTAATTAATAAATAAATTCTCCGATGCTATATATTTGCAAACCCTTTCATAAAATCTGAATAATTGAATAAGTAAATGAATTGGCTTTGAAATAAAAAGAAGTGTCCCATGTGGCCTGGAGGATACATGCTCCCCTACTTCGATTTCGAAGGTGCTTTTGATTGGTTTTTCTCAAATTAAGTTGTGGGGCACAATTTACTGGATAAAAACAGTACACAGAGAAATATATCCTCGTTTATATGCCAAAATATCAAAGATGTAATTCGAGTTCCTGGGGATTATTAACGACGTATATTACAAATAGCAAACCCCTCCTGTGCTACACGTCCTGATACTTTTTTTTCCATTTTTAGGATCATATAATTCACTTGTGAGGTTTTCTGTGAGGCAGAAGTGGCAACTGCTCAGGTCAGTGGAAATCTATGTTTGGAAAAGTGTTTTGGACGAATACGACACCAGATTCGAGGTTCTATGTTCTTCATATCTCTTTGTCCTTGTTTACTACAGTACCCCAACAATGTAACTCTTCTAGTACTTCGTAAATCTTCCAATTTCGTAGATGTTCTTGACTATTCCAAATAGGATGTCATTATTTTTTTACCTCCGAGATTCTTGATAATGTTTTCATCAATTATGGTGTTTCGGGGTGCATTAATATATTTTTGAAACTTAACAGTTCACCTTTCAGTGTATTCGTTACATCTGCAATTGCCTTCGGGCCATTTTACTTTTCTTTGGTGCTGGTTTCTTTTCTTATCTTTAGTTAAGCATTCATGACCGCCTATCTCAATAATTTTTGTCCCAGCATAGTTTTCATCACTTCATTTACTTGTACCGTAGTTTGCTACCCATGGCCAATTGGTCTGTCTCTATTTAAATCTACCACGAGATAGTCCTAACGCACCTGCTAAGTTCTTATTCCTTCGTCTGACTAGGACATAGTTGATTTGGTAGGTTTCTCTGTTCGTTGGCCACTTCCATCAGCATTTTTCATATGCTATAACTCTTAAGTGTGTGAGTCATGGTCACACTCTTCTCGTTTCCGGAATCCATCAGCTTTTCTCCTTTCTCATTCCATGTTACCATACCAAAATGTCCTAAGTTTTATGCGTACTAGTACCGTGCTTATTATGATTGAATGATATTTACCTATTACAAGTTATGGACTTTTTTCATATAGATAATGCAATCATTTCCTCTTCTGCAAGGCTGGATGTTCACGATAGACCTTCGCTGTTGCTGAGCTTTCGGACACTTCATCAGGATTGACAGGATCCTCTCGTAACACTACCACACGAATTGCTCGTCCCCTTTCTTTAGTCAAATAGATGGCAAATCGTATATTATACATCCGTCTCCTGATCACATAAATATTTATCTTTCAATCCAGAAGTCATCCGTCCCAACCCATTTTATTACGCTAATAATGAAAACTTCGTTGCAATTTTCCACAGTTAAGGGTTTAACTGTGGAAAATTGCAACGAAGTTTTCATTATGTCTCGATTCCACAATATAACGCCTGATTCTTCACTTTTCGTTATTACGCTAATTCCTCGCATGCCTAACTTATTCCTGGCCATCTTAATTTTCGCCTTTGACGGCTTCCCGCTTAGCTTTATGCTCAACTATTACTTATCCAAAAGAAAGTAAAATCATAGAACAGGAATAACATTCCCTCGCGATATTTTAGTTCTTCAACTTATTCATATGTCTTCTCGAAACTACTGGGAACGTATATCGTACATATATCTTTAAGAAAATATGACACAAAATCTCGTCGAAATCAATAAACTGTTTCCCTCGAATCCCAGAATAGCCAATCTACCTTAAAAAGTCTCCACAGCAATGTCAATTTACAACAATTTCAGCCCTTCATTTCAAATAATAAATACTCATATCCTGTAAACTTAAAATCTCTTGATTCTATTACTCTCCTTTTCTAATATCTACTCTAAATTCCCAAGAAACAGCTACACTATATTACAGGGTTAGTACAGTCATAATTTCGGCCGACGACTGGAGGAACCAAATCAGTGAGCTAAAATGGGTATCTATAGTGTGTGCGATTTAATTAAAAATTCCCGAGTTTAAGGAGCGGTTGTATGCAACCAAAATATGGAACTTTCACAAGGAAAAATGCTGACCATACATTGACAATGTAAAACCTCAGGGACTGAGTGGGAGTTTGAAAGGCCACATCTAGATGATAAATGGGAAAGGGATGGGTACATAAAAAAAGAGAAAGGAAGAACAGCCGCGCAAGAAAACCATTCTCGAAAAGAAGGAATGAAGAAAAATGTTGGTAGAACAAAACTGATTAACATATTAGCACTGCACGCCCCAGAACATTTTGATCAAAAATAAAGGACACTGAACCATAAAATGGTATGCCGTCTATTGTATGACAATTTTCACAAAGATAAGAGCCAGTCCTTGAAAGACAAAATAAAAATCATCAGGAGAAACTCAGCAATTTATGGGATATTATAATTATGTTTCGAAATACCCTCAGGGCGCTAGTACCAAGTGCTTAATGTTGTTGTGTTTAGTTTTTAAGACATACTTGCAGCATCGTGGTAGATGCTGCAAGTACGTCTTAAAAACTAAACACAACAACATTAAATCACAAATGTGATATTTTTTACAAGAAATTATGGTAGAACTTGACGGTTGTAGTAATTAAAATTTCGATTACTCTTATTTTTTCTGGTTCTCCAGCCCCGTCCACTTTCATTTAAAACGGTCTTTTCCATTTTCTACGATCTACCTACGTCATCTTAATTTTCGTATCTTGCGGAATAAGCACCTTTCTCATTTTTAACGCGGTCTTCGGCCTTTAGTTAGTAAATATTTTAATAACACTTGATAATAATGGCAATTTGGGACAAAACGTCCGGAGATTACTGCATTTTTGGAGCAATAATTAATAAATACATAGCTATGGGCTAAGATATACCATAGCATTCTCAGCAATGGGCCAAATAATTTTCACATTTAATTCATGTTTGTCGTCCCTAACATTCCAGGAAATTAATTCATTTTTCGCTGCCGGAATAACATAGAGGGCCCTTTTGCTCCTTTCAACGTAGAAACTCAATGCCTACACATTCGCTCGTCATACCGACGGTTAATGAAGAATTCGTGGACTGTTACTCTAAAACATATTAAATTTCAGACTGATTGAAGAGAAAAACTACATACATACTAGCAGTCTCAGATTAAAACATCTCTTCATTAGTCTCCAAATCATCATGAGTAACTTAAAAGTCAAGAATTTACGTAATCGTTTAAGGTGTACGTTTGAAACGAATACTATCTATTGCATCAATGAAATCCCATTCTCCAAGTCATTAGTATTTACCTCAGTTATCCTCATAGCTCATCTACGACTCCACTACCAAACACGTAAAACCAATAAGTGAGAGGGCACAGTAAACGTACTTTTTCTGAATAGTTCATCAAAAAATAGTTTCACACTATTAAGAAAAAATTGAAAATGGAGCAATGCAACAAGACCCACGGCGCTAACATTCATCTATCACATTTGTTATTTTCACAAATCGTTAAATAACCACCTACTATTTCACCGGAATCAAACAAGTGAAGTGTCGATCAGTACCCGGGTACCGGTTACCATTCCCCAGTCGTCTTCGTGCCTTTGGATGCCGATGATGATAAAATCTAAAAATGTTTAAAACTTATACGCACACTACAATATTAACACTCGTATAAGCTGCATTCATTAAAGGCAGAAAACAACCAAGTCAGTAAACAGAAATTTAAATTCAGCAAATGCTACATTTTCTTATTTTTTCCAATGCCATGCCTCTAATTGGGTAAATATTAAAAGCTCGGGATACGTTCTATCAATACCTATGAAATAGCTCGGGCTGATTACTGTGGATGGGATAGTTTTCCATTTTCATTTCAGAAGTGAAAAGCAAAACTCGTGGATAAAAGATAAATATTAATAAAGTCGATCAAACAATATTAATGCGCCAAAATAATCCAAGACTGCAAATATATTAGTAGACCAAGGAAGCAAAAAAAAAGTGGAACCCTAATAAGTAATATGAAGAGATTATAGTAGAGACTGTAAACATTGACCACCACCGTGAATGCCCAAAAACTCCTACTACTTAAAAGACGCATGGAAAATTTACTTACAAAAATAGTAAAGATTGAGAGGAGTAATGTCGGGGCTCGTTACAAAAAAGCTGAATGCGTAAATCGCATAATTAAGTCATTTCAGCGAAATCAATAGAAACCACCTCCAATATTCCTCTTAACACCTTATAAATAACAGTTTATCTCTTTCCTCCGAAAACCCGGCACCTTTCTGGAACTACCTCCGCGAGTAATTAATAACAATCCCAGAAGGAATAGACAAAACGAGAAGAAAACGATGAAAAAAGCTCACACACACCGCCTTGGAAGGGCAGAAAACTTAAAATAAAGAAAAAAAGGATATTTCGCAAGAATAAGAAAAAAGAAAACGCAAAGGGGAGATGGAAAAGGAGAATGAAAAAAAAATAAAAGAAGATCGTGGACTCGTAGTTCACTAAACAGCCGCGTGCTACCTCACACACAGTCGCGCGCACACACACACACACATACACATACTCACAAAGACACCCCAAGACGCCCTTGATGAAGAAAATCTTAATTCTCTCTCGGGAGGAAACCGCAACGCTTCCTGGGTAAGAATTAAAAAACCAAGAGACAAAAACCTTCTGGCGAGAGGGGAGAGTCGAGAGAGAGAGGGATATTAAGCAGAAATAACGGCGAGGGCGGGCGAATAGTAAGAGGGTTAAGCTGGAAAGGAGGGAGGCGGTGGAAGGACGAAAGAGAAAAGACCCCAACCCTCCACCTCCCATGCTTCTTGGCCCCCAATGAATGAAAATTAAAAGGCTTCCCCTGTCAAGACAAGACCTTCCCCACGAGAGAGAAGGAGAGAGGATACATGAAATGCTCGCTTCGCAACCTCCAACCAAACCCCCTCCACCGTCCTTTCATTGCCTTTTTTTCTTTCTTTCCTTCCTCGGCTCGAAGAAGGAGTCGGAAAAGAGACCGAAGAAGGAGTTTCGAGCAGAGCGCGCGAGGATCGCGAAGACGAGGATGGATCTAGGAAAAGAGGGTTCGTCGAAAGACGAATATTAATAGAGGGGAAAAAAGAAAATCGCCGTGCCAGGGCGTAAATGAGTATCTGACCGAAATTGAGCGGGGAATAAAACCTAGCCGCTGCGGCCGCCTTATGATATTTGCTCTCGCAAGTCGAATGGAAAGGGGAGACGCAAGAAATGGGGAGGGTAGGATTGGGGTGGCGGGAAAGATTTCCCTCAACCCTTTCGGTCGACTCCTTGAAGTTCGAGGAGAGTTCTCGAAAAGAGTTCCGAGGGAACGCACCGGGAGTGGACGGAGGGAATCCGAATCAAGAAAAGTGGAATAAAAAAACGAGTAAGGAGATAAAGGAGGTCGAGAGAGTGGGGGATTGATTGAAAACTACCTTTTATAAAGTCTGGCGCGATGTTTCAGCTCGGGCGGTAATCAATGATGCGGAAAAAACTTGCCAAACGAGTAATTACTTCCTCTTACATCGGTGAAAAATACGGTCGGAGACGGGGAAAAACTATATTGTGTGAAACCTACGGGCGCCGAGCCCGAGTATTTTAATTGGGCCGGAGGGGCAAGCGTGTGGGGGTAAAATATTATTGAAAACGCAAGGAGTAACTGCTGCCACCTCGGGGAAGGTTTAGTTTACGCCTGGTTAATTTCTTATGGAAGATATCTTTTTCAGTATAAATAACAGCGCGAGGTGGGGGATATTTATTGAGCTCTTAACAGGTTTTTCTCTCTCCAAGAGACATGATCATCAAAATAAGCATCACTGCGGCGTGACTTTACGATGAAAATACGGGAAAAAGTACGATACCTAAACACTATCACATTTTTTGTCGAGTGAATTTAATCGATACACACCGAGTCTCAAAAATTAAGATTTTTTTGCGATCAAATACTAAACAAGAAAACCACTGACCATTCGCATACCACACGAAGAAAATTTGACTAGCACAACACGAAATATGCCATATTCAACATTTATTTACATCATATTTACTCATACCCTTTACAGAGAAAGCAGGAAAAACCTTGATGAATTTCACTGTAATACCTGTTAACCAATTAGATTGCCCGTGTCTGAAATTCGTAACGTTTGTTTGCTAGGAAGAAGTAACACAATTCATTGAAAGAATCGAAAAAAAAAGATGAGACGACTTATTGTCAGTCACGGATTTACCGTAATTGTGAGCTAGATCGAGAGGCAGTTGGCTTTGGGCCATGGCATAACTTTGCTGAAATAGTCATTGCATTACATTCATGCCTCAGAAAAACGTTCAAAATATTCTTTCAAAACGACCTCAAGAGCGGTACACCCACAATAATCACTACATAGCTACTAGGCATTGTAAATAAGCAATGATAATAGAGTTCATTTGCGAAATAAAATTCTACTTAGAGCCGTTTCCCTTCCCCGCCTCCCGCTTTCCTCCATCGCAAAGAGCCCTATGTGCTGCACATTATGTGCCGTAGTTGAATTTAAGATTATTTCGTGAGTGTTCCTAATGATTTACATTCTGTTCGAAGATCAAGCCATCGCGGAATTTTATTTTAAAAGCTCTGAAAAAACAATTTATATAATTCATCATTTTAATAATGGGCACACAGGAAAGGTAATTTGCGAATACATAAGAGCACTTGGAATTAGATTGAGTTAAGGGTGG
Organism: Hetaerina titia; assembly: GCA_037158775.1. Lineage (NCBI taxonomy): Eukaryota > Metazoa > Arthropoda > Insecta > Odonata > Calopterygidae > Hetaerina > Hetaerina titia. The sequence goes on from CM073771.1 coordinate 46,558,975, forward strand.
AGGACGGGAACACTTAAATCAACCACAGATCAATTTATGGAGAAAGCCAGCTAAGCGAGTGACTCACTATAATGTAGAGAACTGAGCCAACGTAGACATAAATCAATAGCACCTTTTACCGTACAAAGGGTAAGTCTGAAATACATTTTACTCGAGGTTCATAATCTCCTCACGGACAGACTGTGAAGTGCATTTTATTTGACATTTCCAAAACGATAATTCGAATAGCAAGCACATCCTAAGGAACTTTTAGGGATTTACCAACCATAGTAATCAACCCGGAGGATAGTGTAGAAGATAAGGATAAGATATCAATTGATACTAATCACAACGACGCGTGAAATTGACACTTTCAGAATGGGTGGATAAGTTCCTCCTACTATCCCGCTTGCGTTTTCTCAAGAAACTCCGAGACCCGAAAAATTACATAGCTTGGGTGAAAGTAAGAGTGCTCGGATGAGTCGCCAGGATCGAACCAGGAGCGGTTCGATTCCTGGCGGCATCTAGGCAATTTAGGATCAGGACCCATACAGAGAGTCGTAACGGAAAACCGTATGTCAGTACCTAAAATAATAAAAGAATGGGCAAAGACCCATGACCCGAGAATAAAACTCTTAATTTATCAACTTCTACTCGAATTCTTCGGAAATACACTCATTCACTTGTCTGAGAAAACTGTCTACCATTTCCGTACCAAAATTAAGCAATAGTTAAATACTGATAGGTTAGTTTGTAACGTGGAAGCCAAACGCTCATCTCATAAATAGCATTTTTTTGCTATATGTACAGTGAGGCTGGGTGTGAGGGCAATCTTATTCCTGTTGCCTAATATTTCCCTGGTAATACCTGCATCCAATAAGCCAAATATTTGCCTCGGGCCCAGGGAAATCACCCGAATTATAATTTTTCTTAAACCTTCCTTTTATAACCGCCTCCTATTAGGTATATGGTACGTTTTTATCCACATTGACATTCAACGGATACTAAAATATGAACAGAGACACCGAATGCGATGGTTAGAGGCTCTACTTTGTGAAAATTCATGATCATACCTGATGATATCGCCTATGCGTCGCAACCGGTGGTAATATAATAAAGTTGTTGTGTAAAAAAACACTAAGTTTTCATTTATCCTTCTGACAGATATTTGAGTCAAGAAACTGGAGAAAACCATGGCGAACCTATAAGCTTCAGAGTAATGGCTGCGGATAAGAATTTGCAATATCATAATGATACTTGCAAATTAGACTAAAAGTTAGTAAATATTTAAGGCGTTATAGCAAAAGACGTAAATAAGCCCCTTACGGAAAAGTTCTGGGTCAAGTAGGAAGTAATACACCTGAATGTATATTCTTCTCTGGTAAAAATATAAGAACGCGAGGAGAGAGCTGGAATTACCAAAGGATAATTTTAATAAAGGATAATTATAATAACTTAAATTATCCGGAAGGCAGTAAATGTAGAGAAATGTGAATTCGAGAATTATACGAAGAGAATTAGTGGTAAATGGAAAGGTTTGAACCACCTTAATGAGAAATCACTTCAAGATATCATTTTTACCACCTTATTTGGCCAAGAGTACGGTGAGGATGAGAAAAGCTAAGAGAGGTAATATGGTACGATCAAAAGTAGAATTTAATTGTTTCGGTAGAATACAGATATGGAAGATGAAATATAGCCACCAAAATTAATTACATTCTTTCGTTATCAAAACAGTACACTTTCCACCATCTACTCTTCACACGTGATGCAATTTCCCAAATCTGTTTCTGCTTTGAAAATCTTAATATTTTCGAAGGCCACGGAATATCGATAAATTCTCATTTCTAAGCTAAAATAGCAGTATACGAAAACTGTGCAGTTTATGTAAGCCGATTGAATGATTAGCAAATAGCCTTAGAGCGGCAATTCCAGTAAGCAATACTTAGAAATGTTAGTAATATGTACTTCGCAATGTTACTAGTACAGAGTAAATAAAGGTTAGGAAGAAAACGATTCGATTTATGATGCAAATATTGTAACAAAATTTGAATAACATTAAAAAAAAGCAATACCATAATAAGAACTTTAGACATCGTAAAGCAGTCGTGGCCGAGTGGTTAAGGCGTCTGACTAGAAATCAGATTCCCTCTGGGAGCGTAGGTTCGAATCCTACCGACTGCGGTTACTTTTTTCAGGATTTTTACCCTTATTTTTAAATAACGTTTTAGCAGATAATACGCAATTATTTAATACATATTCATACGCAGAACATGCTCCGGCTATTATCAAACCAACGCTTGTTGCAAGCCGAAATACTTTTATAATGCCGACCCCTGAAGCGGTGATGAATCATCCTTTCCCCCGGGAGTGGGAGGGGGTTGTGGAACTATTCAAGCTATCAGGTTATTCATTCGTAATTTTACGTCACATTCTGCTCTCTTTTTACAACTTTGAGTCAGATAAAACACCCTTGGGTTTTCAAACCCTAGCCTTAACCACGTAGTAAGTACCTTATTATACACATTGTAATATTATATACATTAACAATAAAAATATATTAACAATATATAATATATATTAACAATATATAATATATATTAACAATATATAATATATATATAGAAATATTAACAATTTAATAATAACATAAGGAAACGTAGGGCGACATCAGGAGAGACATATGAAAATGGATGACAAGTGACATACTTCGTAATGTTTCCTGAAAGCTTTGATCGAACAACCTAATAATGAGCATAAAAGATGACAATTAATATGATGATCGATCTTGGTTTCGCAAGTCCTTTCGGTATCACTCTGCCAATTTGATATTATTTTGCTACGTATATCATCCTTCCATTCATGAAAAAGTCTAAGGGGAAAACAATTTCGTTTTTTTTTAACCTCAAAAAGATGGCAAATAACGTAGCATGAAAAATAACAAAAAAAAATTACCAACAGTTTCAAGTTCTCTCACTTTCAAAATTTTTGGGCAGTGGGTGCAAATAAACAAACCTCCGATTTGCAATTTATCGTTTTGCGTATTTATATAAAAATCTCTTGTTATCAATCTTTCAACGTCTACGAAAATAAAAATGCATTAACGCGTAAATGCACACAAGGCCTGTGGGGCCTCATTCTTAATTCATGCTTTTATATATGCGACATAAAACATGAAATTGGGCCACACATCGTGCATCGCAAGGACATGAGGACTATGGTGATAATTACAATTTTCGTTAAATATTCACGCGCAAAGGAGGGGGGGAAAGCAGTGAATATCGTCTGCTGATTGAGCTAATTAAGGTGGTAATTAAAATGATGTCCTGAAAATGAATTACATGTGACGACTACTCGTACCTATTTGATTATGATCCACTCCAAAAATCCACCATACGCCCGATTAAAAATTCACAGGAGTCGGAATCACAATTTTACTGAATCATTGTTGGCTTGTTTCAATAGAAGAATCATGCTTTCCGCGATATTAACATGGATGGCATTTCTCTTCTTCGTGGCGTGACGCAGCCATAGGGAACGGATACTCACAGATTTACATCCACTTTCTTCGATCGATAGGCTCTGACCACCCATCACGCCACGATTAATAAGAGGAGCGATCACTGAAGTAAAAAACATTTCTCTTTCCACTAAACATTTATTAGGTACTACAAATTTCAACGCATCGGCCATCGTATCATCCTCAGATACTGACTACGACGACGATGCGTTGAAATTAGTACTGCCTAATAAAAAATTCGGTGGAAAGATACATTGTTATTTTTTTTAATTCAATGATGATGATACTCCAAAAAGTTAAGCCTGAAAATATCGAGTATAAGAGGAGTGATCTTATATTAGTTTCTTTTTTCTGCCAGGAAAAGAAGACCCTGTTCACCATACATGCTTCATCGATCATTCGCGAAATAAATTTCCTGTCGGAATCGTTTATAATAACGTACTATTATACAAAACTAGCAGAAATCGGATCCACTGAAGAACTAATGGGTGTGGTGCCGGTGATTAACATCCCCAGGTCTTCTTTCTTCCATTCTCCCCACTCATCATACCAGGACCTCGTGCCGCACAAAATTTTCCTTCAAAATATCACTCACGCACATAACACGAGTTCCTTTTATTCTCACACATCGCCATCAAGGTTAGTGGTGGGCCAGTTGGCTTAACCGCAATGGATTTTAATGTGTCCACACTCGGACTTTGAGCATCAAACATGTGCAATTAAATATCTTCAGAATAGCTACATCCATCATACCTCAATTAATCACCCCATTCCCCATCAATCTTTCGAGTTATTTTTCATAGGAATTACTTCTCCATGAAGGTTCCACTGTTATATTCCTACAATGCTCCATCGTATACATACGTAATATAGCAGTTATTAACTAAGAACTGTTTTAACATTGAATTTATTCGTGCTACAAAACCGACGGCGGGATCTGGAAAACTGGTTAAAGTCATTTCCGCAGGATTTTCCTAATGACAGACAAGTGGATTAGTGCAAAGCAAGAAGATTTTGAACCAGATTTTTTCCTATGCACGGATTTTTTACTGTAACCCTACAGCATAGACAGCGATTGAGTTCAGAATAAACTTTCAATTCACTTACACATCTACTTAATACCACGCAATCCGCTGCAAGGGCGTGTGGCGGGGGGTGGTAGGGGAGGCACCAACCGTAATTTAAAAAAACCGCTTGCAAAAGCCACAAAACCCTAACAACCTACACACATGCAAACACACAAACTACCATCTAACATGCACAAACACCTACAAATATACCTGATGATTTTACAATGTTTAATTTTGTTCCGACTCGTAAATTAAATGTTTTTAATATTTCTAAAGTGACTTCGGTTTCTTACTCTTAAGATTCCTGATTGATCGGGGAAAGAACGAGTATTTGTATCCATCTCTACTGGAATCTATCCCTCATATTTTATCTTTGTGGTCTGATGTACCTAAGTAGTGTGGGGCCATAATATTGGTGTTTGGTGTTATTGTTAAACTTGTTTGTTCTGAACCTTTCTAACAGTCTAAGTCTCGCTCGTTCTCTTCGTATCTCAAGTGGCTCCCAGCCTAAATACCCTAAGAGACAATTATTGTTAGGTAATCTACCGGTTAAGGTAGGTTTTTGGGTGGACACAACCATCAAATAAATATTTTGTAACTCCAAGCAAAACCCAATCCAGCAACCTAATCTACATCAGGGCCCTCTTCATCTCTGTGTACTTCTTTCCTCCCTTCATCCCGTCCAACATCCCTATCCTGTTCCTGCCCTTTCCTCGTTTGCCTAACACTCTCCCCTCTATTAGCTTCTTCAACATTCCACTACCGCTCAATAGGCCCTTCATCCATTTTTCCTGCCTCCATAGAATTTCTCTCAATAAATCCCTCTCCTCACCTATCATATCCAGTACTTCCTTATTTGTTTTCCTTTCGGTCCATTTCACCTTTCCATTCTTCTCCACACCCACATTTCAAAAACCTTCAATCTACGTCTATATCCTCCTGCTTCAACGACCACGTTTCCACGCCGTACAATATGGTAGATAAATAAAACGCATGTGGTGCACATGGGACAGTAAGTCGATTGCAAAGTAAAGTATGGGCAACATGAAGCGACCAACAACAGAGGTAATCCGCGCAAATAATGACGGATTCGGAACCGGAATGAGGATCGGAATAATGAACTATTTCTAGAATTGATACTCCCGGGTCAATCCCTTTCTCAATTCCCTCTTCTTGCACGAATAAATACAATATACCACAAAAATACTGACCAGTTACGTTAAAATGAAGTAATACATCTAAACTAATGGTAATAAAACATTTTTAGTGGAAAACTACCACTAAATCTTCGACCATCATGTAACGTCAGACCTCATACCATTCAATACGGTACTAGGTATATCAAATGCATCAATCGAGTTAGTGCACTCACAACATCAAAGAAATATCCAACCACCACACAGCAACCAATACATGTCAAAAAAGTGATAAAATTGAAAATAATGTGTCCAAATGAATGAGTCAAGGAGACATTTTTCCCTCGCGCTAACACCTCCCATCTACGGACTTCTTTCTACCAAATTCGTGACAGGTGACCTATCACTTCCCGCCACACACTCTCGCAGTTGATCACTAGCAATTGTGAATATGACCATGGGCGAATATAACAAAATACAATCGCCCGCTGGAATCGAATACAGAAACCTGGAAAAGGTGCACCAGCCACCAAAATAATCCATGCCGTTTGGACAGACGTAATTAAAACGCCAATAACAAGAATGATTCGTGAAATGTACTAGTGGCAAGACTGTCATTTCCGTCATTTCAAAGCCATAAGACAAGAGATAATGACGTTTTATTGCGATGAAAACGGGACCAGTATCTGAATCAAACCCCATCATTCCTCAGCCAGGACGGGAGTAAAGAGGAACGTGGCACTGTGAAAATGCCACTGAAGGATGGGAGGGCGAATGAACCAAATATGGTTGGATAGTACTGCTAATCGATAACGAGTGGTGTACACCAAACCGCTTCTTCCAGGCCCAACCCCTGGGCTTAAGCCGACTCCCAGGCCCCAGTAAAGTCAATGAAGATCAGTGATCATGCATTACCCACATCGTTTTCGAAACCAATGCGGAAAACGCTGGAGAAACTGAAATAATATAGCCATAAAAATAAGTCGCACTTTACATTTTCTAGGGAAAAATAACACTATTTCATTTTAATTTCAGTTTTTTTGAGTTATGAAAGATGGAATATGCAAAGTAACTAGTTATTCCTTTTTTCTTACACGCAAGATAGCCTTCCCATTCAGTATGGAGCCTACACCGTGACTGCTGATGCGTTATATCACGAGCTCCTAATTTTAATTCTATACCATAACAATTTATTTAAAAATTACACCCTTTGCGCTTCTTTTCACAAGTGTACCAGACATCCACCCACTCGTCTCGTTATCATCTCATTAACAAAGTCTTGTTCCATTCCATTAACGTTCCAAGTGTCGCTATGTCCTTTTCTCGATGGGCCAATCTTAGACAAACTACAACAGCCATACCTTAGATCCTCCAAGGGTTTGGTTGGTATTTAAAAGTAATGAGGGGGAGGGGATAATGATTGTTCAGAGGAAACAAGCCTTTTTTATACCCTTGTCAAATGCAGCATTCACTCCAACCGGTAGTCTACCCGCCATTTGATCATTTGGCACTCATCCGAAAGCATAAAATATGTGAAACCAAATCCTATCAATACCCTGGGTCCACTTTGACCATTCTGAAAAAGATAATGCCCTCTGAAGGGAATACCCTAATGGTCTGCATGGATTTCCCCGCACTACAACGCTAGAAGCCATGAACATATGTACAGTGTACTCGCTCACCAGGGACTGTTCTCCAAAGCTACAGGTCGAATTGGAAAAGCCTTAAATGTAATGTAAAACTTTCAAGCCGTAGTATATGTTAAGGGAGACAACTGACACCTAAGATCATTTGCACCATTAGGGATGAGTAGGGTCTTCAGGGAATGGAGGAAGGGTGGAGAGAGACCTAAATGCCACTGAGAAATCCTGTCATATCTGGGATACGATCCTGGCCTCTCGCGGTCCCGGGTCTGCCATCACGACCCACATAAATCTTTCAAATCCATACACCGAGTAACGTAAAGAAATAACAAGTACTGTTCCATTTATTACCAACAGCAGACTATAAGTGACAAGAAATTGTAAACTGACTTGTAGAGAAACGGACGCGTAAACGTAGACGTTTACCTGATGATGAAGGAGGGCTTTGTGAGGCGAACTATACAACATCTCAGATAAATAAGTGAACGGTACACAAAATACTGTCTAAATTTTTAGACAACGCATGAATGTGACAGAGGTGGAAGAAGTTTGTAAGAGCAGGGCAGGATGTAAGAAATAAAAAAGTGTATAGCGCTCCTGAAATCAAATCAAGCTTTTGCTTTGCTATTTATATTTTTCACGTCCTTACCTTTCTCGACTCCTCACATTTACTACTCCTTGCCATACTGTCAAACAGACGTCGATTAATACGTTGTATAAATTACACAAAATCTTTTCAAAATCAAAAGCTCTGCATTGGTTTCTTGCATTTCATCGCCAAACTCACTCAGCCGCAAACTCTATCGCCAAGTGTTTGTCTATTACGACTATTTTAACATGACCAACATAAGTATTTCAACAAGAATATCAGTTATCTATATCCAAAAGTCACTAATATCTATAGACTAATGTACATACAAGCATGGAAAAAAAGCATGTAATTTCTTGAAGGAGGATTATGTTTCATCAATTAAGACATGGGCAAAGGAATTGGTTCTAGATTGATGCTTGAAACGAAGAATGGATGAAACATTTAAGTGCCTAACTCATGCCTTACACATTTTTTTATAATTTTCGCAAGAACTTAGTTCCAATGTGAGAAAAGAACAATTTCACCTCATGTTATACATTAATTCCGCCTTTCAAAGAACTGTGGAAGATGCCGCAGTAATTACTTGAACGGAATCGTCCGCTAATGTGCACTAAGATCCCGGTAAACGCACATGATTTTTACAATGTGAAATCCTATAATTCCACACTTAAAGAAACTGCTGTGGTAATTGTATTAATCATTTTCGATTCTTCAACTATGTAATGCTATAATTGGAAATAATTACCCCTACGCCATGTATTACCACAGTAAAGTCGGTGAAAATCATCATTATCTAAGGCTTTGTAACTAATTATAAGGAACTAAAGTAAGATTTGGCCCAACATAGTCCATTTATATTAGTATATTCAGTGCTTATTCCGAAAGTTCATATTCTCCTTTGCCGTGCCTGATATGTTGCAAAATTATTTAAAGGTCCTCGAAGTTTTAAAAACTTTAATAGAATACCCAGCCGTTCTATGTCGTATTTGCAAAAGTCAATCGATAAAAAATGGCATTATATAGTATGTTACCAATATTAATAATGTACCGCTTCTAAATGGTCAAGGGGGCCATATACGTTCTAGTCGTTCACAAATGACTCTTCAACTTGTGTACTTATGAATGCATCTTATTTTGATTGATATGACGCTATTTTGACGCAGAATAAGGGGTTATTCTTAAATAGCTAATTTATGGGGTTTAAAAATAAAATTTCGTTCCATAGACCATTAAATTTCGGAGTTTATTCCAGTTTTTCTGTGCGTTATCACTGATAAGATACCTAAAACCGAACCTTTCTTTACCTTCTCGTATTTTTCATATGAACCTATGCATTAATGGTGTTTGTAGTTCAACTTTTTAGCTATTATTGAACCACTTTGACTGCAAAACTCGATTTTTTATCTCTCCACTTTAATTTCGTAACCCTACTCAATTATCTCTGTCCCATCTCTTCCCAGACACTGGCATCCTTATGAGAAGTTTAAGGAAAAATAAGAAGTTAGTTAATATTTATTATAAAAACAAATAATAAACTAAGTTAAAATAAACGGTCAAAGGAAATGGTGGAGGGAGTAAAGAGAGTATAAAGAGAATTTTCAAGGACCAGGAAGTGGAAATATAAAAGCAGAAGGAGGTAAAAGAATATCTGAAGATAACAAAGGAAAACTGTAAAAACTATGAGAGACAGGAAAGTAACTTCCTATGAAACAGAAAAACATTCTTAAAGGTGGAAAGAGAAGTGAGAACTTTATGGTAAAGATACTATACGAGCAAACTTAAACAAAGACGGAATGAGAGGAACACTGGATTATGTGCAAAGGAAATTTCTACAGGAAATGATATAGAGATTTTTTTAGATGAGCGTGGATGAAAGTGATTCTAGTCAGCGTGGAAGAAATGGTATCCTAAGACACGGCTGTGAATTTTTATCCCAACTCTCAAAACGGTAGTATATGAGGAGTAGAGTAACGACATGATCGCAACGACGTTAGGACAAGAAATTTATTTTCAAACCCCAAATGAGGAGAAAGCACATCGAGTCGATAAGAGGATTCATGAAATTAAAAAGAAAACGAAATATTTCTTTGCTTGTACCGTGGCTTTTAAATGGAGACTCCAGCGATTGAAACGTTTCAGAGCATAGGAGTGGATTAGAAGTAGTATCTGTGAATAAGATTTGAAGGTCTCCATATCAAGACAGCTGACAGAGCTATAAGATAGTATGCCATAGACTGATTTTAAATATATATGCAGAGGAGCTAAAGTTACAGTGAAAGAGTGATGAGAAGAATTAAATAATATTGAATTTAGCTGAGGAGCTGGGTCAATTTTTACATGATACATTGATTTTTATCTATTCGGGCAATAAAGGAATTTGAGATTTTAATATGCAGAAAAATAAGACAATTCTTAACTTTTTCACACTTCTACTAGGCAATAAAAAAATAAACGCCTTCGTTTTCCCGTGCTGACGTTCCCGTTTTTTGGGGATTCAAAATTCTAATTCCACAAACATATCCATGATACTATATGTGCACAACCTTCTCTGTAAATCCATACATCGTTTGGGGTTCGACATAAATTAATTCATTACTCAAACGAATAAACATCGGATGAAACGTGATTCTTCATCCTATCCTTATTCCAGAAACTTAATGTCACCTGGGTCGGAAAAATACGATACTTAATGGCGAGACAAGAAGTTTCACCACCGGGGTACCTGCACCTCACGAAGGGACTTCAACTCGCCTAGGCAATGAACGAGAAGACCACTAAATGCAATGCCAATTGTCCTTTAGTGTCGTTGTGTGCCTCTCTTACAGCATTCACCTATCCTTCCACAATTTGGGAAGCCAGAATTGTAAACTTAAAGATTAGTTTTTAAGATAAAGAATTAAAAAATAAAAAAGTTCTAATCATAATTTCAAGTTAATTGACTAATATAAATCAAATAAAATTTGGTGATTATACAAAAGTAAAAATAAAAAGGTAAATTCGTGGACGTTAAAGGTTCTTAGTCATGTATGGTTAGGAGATTAATCTTTTAAAAATCAATAGAGCGATGGTATATCAGTCAAACACTTTCAAGAAGTAGTAAGGACTACAATAATTTAAACATTAAAGATTTAGAACATTAATTAGAGCAAGCGTAACAGTTAATGCACAAGAGCTGTTCAGTATAGAGAGATCATGAAATTTTACAGCATTTTTATTTCGCCGTTGTATTCTTGGAGGACGCGGTAGTCCAGGGAGCAACACATTGGATTACTGACCGGTAGGGCCCCGAGCTCAATTCCCAGGGATGCCTCTGGACACCCTTAGTTTCACCCCAGCTCTGTGATTTTTTTGGGTACCAGATCTTCCTAGGAAACCATAGGTAGCACAGGGAAATCGTTGATTGACTAGTATTGCAGTCAGCGGCAGTCGCCGCAAGTTGAAACATCCACTTCGTTTAAGTTAACGATGGAGGTAACACGTGACAAGCAATACGCTGCATTTGAATTTAACTTTTACCTGACCAAATCGTCAACCGAGACATATGTAATACTACTGGAGGCCTTTTGAGAGTATGTTCTTCCCTTTAGTACAGGTAGAACATTATTTAAAAGGGGAAAAAATTACAAAGGAAGGGAAACCCGGAGCTCCAGTCACTCATAATTTGAGCAAGTATAACATAACAGTTCAGGTACTACGCCCGTTAAATGTGGAGTGATCATAAATCTTACCGAAGTATACCTTAACAGCGCTGATGGCACTGTGAGAGAAAATAGTTAATTGACGTGAAGAGCATAATCAAAAATAATGAAAACTTCATTGGGTGGCATCCACAGGTTGGTAATACCAAAACTGCGCGGAATGCGTTTGAGCGAGGTGGGTTCCAAGAGTGCTCAAACCCGAACAAAGGATGTTCGCGTACCCGTTCTATTCATAGTAGAATTTTATGATACAGGGAGATGAGGAGTTTCTTTCGAAGGTCATCACTACAGATGAAACTAGCCTAGAACATTTCCTCAGAGTAAACAGCAAAGCTCAGTGTGGAAATATTCGACGTCACCAACACCGGATAAAGCCAACCTGGTAGTCCCTGCTGGGAAAATTATAAAAAAATTTCCACATTCAGCATGACGTACAAGTATTAGCTGTCGTACCGGTACACAAAACTTTGAATGAAGTATAGCACAGGGATCGTATAATGAAAATTCCTCAAGGCCAATTTCAAATAAGCAGACTAGAAACACTACGACAATACAACGCAAACGCTGTTGCTTAATATTGGCGCAAATAAATGTGAAGCGTGTTCCACACACAACCTACGTATAACCCGGACATGACTTTTTCTGTTCCCCCAAGGTGAAGAAATACCTTCGTGGAAAGCGTTTTTCACCGGCAGAAGCCGTTTTGAAAACCGCTGAGACGATTTTGAAGGACTAGTGAACAAAAATGGCTTCCAGCATGCCTTTCAAGACTGGAAAAATGGTGAGAAAAGTGCATCAGAAAGGGATTACTTTGAGGAGGACAAAATTTGGAAAATGAATTTTAGCGTGCAGTGAAAAAATTATCATTTTTCATTGAACCTAAATATGTGCGAACAATATTTTGGATGAGATGGGCCTAAAGTAAAGACACTACGATAGAATAGTTCGCAAAAAAATATTCATAATGGACATTATACCCTGGCAAAACTTTTTGAGGTGTTCCACAAACGGACGTTCAACAAAACTTACACGAGAAATGTTTTTATGCCTATAAAATACCCAAAAGAATTAGCAAATATAATAGGAAAATCTCTAGGCCCATCAATTTTAAAAACAGATAAAACAAAATAGGGTGCAGCAGTTAGCCACCTGTTTGAAATCTAGAGACAAGGGGGCACTAAAAAGTGCCGAGAGCCCTACAACGTAGGTGTCGACATTGAACATGGATACCTCTACAATCATCTTTTCGCTTATTATCAAGCTACAACAGCTTCAGACACTGAGGAGGTCACAAATATATTTAGAAAACTTACACAAGACTGCACAAAATGGGGCCGAAAATCAATGTTATTAAAACTGTGTAATCAATATCGGTGATAAACCAGAAGATATTCTTACTGCTGAAACACCCGGAATAAAAATACCTTGATGGCTAAAACATTTTAACTGCCAAGTGTGACAAGGATATCACATCTACAATAACACAGGAAAAAGCAATAAAAATTGATGTTTACTTTGGGAATCAAAAATAAATATTAAATTGAAAATGGAGATGCGTTAATCCATTATTTAACTCAGCACATCGGGTCAGAATGTTCGCCATAGCAAATACGAATTAAAAATAATTTAGTAGTAGACATGAATTTTCACAAAGATTGTGAGAAATTCTGATATTGAAACACATAATAAAATAAACAATACGGTAGAGAGCACATAAAAAGAATAGAGTCATATCAATCATCATTGCTTCAATGAAATGGTATTATTAGCACGATCAGAGACGGCCTAAAAGTTTACATATGTTCCAATAGCATAAAAATGGGAGAAGGCTCACTTGGAAACAAGGAATACGGAAAGTCATGAAATAGAGAGAACTAGAAGAAGAATATTGGCAAGAACGTGAAAGACGAAATTTGCGAAGTGAGGAGCGAATGCTACGTACTATAGAAACCCCAAAATTTAATAATAAAATTTTTTTCAGAAATTGATGGTAGAGGTGTCCTAAGCAAAGACTTGAAGAAAAGAGTAGTAAAAACTTCGACATGGAGTGTGGTGTTTTACAGTTTTGAAACTGGGTCATTCAGGAGAGAAGACAAAGCGTTAGAGGAAGGAAGAGAACAGTTCTGGGACAATCCGAAGGGAGTATAAATGTATAAAGACCTGAAGGAGGTAATAATGGACGTTAAATAGAATTCAAGCAGAGAGAAAGTGCTTTATATTCCACAAATATGTGCAATAGTATTCAAAGACCTTGCAAAGGCTACCGAAATGTTGATTTTCCAGGCTATCACAAAATAAACCTTTTTTTATTTAAAATTTTTTACTAAAAATAGGTGCAGATAATTGATTTTATCCTATCCGATATAAATTCGATGTAAAATATTTTATTAATGGTGCAGTGTTTTGTGTATCTTTAGTTTGAAAAGTTATAGTGAGAAAATAATTGCTACGTGAAAATATTTCAGTGAAATTCAGGTGCCATACGTGAGATTGGTACACAAAAATGCTAGGCATTTACAAAGACACACATAATATGACTTCCTGAAAAAGTTCTCGGCTCAACTCTACGAATATATCTCACTACAATTGGCGTTTTCAAGGTATCTGCTCAATGGAATGTATGCATTGCCATGGCTCACTATCAAAGGATAGCGATAGGATTTTTAGCGATACAGGGAAAAATTCAGGACATCACCCTCTCCCTTGATAGAACGAACAGTATATTACGTGGAAGGCAAATAATGAATTAAAAGAAACAAGTGATTGTGCATATTTCCGAACACAATTAAGAATGATCTGACGGCGGATGATGAGAACCATTAACTACGCATATTTAATGGTAGCTAAGAATCGCTATTAATAAACCCATATTACTTAGCGGTATCATTAGTTCAAGCTGGCAAACGCGCAATTTCTCCAAGCTTAAGCATACTACGAGAGAGTAAAACCATTACTTATAGCTTTCCAAGTCCAAAATTAAGAGGAAAAGGGCAGCAAATAAACAAATTCAACAGGAATGGGTTATACTATTATAGCCACATCATTTATTTTGTTCAGCTGTCCCTTTACGAAATCCTTCCTTCAAAAATTACGATCCTCTCTCACCAGATGGCAGGAGAGTCCAGGCACACTTTGGAGGGAGATTTCAATGGCTAGCTTCCTTCCGTCCAATTGGCATTCGTAACAAAATTGAAAATTACAGCTAAACTATGGAATATATGTCACCCTTCTCTAAAATTAGGTTAATGAATTGCTGGATGTCTCTCCATCCTTTGTCTGCTCTCTAAAATTTTACTCTCCCTAATAGAGCACCATTCTCTAATGACAAAAATCATATCTACTTACCCTAAAACTAATACAACTAGGTTTGAAATTAATAAGGCCCTGAGTTATTCTCTACAAAGCCTATTACATTTTATCAAGTTTAATTGGAGTGAAAAATCGACTTGTGTACTTAAAATTTGGAGTCAGTTCTGCTACATAAGTTACACAATAAAATGTTATAACCGATTTTAAACTGCAATCTAGCTAACAGTTAAAACTAAGGTAAAGTAGCCATTCAGCTGAAACTTTTGGCGTAAAAACTATCAAAGTAAAAAATAGATAAAAAAAGTAGAAAACAATAAGAAGTAGGCCAAGCACAATAGAGTAGGATTTAACAATCAGACAGAAAAGTTAAACTCGATGGTTTCAGGCTTCACTTTGTGGAAATCCATTCTAATAAATCAAAAGAGAGATGGTACTTTTTTCCACACTTTATTATTTAAAGTCGACCGGTTTCGTCGCATAGGCGACATCATCAGACCTGATGATGTCGCCATCTCTCTTTTGATTTATCAGACAGAAAACAACTGGGCTTGGCACATATTTTACTCGGTAATTACTCTCAGAAACAGAAATACCTAGAGGACATTAAATGATAAATTCGACCAAAAAAATCACCATACATTCATTTAAAAAAACAAGATCCTAGTCAGACATTGCTTCCTTTGTGGATTTCATCAATTCAGCATGTTTAGCTTTACAATATAATACCTAGGGAAATACTTAAAGCAATATTGTAAGTCATAAATTGTTGACACTCAGTATTACTCCTTGGAGGAATATTGAACAACACTGGTTATAACTTTGGGTAAAGTAATTCAGTCCATGGATGATGCAATGAATAATTCCCAATTCTATTTACCTTCCAATAGGCGAAATCTGAAACACACTTGGGTTCCACTCATCTCATATTCATTTTATAACCATAATTCATATGTGTATCAAATACTTTTACATTTGCCTACCAAGATAGTAAATGACCTTAGTTTTACATCTAATAACAAGTATGTACTGCAGTAACTTCCAAATATGATTAATCCACATAAATTTCAAGAAACTGTAACAGTAACTTTAACGGAGTCACCTGCTATGTGTGCATTATAATGCAACCATTTCAGAGAGTAAAAATCATTCGCCTTGACCGGGATTCGAACCCGGATCTCTCGATATCCGGCCGAGTGCTTTAACCACTTAAGCTACCGAGACGTCCTCTTACACTCTGAAATTTTGGGGGCTTTAAAGGAACAAGATGTTATGACGAAATACCGTACATGCAATGTCACAGGCATTCGTAGTCGTGCGCGACGCGCCACAGTCCACGATGTATTTTTACTCTCTGAAATGGTTGCATTATAATCCACATAAATAAATGAATATATTATTGCTCAGAATAAATGCACATGCAGGAGATTACTCATTAATTTTCTACATCCTCCACCAAGCAATCACTGTAAGCCATAGCCTTGTATATTAGTGACTCAGAAGCAAATTATAAGATTTTCTTTTGCTGGTTAATTTGTTAGATAGCATGATTAAGCAAAGAAACATTAATCCTTTAAAATCCTTTTTAAGTAGAAAACAAGCACAAATTTCATTGAAATTTTTCACTAGGATTATCAAACTCAAAGTAGGGGGTCCAAGAGAAGTCAGTCCAAGCTTGAACATTCCAAGCATGTAACATCCTACACTTCTGTAGCTGCCCACTCTGTATACATATTATTTTGCAACACTATAATCTACATGTATGCAAGTCATCTCATCCTATATCAAAAACAGACACAATAAGACAAGACAACACAAACATGAAAAGGATAAGATGTATGAAATGTGTGTAAGGAGTTATATTAATCAGCTGAATGCTGATTTGGAGTGATGATAGCTCATTACAGTTTGAAAGTTGTTTTGGGGCATAAATGTACTCATTCCAGTTAAGCACATATAATACTTGTATCAAATGAATACTTCCATCAAAAATAAACTTTCTCTCTCCATCTAAGCATCAGAACTTCTTTATTTGGGTAAAACAGGACATCCTTGTTTGTTGGAGCAAAATAGTGAGGACGGTATTGGTGGCTAAGGAAAGTAATGAGAATTCTGAAGAGTCCAGGCGAATACAGAAGCCAAAAATAATGTGAGGTAGGAGGACTGATCTAAACGGTCAACTAAACCTCGAGGCAGAATGGTTAGCTGAAAACAGAAATGAAACAGAAAACTGAATGGAATGAACTACAGGGAAATATAAAATAAATACCAAACCTAAGCAAAATAAAGCAAATATAAAATTATCAAACAATGTTGATGAAATACAGTTTTTTGACAAAAAGAACTTTAATATGTGCATATTATTATTATTACATTCCCATAAAATTCATTTCCACTGTAGAAATTCTTTATGCAATCATCCTCCAATGTTGGAATCAACTATCCTAATGTTTGTGTGACACTTTTACAAAGACCAAACAAGTTAGTCAATCAACATAGTTACCAGCCAGCCTTATAGGTATGATTCATTTGAAAATTCAAATTATGATGTACTCAACAGATTTCCTTGAAATCAGATAAAGGTTTACAATAAAAACAATCTTACAAATTCTTAAAAATCTCATTATTATTACCCTTTTATTGAGCACTTTGCCGGACTGCACTTTGGGTCACTTCATCAAAGTTCCATTGTATGTCTATTTTGAATTAATTTTAGCATTACATCTTTGCTTTGTGTGTACCTTAACTTGGTTCTGTTTTTGAAATTTAAGAGCTAGAAAATTCATCAAATCATGACTTGGAAACTAGCACAAGAAAGATAATCACACTTGCAATCATGTTTAGATTAAACATTCCAAATCAGATGATGAAAGCAACAATCAACACAAAAGCTAGTTAAAATATTATGAATAACGTTGAAGTAAATTTGTTTGAAAAAAGATGATTTCCAAAAATTGCATTCATGAAGCACTTACTTGACCTTGAGTACAAGTTTTGAAATTATTTTCCCACAGAAAAACAAGCACAAAGGAAAACACTGAAAATATCTGACAACACGTATGATGTGAATTCTAAAACCACTCACGTCAAAAATAGCAATACAATCAGAGACAAAATTAAGAAGTCCTCAAACCATTGTCTCCAAATCACTCCTACAAATAAAGGAGTGCACAGATTAACTTTTTTGTCTTCTGAAACCTATGAATTTCAGTTCTTTCCGCTCAATTGTATATTTCAGTAAACTTTTTCTAAGAAACACCATGGTATTGATCTCTAGTTCAGCATTACACCTGAATCTTATGACTGAACATGAGAAAGGATTTTGTCACAGTTACATTAGGCACACAGATTTTTTTAATCCAGAGAGTTTCTACGATGCAAGACTGCTCCGGAAGGTTGAAGTCCTTGTAAGGTGCATTGGAGACCCAATCCAAGTTAATCCCAGTTCACATGGTGCATATTTCATCATTGGCTACCTAGCGAGATCTCTTGCTTGCTACTCCCTGCTGAGCTTGATTTGATGACTGTTTCCAGAGTTCACACAGAGCTGGGGGATGAAACTCACGAGTAGAGATAGTTAAGAATTCTTCCATGATTAGATGGTGCTCTACAGAGGATTTTGTTTATCCAGGTGACTTGCATGCCTTATGGGACAAGCATGAGTTT
This sequence comes from Hetaerina titia, assembly GCA_037158775.1. NCBI lineage: Eukaryota > Metazoa > Arthropoda > Insecta > Odonata > Calopterygidae > Hetaerina > Hetaerina titia. The sequence continues at coordinate 46,577,585 of CM073771.1, forward strand.
TCAAGGCTTTGTGGTGAACGGTTTGTAAATATTAGAAAGAATTACAAATGGAAGGGAAGTCAAGATAGGTACGTCTAGAAAATTAATTCCGTTTGGTAATAAAAACAAAATAAATACAGAAAAACTATTTATTGCACAAAAACTACAAATCTTAAACTATCTTTCTACATAGATCTCACCACTTTGCAGGCACTTGTCATAACATGGCACAAGTTTTTGTATGCATCCTTCATAAAATGTTGCCACCTGTGTTGTCAATCATGTGGTAACATGTTCTTTGAGCTGATCATCAATGTTGAATTTTGAGCACCAAGGAATGTTTTCAGGTGCAAAAAGAGATCGAATTTGTTAGGGGCAAGGTCAGGGCTGTACAGAGGGTTATCAAACTAACTCCACCCAAAGTCCTGTAAGAGTTGTCGTGTCTTATTTGCAGTAAGAGGTCATGAATCAAAACAATACCATTTGTGAGCATTCCTTGGTGCTTATCATGTATTATGCAATGCAGTGTCCTAAGCATTTCACATCTATCATTCGAATGGATAGTGTCACCTTGCACTTGCATTGATTGTTTCCCTGTAAACCTTGGATATCTGTCGATGAATGTTGACTGGTTTAGTGTTCTTTGCTTTCAGGAAGCAAATTACAGATATAATCTCACAAGCGGCTGGATTTTCAATTCACTTTACCATTTAACCAATCACTATAAAGCATAGACAACAAATAGTGATCTCAAAATGACACCATCTCCTTCTCCTTGACTCAGAGCAACTACCGCATATTTGGCAAACTGCAATTTCATCGCTGCCACAGCAAGAATTACAAATGGAACTTACTTTCAGAGCGTACCTTAGAGAAGGTATACTACATGTTGTTTAAAGAAAGCAATTAGCTACTGCTGCAGTTAAGATGTCTTTGGGAGTAAACGGGAAGGTTGAAGAGTGAAGAATAGAAAGCTATGGAGTGGATAAATTCAAGAGGAGATATCCTGAGCATTCTTTAGAATGAACATGAGTATACATATACATCAGCTCCATGCTATTCAAATCTTCCTAACAATTCACTTTTATATCTTTAGTTTTAATTAGTATGAATATTTTTCATTAACACAAGGTGAATAAGAGCTCCAAATATACAAATTCTTTGAAAAAATAAACCAGAAGATACAAAGATATTATGGAGGTACTTATTCCGTAGATTATCCCTATCATTAAGGGACAAAAACTGTCGTGAGGGAATCTATTTCATCCCGAGTAGCGTTTTCAGCTACTTTCCAGTACGTGGCTACTGAAACATATTTCAGGATATCTCAAATTCTACAAGGATTGCATTGCATACTTTGTTGAAGTTGGTATAAAATACTTTAAAAGAAATTTTCTTACATCTCCATAGCAAAATTTACTGTCAAAGTTCATTTGGGTGTAAAACTGTGTCAGAACAATTTAAGTATCTTTGTCAATATCCTCAATGCAACAGTTTTCTGATTTGGACAACAAATTGAATAGAAACAGGTTTCTTCCATGTACAATTCTATCAAAGCCATTACCTGTTTACTCATCCATGAATTTCTCCTCATGTTTCAATAAATCTCAAAAGAACAAATCTCTGTTATGGACTGATCACTGTCATTTGGCAGTGATTGGCCAACTGAGTCACCTACAACATGCGCAGGAAAAATAGCACTGGCCCTATCCTCAAAATCCAGCGAGATAGTCACCAGAACATCCAGCAGCATTCATAGCTGCCAGCAGGACTACATGCAAGGACCCATCAAAGGAAAACACACCATGTGAACTGGTCTTCTGTCGAACTATTTTAAAGTAATGGGCGAGTTAATGTGATCTTGAATAAAGACTACATGACAATTGAAAGTTTAACCTGTGCTTCATTTCTCCAGCACAAAGTTCAGCTAGCAAGAGTTACTGTAAGTAAATCTAAGCAATGGTACATTGTAATGGATGGCCTTTTCTACAGAGCAGTCTTACAGACTCATTGTATCAGAGAATATGACTCACCAAAGGTCATTCTCTGCATACCCTACTATTGGCATGGTTCATGGCACCACTGAGATGCAGCTGTGTCACTTGCAAGCAAGTATTTGCGGGTGAAACTAAATTAAACTAGCACTCAGTTATGTGAGTTAGAAAAAGTACTTGAGGGTCCTACCTATCTCAAAAAAAGACTGTAGAGAAAATCAAAAGTTGAAACTAAGCAATCTACCTTTAACTAATAGATAATTGCCTTGTGTAATGACATACTTGAAGTTGTATCAACATACAATTAAGTTTTATATTTGGTCCATTTGTTTTTCAGTTATTCTGATTAGAGGCTTAGAAAATTAAGATGGCTATCCATAAAAACTATTAACTTGGGAAATGTGTAAGTATAGATTAAGCTCAAGATCCAACAGTTTGCACATGCCATTAATGATCAATTCCTGGGTAGAGGTTAAAATTAATGAAAATTTGTAAAAACTTTTGAAAGTAGGAAAATGTACTTTTGATGAATTATACTAGAATTTAAATACAAAGTTATAGAAAAACAAATTGGACTTCTTTGAAATATGTACCATAATTTACTGAAATATAAGTAAATTTCAACACTCCAAGAATTTCTAAATTATTTGGGAGGAAACAGACCTGGCTGGTACATCCTCCTCAAGCATATGCTCCTGAATACTGGTGCCTAAACAATTCTTCTATGTGTGTTAAGAAAGGCACAATTGACTAAAAAAAACTATGCCAGCTAGTTTTTACCATTTCGTACTACATAAAGGAAAGCAGGATTAAGAAGCAGCAAACCACTAATTGTGATTGTAACTTTTCATACACCCTCATGATATAAATCATGTGGTAAATCCTCACAGTAATTGTTTGAATGCCATCCAAATCTATGGAAGGCCATCACAGCATAGAATACTGCACTCAAAAAAAGATATCCAGTATTTTCTGTGTGAAATGACAAGTAACTAGCATGCAAATGGGGTGAAAGAATGCCTTGCATTCTGTACTCATCAGAATTATCAGGAAACAGAAAACTTCCAGAGTGTAAAACAATTAATCTGCTAACCACTTAACCAGAGTAGATAGCTTTAGACTCAGTAATTTCACCTCCCAGGTATGTAGAGCAGCTAAAGCTGTGCACCACAAATTTCCTCTTCCTTCAGTGGGGTAATCACCTAAAGTCACATATCATATTCCTATTACATATTTCATGCCTCTTAAATATGCTGGAAATGTTGTCCAGTTCGTGGTTTTTGGAATCGTTCATTCACAAAAATAATTTTTCATATGAAATTGCCAGTTTCATTCCCCACCAGCAGATTTACAAAAATGATTCCCAATTTAGGGATTAATGAAATCACTAGTACAGGCATTAGCACTGCACTGAATTCCTACAGAATGCACACTACCTTGTCCTTGGTCAGAAATCAGGCATCACCAGACAGTATTTGCCATTCTTAAAATATTGATTCCTTGCTATTAGGATCTAAAATCAGTTATTGTGCTTGTTTTAAATTAGTATGTTCAGCAATCTACTACAATCAACATGTAAGATAGGATTAAGGATTGCCAATGTTCCAGAAGGAAAGAGATATCATGCATGAGAAACAGCAGAGATTAAATAGGTGTTAGGACTACAGGTAAATCTGTGGTATTAGAAATTTCTAAGGCATAACAGAAGAGGAAGACACATTAGCCTTTGTGATCACCAACACCCAGGAAACTAGACATGACATGAGAAAAGGAAATAAATACAAAATTATTAGTAGAACACAAGGTAGCATTCATATTGTATTGAAACTTGATTACAAACAACAAATCATAGTGCCTGGTTAGATGACAAAAATTAAATTTAAAGTTAGTTAGTCTAGATTTAATAAAATAGTTAGTCTTGAAACCACAATATTTACATTCTTTCATTCTTCTAGGACCCTTTTAGTTCATGAAATAGTACATTCACAACACATATTTCATTAAATGGTTACATGTTTCCAACATAAAGCATCCCAAACAGGTGAAAAGACAGTTCAAATAGACAAAGAGTCAAAGTGCAGAACCACTAAAAATAACAGATAACAGATCTTTTTTGAAAGGTTCTTTCCATTTAAAAAAGTAAAGTCAATAAGGTTAACGAATATTTGAAGTGCACTCAAAACAATTCTACCAGTTAAGGTATCGGTTTGGATGGACACAACCTACACAATTGTACAACAGTGTATTTATTTACTTGCCTCTCTCCTAAGCAAAAGCATAACCTGAAATGGAACACCACAGTTACACCATTTCATTAAACCAAAAATTAAACATCTAGATGTGATATTAGTAATACTAAGAGATGATTAAAAAGTTAACACAATCGAATTCAAAGACTTCTAAGATATTTTCAGAAGATAAGGACTCTTTTACTGCAAAATGATACCCAAAAAAATAATGTGCCCATTACATCATACTTCATCCTCCTCTATTTGATAATCAGCATTCAGTAAGAATAAAATATTGGTTCACACTGTTGTGCTGGGGATGTTTCACCCCACAGAATCCATCCACACCAAAGACTAATTTAGAAGAGACTGAATTGTTGAGAAAAATGTAAAGAAAGCAGGAAAAATGGATGCAGAGCATTCTGATTGGCAATGGAATGTAGAGGATTGTAAGAGGGGAGAGAATGTTATGCATACAAGGAAGGAGTTTTGTTAGGAGAGTCAAGAGAATTATCATTGTACCATTGTGTAGCATGTGCCCACTGAAAACCTGCCTTAATCAATAATTACTAATAACGATAATAATAATTATATATATATATACATACACACATTTTTTAATAGATAATCTACCAGTTAAAGTAGGTTTTGGATGGTCACAACAACCAAATAATAAATATATTGCCTCTCCTTCCAAAATACAGCATCCTTCTCTACAACAAACCCCTTTTCATCTTCATATTCTTCCTTCCTCCCTTCATACCATCAAATATCTCTATCCTATTCCTACCCCTTCCTCATTTACCTAACATTCTTCAACATCCCACTGCCGATCAATATACTTTTCACCCAACTTTCCTGTCCACTCATGATTTCTCTCAACAATCCCTCTCCTCACCAACCATACCTAGCACATCCTCATTATTTTCCTTTCTGTCCACTTCACTTTTCTTGTCACTAGGGAAATCACCTAAATTATCATTCCCAAGAACAAAATGATGGACACTATAGAGAATTGGAAGGCCCAGTGCAAAGATATGGAAAGTTTGCAGAGGAAGGGTAAAATTGGGGTGCTATACAGCAAGGTTTAATCACTATCAGGAAGTAAGAAGGGAAGATCTGTGCTAATAGTTAGAGATGAGTCAGGAAAGATAATAGTTGACACAGATAAGATCCAAGAGAGATGGAAAGATTTTTTAGAAGAACCATATGGTGAAGAACATAGGTCAACAAGGTTTGAGATAGAAGGAGAACATGACATAGAGGAAGATAGCTTAGGTCCAGGCAAACTCAACGATGAGATAGAAAGGGCTTTAAGGGAGATCAAATTAAATTAGGCCAAGGGAGTAGACCGGGGGAAAAACTGAAAGGTTTACGAAAACAAGGGAGGAAGAGTCAATATGGACTGATTCATAGTATCTATGAGGAAGGAATCTGGACGGAAGACTTTGTGAGATCAGTGTTAGTTCCAATTCCCATAAAGGTGAAGGCTACATCGTGAGAGGATTTCAGAACAATAGTAGGGCAAATGACTACTTAAGGGATGATCAGTTTGGGTTTAGGAAGGATAGAGGTGCATGTGATGCTATTGCAATAATGAGATCACTAATTGAGAGGGATATTTGTACAGAATACAATCAGGATGTATTTGCCTGTTTTGTAGATTTTGAAAAGGCGTTTGATAGAGTGAATTAGGAAAAACAAATGAGTATATTGCAGAGAATAGGAATGGATTGGGTGGACATGAGGCTAATTCACAACTTGTACATGTCTCAGACTGCTCAGGTGCGAGTGGGGAACAGTGAGTCCTGATGGGCAGTGTTAGGGAGAGGGGTAAGGCAGGGTTGCCCATTATCACCGGTGCTATTCAACATATATGTGGAGGAAATGATTAAAGAGGCATGGGAAGAACTGGAGGTAGGAATGAAAGTTAGAGGGGAATTCGTAAAATCGGTTAGGTGTGCTGATGACCAAGCATTAGTTGCTCAGTCAGCCAAGGGGTTACAAGCATTGATGAGTGAATTGGAGGTTCAGTGCGGTAAATATGGGATGAGAATCAATATTAATAAAACAAAGGTTATGTGATTTTCCAGAAAGAAAAAGGCTAAGCTAAATATTAAAATAGGCGGGGAAAAAATAGAGCAGGTAGAACAGTTTACATATCTCGGAAGTGTTTTGGACCAATACGGTCAAAGTGGTAGGGACGTAAGGAGAAGAATTGCGCTAGGCAAGGAGGCTTTCTCAAGGAGGAGGGAGTTGATGACGGGGACGTTGAGTAGGGATGTTAAGACAAGACTTGTAAAAACTCTGATATGGAGCGTAGCTATGTACGGCGCGGAAACGTGGTCGCTGAAGCAGGAGGATAGACGTAGATTGGAGGTTTTTGAAATGTGGGTGTGGAGAAGAATGGAGAAGGTGAAATGGACCGAAAGGAAAACAAATGAGGAAGTACTGGAGATGGTGGGTGAGGAGAGGGGTTTGTTGAGAGAAATCCTATGGAGGCAGGAAAAATGGATGAAAGGCCTATTGAGCGGTAGTGGAATGTTGAAGAAGGTAATAGAGGGGAGAATGTTGGGCAAGCGAGGAAAGGGCAGGAGCAGGATAGGGACGTTGGACGGAATGAAGGGAGGAAAGAAGTACACCGAGATGAAGAGGGACCTGATATAGATTAGGTTGCTAGGTGGGGAGTTACAACATGTTTATTTGATACCTGTGTCCATCCAAAAACCTACCTTAACCAGTAGATTACCTAATAAATAAAACTATGAAAGCAAAAAAGGATGAAAAGAACAAAAGCCAAAAATGGATATTACTAACAGGCAATCTACCGGTTACTGTAGGTTTTGGATGGGCACAAATATCAAATAAATATTTTGTTACTCCTAACAAAACACAACCCAACATCCTACTCTACAAGTCCCTCTTCATCTCTATGTTCTTTTCTCCTCCCTTCATCTTGTCCAATATCCCTATCCTATTCATGCCGTTTCCTCATTTGCCTAACATCTCCCCTCTATTACCTTCTTCAACATCCCACTGCCGCTCAATATGCTTTTCATCCATTTTTCCTGCCTCCTGATGATTTCTCCCAACAATTCCCTCTTCTCCCCCACTATACCAAGCACTTCCTCATTTGTTTTCCTTTTGCTCCAATTTATTATTTAACTCTTCACACTTCCTTCTGCCAAACTCTGTGTTTACATTCTTCCATTTCCTTCTCTCATCTATCTTTCTAATTGTCTCTTTCATAATCCATGGTTTCCTTGTCCTTTTCCAATTAAGAGTTACTATTGTTTCTTTGGTGGATTTCGATATCCCTTTTTTGAGATATTTCCATTTTTCCTCAATAGTACTCAGCTCTTTTCCCTCATCCATGATTTTTTCTACAGCCTGCTGATACTCCTTCCTTGTCAATCCAGTTAATGCTTCTACATTTCATTTCCTTGCCCACCATCTCTGCCATATCTTTTTGAAACGGATACTACACTTCATAAAAACTAAATTGTGATCAGAGTCTACATCTGCTCCTGGGAAACTGTGCAAATTGATTACACTGTTCCTAAATCTGTGCCTAATCATAATATAACCTAACTGATACCTTTCTGAGTCACCTGGCATTTTCCAGGTATACCTATGCCTTTTATGGTGTCTAAACCGGGTGTTGGTGATGACTAGCCCATGTCACCAACAGGATTCAATATCTTTCTCCCTGCAGTCATTTCTTGTACCTAAACCGTAATCCCCCACCTCATCACCACTCTTCCTTTGCCTATCGCCGCATTCCAATCTCCCATCAGTATCAAATGTTTCCCTGAAAGAACATAGCTGATTATTTCCTGTAACTGATCACATACCCTATCGACCTCTTTCTCCTCATGATCGCTTGGTTGCATATATGTAAAGCTGAACAATGACCAAGTTCATCAGTTCTCCTTTTATCTCTACTAGTAATATTCTATCCATTGCTTGCTCTATGTTGACTACGCTTCTTCCTTCCTACTTTAAATTCAATATTATGGCAACCATTCCCTGGCTCTCATCCCCTCTGTTGTATATTACAAAAAATGGATACATGTGAGTTGTACACATGTAGGTGAAGAAGAGTTGAGGCAGAGAAGGCTGAATGGATCAAGCTGGAAGCACCCAAAGGGAAAAAATCTTTCAAAATATTAAATTCTGAGACCACATCTCAAAAAATGTCCTCCAAATAAAGGAGAGAAGGCTTGATAAATGAGTGGTCTTCAGTGACACTGACAATAACTAAAACAGTTGGGGAGAATGTTTTAATAAGCTGCTAAATGAAAAGAAAACTCCAGAGACAACTTTCCAAGAATTGCAACAACTACAGGGATGGCAAATTATGTAAAAGAGGCTCTTAGTGGACGGAGAAATGACAAAAAAAAATGCCATACAGAATATATGGAGGATATGGAAGAGTTTAGAAAGACCATTGAAATAAAAACTCAAGGAAGAAACAGCAACAGAGGAAGAGAATTAAATAAAATTAGCAATTTTACACAAAAATAAAAATTTATTAATACGACCGGTTTCGATGCAACTACATCATCTTCTGGCACCACCAGAAGATGATGTAGTTGCATTGAAACCAGTCTTATTAATAAATTTTTATTTTTGAGGAAAATTGCTAATTTTATTTAATCATGTTATTCCACCATATCACGCCTGAAACGTCTCTTTTTAAAGAGGAAGAGAAGTTCAGGTTTCTGCCAGGGAAATATACAATTAAGGCATGACTTGCACTCAGACAAGTTATGGCAAAATGCAAGAGTCTACTTCATTTTTTTAGGTATGGAGAATGTATACGTGATATTTAATAAAGTATCCTGCCGGAAAATATGGAGGACCTTGGGAGAGAAAGAAGTACTGAAAAGTATGAGAGAAATATGATAGACAGGTTGAAGGAAATCATAATCAAACAGAAAGCAGTGGATCCAACAGTGAGCTTTCCAACAAGGGTTCAACAACTTTCAAGTCCTTGGGATTAATATAAAGCACAGAAGAAGTGACTGAACAGGTTAATTGTGTGCTTTTCATAATTGCATTATGTAGCACAGATCCATGAGAAAAGATTTGGACTCTGTATCAACATGAGTATGTACATGAAGCAATAAAGCCAAAATAGAAACCAAACATAATGAAGAAAACTTCTCATGGCCCACATACTTATTTAATTAAAAATTTGGCAACAGGCTAAGATTTTGGTATCTACATAATGAAGTATTGATTAATACATAAAATCAATAACTCAGTGGCTAGAGCATCGGCCATTGAAGTGTTCCTGCCAAGTGGTTTGAGTCCAGATCAAGGAAACTTTTTTACGCTTGTGATCTGCTGGATTCCACTGTCCCCACCATTCTTGGGATTGTCTTTAATAAGTGTTCCTATCCCATTTCCTTACATCTGTATCCATTGAATGAATAATTGTTCACCTTGTGGTTGGTTTTTGTGTTTGAATGTATACAGGAAATTCTACTTCTATCCATATTTTTTTTTCCTTACAACAATTGCCTTCCTATGTCAGAATATGTCATAAAAAAATAAACCTACTCCAAAAGGCTAACCTATATCACCACATTAATTGTTTGCATAATAAATTCTACAACATATTTTGCAATCCACCAAGCAATAAAAGATGTGTTCTAATTTTCTGATGGAAAAAACTTGTACTAAAGAAGATACTTCCATCTATAGCTGTCCTTTCCATCTACAGTTATATTTTGCATTTAAGAGTTGGAATTTTGAAACCAGAAGTTCGTATTTAGACCATTCCAAATGTGTTCCATCAAGTAGAGACAGTTCATATGATATGTGTCTAATTTAGAAGTTTTCATCAATTCAAAATCATTCCCAACCAATCTAAATATTATAGCCACTGTACATTTTAAGACTGTAAAATACCAATTAATATCCCGTTGTATCTTAGCTACACTTGAGACAGAGGGCCCATTTATCCACAAAAGTGTTACGGTTAATGTAAATAACATGAGGAATAATTTACATTTACAGCTTTCACATTTTAGTCATTAATGTATTTGTAATTTGTGAGAATGGACACAAACTAGAAAGAACATGCTATCAATTATTGCTGAATTTAAAAAATACATAAACGTAAACAAGAGAATTGTTGAATGCACCATCAAAATTTAAAATCATGAATGACAAATGTGAGGATTTACATTCATATTTCCCTCCGAATTTTTAAAAATAAGGTCATACCACTTAATGTTCAAATTTCTCACAATCATCTAACAAATTTTTCACTAATTTCTCGAACATATTCCATTTGGTATCTTACATCAAGAGAGAACGGGTGTACCAGTAGTTATAAATGCACTAGCAATATTCCCATATTGCTCCAGAAATATATTCAGATCAACTGGAGTGCCACAATATAACGCTTATTCAAATTGGTAAATGAAAAGTATGTCTTTGTAAACGTAAGAAAAATATACCAAAACAGTAGCACTAAAAAAACACAATAACTTACCAAAATATTGATTATATGTAGAATATTGTCATCAAATCTCACTAACTGTCACCAAGGCTTCCAGCTGATGGGCAAGGGCTGTAATTACAAATGGATAGAATAAATCATTTGGTATTGATGTGCAACAGTAGGATGCGTTGTAAAAACCAAATAATAATGGGTTAGAGGTAGTAGTGTATAATGTTGCAGGAGTAAAAAATAATCATTTTGGCAACTTCGAGGGGTGGTCTAACAATACCACGCAACAAAATGCCAGATTGTGCCAATGATTTGTAGAAATAAATATAAGAGGCCACATTCTGATGTACATAATGTCAAACTTGAGTTCGCATGCACATCACACTTGGAATTTGAACATTTTAAGTATTTTTAAACGTATAAATCGAATTCGAAATATCATATTTTGCTGAATGAAACTCAGTAAATGTTTAAAATGCAACCAGAAGTTGAAATATTGTGAATTACACTTAATGTTTTCCTATTTTGCCCAAATCCATTTCTACCACAATGATTTTTTTCTGCTTGAACACACTGACCCGCGCATTTGAATAGTTTAAACGAGTTAGGCGTTCAAAATAATAAGTTGAAACTAAAATGTGCACCAGAAAGGCTAAGTTTTAAATGAACCAGAAAAAAAGTACCACAATTGTTTACATTCGCTCAAATTGCATTAAATTTCCTTACTCCTATTTCCCGCTGTTTAAGGACGGTCTCGGAATTTTATGTCGATAGGAAACAATATTGTATTTCCGGAGACATCATAATATTATGGTGAATTCCATAATTCACAATATTTTCGTCCACTGTCATTTGCAGTCATACACCTGTAGCATCCAGAAGTTCAAAATCTCTCTTTATGAGACAGAAACCTTGTAATTAAAGGAAACGAAGCTTAAAGAAATTAACTGAATATTTTGCAGCATAAAAACACAAAACCCCACTCCCTTATTTGGGAGATAAAATTAATAAAACATAACGTAAATAAACAGAAGGGGTGAGTTCGCGGCAAATAAATACAGGGCGCATCTTAGTAACTGAAATTAAACTTAAAATAATCTTTAAAGCAAAAAATCCAACCAAATAGTCTCACCGATTAAAACAAATGATTTTGATATGGAAAGCAATAACACATGTTCTCCCTAAGAAAAAATACACTATCCCGTCCAGTGGTGTATCTTATTATTCACTAGAGAATGAAGTTTCGCCCGCTTGTGCAAAGGCGTGGCAGACGATTAAAGCAAGACAAGTTTAAATAAGCGCCTTTATATAAAAATTTATATCTGAAGAAATGGCTACAAAGATATCACTTTATTTTAATATCTGAAAAGCTTCTTCCTCTAAAAAATGACCATAATCTAATTATTGGTAAAGAATATCGCCAGGTACGATCGGCATAGGTTCAAAACAATATGGCGTTAGTCCAAAACAGTGCCTGCTCAATATAAAGAAAAAAGTCTTGTTTTTTCGTAAATGGGACCGTAGCTCAAGTTAGTATTTGCATCATAGTAGTGAAATAGATATCCTAGTTGTATTGATCAGCCCAATTGTCGTCCAAGTGCACCTTCTGCCAAAGAGCGACGTTGCAAACGTCTCATGTTACATACCCTTTATTTGTCTATAATGTAAAATTAAAAATGGCTTGACCCCTTTTGTCGGCTTAGCGGTATTTCCAGAGTTGTTCTATTGATTTCTTCATTGATATTCGTATTTCCTTCGCCCAAGGTGATATCATCGATTAATAGAATTATTAGCGTCATTTTTCATCGACCTCGAAAGGGGGTTTTATATAGTCCCTTCTTGATTTCCTAATATTATATCTGTGACTCCCACTTTAAGTTTCAGTGCAATTTATTCTCCTCTATTAACCTTTATAAATTAAATTTAGTTATTTTGCTTTGATATGTGTTACTCCAAACTATAGTTGATACTTATATGTATTAAATATTTCAGGGAGTTCGTGTTTGTTGTAACTGTCAGTAGGATGACTGCAGTAATGGCTAATGGAAACTGGGATCCAGGTATGTTTTTCGGCGATGCAGTCTTGTTAAAGGTTTAATGTGCTTTTTGTGACTTCATACGGATGTGTTAGGACAAAAATAATGGCAAAAGTGTTTTCTATGTACATGTTAAAGCAGTGAAAAAGTTTTATTAGACTCTAAAACCAATGCATACAAATCGCATCTATTCCAAAAAAATATTAAAACATATTCCGTAAGCTTAAATTTTTTATGCCTGAGATTTCCCGATACCCAAATGTGGTTGAACGTTTTAATACCGCCTCTTACGACTTACGAAATTTTTCGATTAGAGCCATTCTCCTACCTTTCACCAAAATTCATTGTTTTCTTCAATATAGCCTTGTCTCGGCTGTTAGTCTCATTGGAGGAGGTGCGGCAGCAGCTTCCTAGCTCGGAAGAAGAATTTGGTTTTCTCAGTGGACTCTTGCAGTCAAGGGAACTAAATGCTCTAGTTCAAGTTCATAATAAAATTCTTAGCAACGGTAAAGATGAGAAGTTTCACCCGATGCTGTCCAATGCAATGCAAGTGGCTTTAGAAGTTTTGGATGTTGTCTCTCCAAGAACTACGGTGCATGGGGATTGTAAGGAGATTTTTTTCCTGTTGCAAAAACCTCATATGCAGGTGATTATTTTTCTATTTTAATGTATGTAGCTACAATAGTACCTTACCATAGCTTTTGTTATTCGTATGAACATGCAACCGTTTAATACAACTCAAAGTAATGTAAGTTATATCACACAGCATAGCACTAAATGTACCATGTCTAAAACATTTTCAAATTAAAAATCAATATTGAGTAATAGTTTTCAAAAATTGATTAATATGCTTCCTAAGTTCATGCTATAGGTGATCCTTATTACTTGTATGCCCCATATTTTTATCATATTCCCCTGAATTTGGGAGAAAACACACGACCATCAGATCTTACAGAATTAACATGGAAGTTAATACAGCTTGTGATGCAGTACTCGTATCAGTATGAGTCTCTCTCACAACCATTATGATAATGTTTGTGCTCAGTCAAAGAAATATGTATATACCTCAAAGAAAAGGACCAATACTAAGTATTTGAAGTATGTATTGGTACCAATGATGAAATTATTCCTTTCATTTAAGAAATTTATCATAACATAAGGTTTAATCATTATTTGTTTAACTGATAACAGTTCCAAATACCAATTAAATGGAATTGGCCAATTCACCTTCTATGAGTTGCTTCCATGATCATTTTCACTTAGGTGTGCGACTATTTACTTGAACCATGCTTCCATTGAGGATTAAATCTAATATTTAAGATGCTTGGACAATACATATCTAAAAATATCAGCAAATAATGTTTCTCCAATGAACTAATTCAGACTTTAAAGTGAAACGTAAAACAGCAAAGCTTGGATTGTATATTAGATGAAAATCCAACAATTTTAGGGGATAAATAGTTCGTACATCACTATTTGCTCATTAAAATATTGAAGCCCTTAATGATTTTTTTGCTCTCTTTGTCCACTTAAGGCATTGTGAAAGCATTGTTCATGCAATCAATCGCACTGACTACTCCAGGAATTTGGCTGTAGGATAGTTTGAGGGAATCCCCAATTCCTTACAAAACCTGATAACATCTGTATTCCCTGACCTTTTGAGAATGTAGTCTACTTTTTGTTAATTGTTTGAAAACTTACGAAATAATAATGCTGTGTTGGGGACCATTTGAGCCGGCTGGACCATTGCAGCTGGGGCAATTTCTGTTGTTAAAAATTTGGTATCATTTTGGTACGTTGAATTTCAGGCAGTGGAGAGGAGCACATGTTTCTTTAAACTATGAACCTTCCTTAGAGAGTAATGGTACATGGGGTGGCATATAGGCATCATATATGCTCTAAATGAAAGTTTGTAATGGTTTATTGTTAACCCGATACCTATCAGGCAGAGTGCTACACCTGTATTGCTGTTCATGTCACTTCCAGAGAGAAATCATGAAATTGCCAAAGATTTCACCAGTAGAGTTTGAACGCAGGCCATCAGCATTGGGAGGAGAGAGTGGATAGGCCATCACATCAATCCAATTACTTGAGCAAATCTTACCATTTGTTTCTTCCTTTTGAATGTCTTTTTTTGATTCATTTTTCTCTCTTGATCATCTAAAATGTGCCTTCGCATATTATTGTGCTTTAGAAAGTATTGTTGTGTAGGTGAGAAAGGCAAGTATTATTACACTAATGTTGTTACTACTAATATACTCTTACCGACCCATACTAATTTTTACTTTTTTATGATGGAGATTCCCAGATAATTCGTGTCATCAAAAGAAATTCATTCTCACATCACTTCATTGAACGTCTGTGATTGATGTAAATCACTGAACAGAAATTTCATTTTCATTCTTTCATCAAGGGTCTGCTGTGTGCACATGATGCAATAGCCCAGAAAGACTATTTTCCAAGATTACCGGAAATACCAGTGGAAGTGGATGAAGATGAGGAGACCATCAAAATCGTCCAACTAGTTAAAAGCAATGAGCCTTTGGTGTGTAAACTATTTCTCATT
Source organism: Hetaerina titia (assembly GCA_037158775.1). Taxonomy (NCBI): domain Eukaryota; kingdom Metazoa; phylum Arthropoda; class Insecta; order Odonata; family Calopterygidae; genus Hetaerina; species Hetaerina titia. The sequence continues at coordinate 46,592,854 of CM073771.1, forward strand.
TTCATATTAATTGTGTGCATTTCATTGTGCTTTAAAATTTTCCCGATTTTAAAGTACTTAAAATATGGTTTGTGCATCATAAATATTTTAATTGTATATTACATGTTATATGATGATATATTCTATTGTTAGGTCAACAGTTCATCATTTGAATAATGTAACATATCAATATTGACTGGTATGTGGGCATGCATTGATAAATGTTTCCAAAAATTGAAAAGAAGTGATGTTTGTTTAAAGTTTTATTGTCTTGCTAGCCTGATGGTGGAAGTTTTTTAAGATTCTGATTTTTGATGCAGGAGTTGATTTTTTATTATTATCGTTAAAAGTTTATTGCATAATTAATTGTGATATAGTGTTAGAATGCTTCTAAAGCTTTTGTACTATCATCGTCTTTTCTTTCATTAAATTGCTTGCAAAGAGTGGTGCCCAAAGTGTTGAGCCTATAGTGGTAAGTCTTAATTGAAGTAGTTACCATTCTCTCAGTTAAATTTAATTTTTGGGGCTTTTTGATAGTTTTTGGATGTTTTCAATTTTTTTATTTTTGATGGAGCTACAAGTGTGACTTGCACCTTGCTTTGTATGCCTGTTATTGGAATGATGAATGCATTAGCAAAAAAAGGAATGGCATGAGTCACCTTTTCACTGAATTTGAATACCTCATTTGTAGATCACACCACCAAGAACTGTCACATGTAACAAAAAATCATCAGTCAACATTAATTTTCATGAAATAAGCAAAGGGTTCATTGAATGTCTTTTTTTTTCATTCCAAAGACTTTTATCCTGGCCATAAATGTATGGGAAATTATCTTTTAAAATTAAGTGATTTTAACCAAAGTTTAAGTAGTTACATGTGACATTTCTATATGTTTTAAAATATTAAAGCAGGAATGACTGAGGATGGGCCAAAGCTAACTTACAAAGGAACAAGGTGGGCATTTTTGAATGACCTTTCACATAATGTTGTGTTAAATAAACACAATAAATATCTGTCTTTATGGATTAAACATCTGTAATTAAGAAATTTGGTTAGTAAATATGTTCTCCTATGTGATTGTAATGTGTGATTTAATATTATAATGTCTTTAGGTGATTCTGTCATGCTGATGAAGTCTTTTTCCACATTACACTTATCTCTTATTTTCATTCCTGAAGTTTTTAGCAAAGCGAAAACTTATAATATTATGCAATATCTCTGTTTTGAATTAGACTTCACTTTTGGGAGCAAGGTAATTTGTATTAACTTCATTTCTCCTCTACTCTTCCAAATACATTTGTTCCTATTACATATTACCACAATATTAGTTTTGATATTAGCACACATTTTGTAAACTCAATCATGAATAGCCATTATAAGATAATGGATCACAAAACCTGTAGCATTATTAGTTCCACCCATAGTTAGAGGTCTCACAATCATCCAAGAACAATTTTTGCATGGCTTTATATAGTTGGACATTCTATAATTATTGGCCATTAAATTCACTCCACATAGTTCATCATACATAAACATGATAAATTTGTAAAAGATTCATTTTTCAATTATCCCATTGTAAAATGTTAGATGGATCAAAAAGTAAATAATTTAAAGTAAAATTACTCATGCACAGTGTCTCAGAGTAAATTTGTGAGGAATGTGCTGTAAGTTATTTAGGCATTATGACAAGCAAAGTAAAACCAAGAGTACTGTGAGGTATCTCATAAATTAATTTTCTAAAGTAAAAAACTGAGAATAAAACCAAAGGCATCGATTGGGAACAAAGTGGCAAAAGTCTTATGACTGTGAAATAGGAACTATTCCCCAAAATGGGAATAATTAGATAATGCTTAACAAAATCTGTCAATTGTTTCCATTTAGGTACTTTCTGCCTTTGGTTTGTGCTACCCTACCATACAATGGTCAATGATATATGACAGCCACCATTGCAACCATGTTGCCATGTACTTAGTAGCGGAAATTCATAAAAATTCTCATTTTAAGTGGTATTATAGATTATGTTTGCAAGATAATTATAATGTAAAGACCTCTTCATTGATGAAACTTAATTTCTATTGTTGATTGTGGTAATAATAATGCTTATTGTTTGTTCTAACCATTTATTAATTTTCTTCAATGAAGTATTTATCAAAAGCAATAAATCATTTTCATTGTCTCTCCATAACCTCACTTTTGGTATGAGCAAAATGACAAAGAAGCATTATTGTGCAGCATTGAAGTTCCATTTTCTAAATTTGACCTATCACAGGTGCTGAATAACTTAATTTACTCATGTTTATAATATATCATTTAAAGCAACGATGTGACTATCACAACACCAATCAAGCGATGATGACCAATCAATGATGTGACAAAAGCAACAATGTGACAATATGGGAAGAATTGCCAAACATTGGCATGACAATTGTGACTTAATTGTGAATGTTTTTATTTTAATATTTTTCTAATTCCAAGTAAAACAGAGCTGAAATTAAATATTTCCTACCTATCATTGAAGTAAACAACCTGTAGGTATCTAGTGTATGGAATGACAAAGCGTTGTATTATTTTACCTGTATATACAGGTATATGACTCGTGATTTTATTTTAATGTATGTAACCCATTTCCCAAGACATGGCTATTCTATTTGTTTGGTGATATTTACTTAAAAGAGCCAGTCACAACTAAGATTATGCCAATTTATAAAAAAAATATAAAATTTGTTAAAATATAAATAATGCAGCTTGATGGGCCTACCATTTGACAGCTTATGTTTTACTGTTCTAACTACATGACTTTAAAATTGTTAATCCTCTTAATACTTAATAATCTCTTAATATTATCTTATATCTTTGATTGTTTGTGCAGCATTTACTAAAACGTTTTGAATGTTTGTACAGCACTAAAATGTCTAATCATCATCTCCTTCCCAAATTGTGGTATGAATTCAAGATGGTGTGATTTTCTACACTCGTGAAATAAAACTCTTAATAGAATTTTAAGGGAAGTGATATACTAACATCATAAAATTTTTAATTAACTCATTGCATATTATATGGTTCATGTAGTTCAGCTTGTCTATCATTTGTCCTCTGGCTGTATTACATAATGTACAGGAAACTCAAATCTCTTCATTCCTTAGATAAGCCAGTGAAATTGCTGTTTTTTGAACTTTGGTAGTTCTTTTGTCATAAACTTCAGCAAAGATAATTATTCACTTGCTGTTGTCTTGTGCTATTTTATTGGTTTTTCAGTTTCGAATTGTAAGCATTAACTTCTTAAGCAATAGTATATGCATCATACGTAAAACTATTAAATTTTAATAGTTGATCTTGCAGCTTTGATTTCATTGTATTTTGCGTTCTAGTTCTACAACATCAATAACTGCTCTGAATGCATACCATTATAATCGCATTTTATAGTAGTAGTTTGTATGTAAAAATGCCTATCGAATGCCAAAAACTTGCCTAGTAGGTTGTTAAGTTTGCTTTGGTGAGACATGCACTTTTGTGAAACTAGAATATGTGATTTTTTATAAATATACTTATGGCACTCAACTCATGACAGTTTTAGTGCTAAAATGTATTAGATCATTCTACAGGCAACCTATGACTGTAATGAGCACATTTTAATTGGAATTGTCGTTAAAGAATCCATTCACTTGTGAAACTGTCTCAATATGTGTGACGTTAGAAATTCATGAGGAAATTGCCACATTTTACCCTAAAAATTTAGATTTCTCATTGACAATATTTTGTGGGTATTTACAAATACATACATCTGGTTTGGAACCAATCTTTTATCTCTTGTTTGACAAAATCTAGTGCAACTTCCAATTTATGTGTTGCTTCTACAATTATGGCTTCATGATACTGAAACCTTTCTATGTACCAGGGTGCCACAATCAAGACAGATGAAGAAACAGGAAAAATTGTAATTGCACGAATTATGCATGGTGGTGCTGCTGACCGCTCAGGGTTGATTCATGTTGGGGATGAAGTATGTGAAGTCAATGGAATCAATGTAGAAGGGAAAACACCAAATGACGTGCTTAAAATCCTGGTGAGTGGTGCATAAAATTGATCCTCCAGATTTAAGTTTTCCTATCTGACCCTATGGTGTAATAGCTGTAATAAATGTCTTCAACAACTTGACTTGGCTTTTGGGTAATGCTCATTCATGTATTTTGTTCTCCTTTCAGCAAAGCTCAGAAGGAACAATAACCTTCAAATTGGTACCAGCAGATAGTAAGATAAATTTGAGGGAAAGCAAAGTTCGTGTAAGAGCATATTTTGATTATTCAGCCACTGATGACCCATATATCCCATGCAAAGAGGCTGGTTTAGATTTCAAGAATGGTGACGTCCTTCACATTGTCAGCCAGGATGATGCATATTGGTATGTTAATGGTGCATTTCATTAACTCTTGATGAAAGAAGACACTTTGCCTTTCCACATAGAATTCTTTATTACGACCTAGGTTTGAAGGATTCTGCATTCTTGGGTTTCACTACGTTGTTGTCAGCATTAAACAACAACATGGTGAAACCCGAGAATGCAGAATCCTTCAAGCCACCGCTGCGAAAACCTACACAACCATAGACCTAGATATCATTACATTTTCAGGACTGGAACTGTGTCATTCATTAACTCTTACTCAAATTCCTATCAAGTAGACTTGTGGCTCTATTAGTATCACTTTTAAATGTATTATCTATCAAATAAATGTGCTATCAACTGGTAGAATGATTATATTATGGGTAGAGATGGATCAGCCTGAAAATTGCAGCAGTAAGATTTGTTAAAATCTCATGCTACTTTTGATGATATATGCACATGATGTAAATGATCATAATTTTCGGTAATAATTAGGACATCTTGTTTTTATACAAAAAAGCCATATTCTATTGTGCTCTTCTAATGAGGGATGTGCAAAACAGATTTTATGCAATAAATCAAACCATGAATCAATATTAAATGATTGCATAAATAATAGATATAATATTATTGGTTATATACCAATATATTATTAAGATTTAATATTTTTTTTAATATCAGACCGATTTTCCTTTCCATTGCTTTGAAGGTAATATCTATTGTTGAAACAGTATAGTATATACAGTACTGTTTTCTTGGGAATATTGTCGCCCATTACTGTAAATTTACTTTTCCCTCAGCTACCATGAAATGCTTGTAAGGTAATATTTTATTTTTCTGTTTTTAAATAGTTCCCATGGGTGGAATGCATTTAAAAAGATCCCACTACTTGATTTAACGTTTATGATCTGATAACTTTGGCACCAAATATCAATGAAAATGAAAATTTTTATATTCTAATTAGAAATTTTGTGCCAGGTGGCAGGCAAGACGTGAGGGAGATAGGAATATGAGGGCTGGTTTGATTCCCAGCCGTGCATTGCAAGAGAGGAGAATTATACATGAACGTACAGCCAAGGACAAAACTGGAGAAGAAGGTGAGAATACTTGGATAATTTTGTTTTTGTATTGTTCCCATGTAAAAATAATAACAAAATGATCTTTTAATTAATAACCTGGCATCTGTATTGACATAAATATTTTGAGATTATTACTAAAATATATAATGCTTGCATGTATATTTATCCCTTTTTAATACACATAATTTGCTACCAACTTGAAATCCTTTCTGGACCTGAAAACGTGGGGGATTATTTTATTCATCATAATGATGAACAATTTTAATATTTACTTGCTCCAAGAATGTATTCCTTTGGATGAAACCTCCAGAAATTTGCTCAAATGTTTGAAAGTGTCCACAATTTCCAGTGTTCATACGATATGGAGGTAATTTGTACAATTGTGAATTAAATGTTCTTGCTATAAAAGTGTTGGTGTTTCTATGGAGAAGGTAGAGGGAAGCAAATTAAAATTATTGAATTTCTAATCTGAAATATTTATTTTATAGCTAAACACCTATGTTTCTGGTTCCAGATTAAAAATTAGATTTTGCACTCCTGTGGTGTCACAAGAATGACTCCAAGCATCACTGAAGCCTAATAACCCAACCTTAGGCTGGTCATTTTAAAAGAAATTGTCATTGTAATTTTTGCATGGCTTATTGTTGTTGTTGTTGTTTTTGTAATAGTAGCATACTAGAGTACCGAAAATTTGTTTTGTGCATTTTTGAGATGATGTTTTACTCTGTTTATTCATGTAATCCATTCACCTTTTTTTTTAAAGGTGAAAAATGGGATGCACAGCTTAAATTAAATTACATTCCTCTGCATTCCCCTTGCACCTTTTAACCAAAATGCTGTACAAGTACAAATATGCATGTAACTTAAATCCATCCCTTTGTTGTATCTCTTGTTCTATTGTACAATTTCAGTGTTTTAAGGCATAATTGTGTTTATTTTATTAAGTGATGGAGAGACATTGTGGTGTATTTATGTCATCAGCATGATTTGACAGCCGTGGTTGAATGTGTTGCTAAAGCTTAAGCAAAATAATGTATTGGTCATACAAAGTGACTTTTATCAGTATCAGATATTTCAGATATCTTCTAAAATTTTAATAACAACTACAATTGATTAATTCATTAGTACTTCAATCCATATTTAGATTGATTGTAAGCCTCCCTATGAAATTTTAGTTCTCATTTATCTTGATAGCTCTTCAGCCTTTCAACCCTCTCTACTATAATTAAATGTTTTATCATAGTCTTCCTCATGGGACCCACCCCACTATTTTTCCCTCTCTATGTCCCTTCCTTGCCTCTCAGGGTATACAATGTCCATCTGTCTTCATATGGCCTTTGCGTTTCACTTAAATTCCATTGATAAAAATCATCTGTGCTTCTTTTATTGCATTTTCCAAGCATATGTTGAATACTACCGGGGGTATCTCTAATTTTTATATTATTTTAGCTTTATTTTTTATCTCCCACATATTCTGTGGTGATTGTGTTCCTGTAGAGTTGTTCTTTTGATCTTCTTTCATTGTGATCTATTCCAAGTTTTCCTATTATTTAAACATATTTATCCCCTTGATGTTGTATAAGGTATTTACCACGTCTATGAATGCCACATTATGGTAGGTCATTTATTTGTATCATTTTTCTATCAATATTTTTTGGCAGCAATTGGCTGCCTTCGTTCCTCTGTTTTCTGTACATCAAAATAGTTTCCAGTCAGAAAATATCCAAAATGCATATTCCAACCTTATGCTGATTATTCAAGTCACAATTTGAAAAGCATGTGACATCAGATTCAAGTGTCAAGTATTCCTCACATCTCTTGGTCCTCATTGTTTTCAGTTTTGAATCATTTCACTTTTCCAAAGGCCTCTAGATACTTAACACATTCCCAGCTATATTTAATTATTATCAAACTATCTTTAACATTCCTCTTTTTGCCTTGATAATTTCTCATGTGTTCTTCACAGGATATCTGATTGTTATGGTTAGGTTTTTCTAATCACTCTCTCAAAGTCACTTTTAATTATATCTCGACTGTGATCACCTTCATCCACATCTCTCTCATCTTTCTTTCAGCAGTCTTCCAGAGGGCTTAGATCCTTGAAATATTTCTTCGATTCTGAATCACTATCTATTTCAAATGTCTTAGTCTTCTGTCAACATAACACAAATTACATTAGACTGATGTAATTGCATTCATTTTTAAAATTGTCATTAATCATGACCACCTTTGGTCAACTCTTCTTCTGTTTCTTGAATTTTTGTGTTTATGATTCTTTCACGAGCATTCTGATCTGCCTTCATCCCTGACTGCCCAAAATCAGCAATTATCGTTAAGTTGCTTCTATGATTTTCATCTTTAGATTATCCTATCTTTATACAGAGCTGGTCTCGTTTCCTCTCCTCAGTTTTTCATTGGCAGCTATGCTAATTCTTTGTATGACATGTCTTTCTCCGGGATTATCATATTCAATCTTGATTCACGTTTTATCCTCCTCATCCTGTTGCATCATAGATGACTTCCCACAACCACTAGGTTAATCAAGCTGGGATAGCTCTTCAACCACTTCACTTGGTTTTATTACATTGTTTCACAAGGACATAGTTCAATATCTGATTCTGCACCCCAGCATCTTCAATGTGTATTTTTTATGCCATATGTTGAAAAGATGGTGAATTTTCATTAAAATAAGTGTAAAAATAAAAATAGTGTTTTATTTCACCAATAGTTGAGTACAATTTTTCAGAGTCACCAAATACACCTAGATCAATCAGTTGGTAGAAATATGAGGAAACCCATTATTCGAGATATGAAATTACAAATGTAGTGATGGAAATCTTCATGATACTATTTTCACAAAATGTACACAATCTGAAATATCCTCTGGCCATTTCAGCAATCAAGGTTTTCATTTATGATTTCTTTAGTCAAGGAGTATTTCATATCGTAAAGGCATTTACCAGGTATGTCTACGGAAGTCATCAAAACTAATTCTCTGTATGATACAATAAGTACATTTAACTGAAACCCCAAATCCTGGAACGTCAGAATACACTAAACTATGAGTTTACAGCATTGGTGACAATGTGGGAAATTATAAGATTGTGTAGGATTTTATAAGATTGTGTGGATTTTAATTGTCTAAATGTAAATAGCTAGATTTTGGGGCCTAAAGGATAGAAATGCTTACCGACTGGAGGACCCAGGTTCAAAGCTCTGTGATTATTCCTGTACCAGATCACAAGCAAGGTTCATGTACTGACCCCCACCTTGTTGGAACATCAGAATGATCTATTAGTTAACAGCATTTGTAAATTTTACATGGCATGGAACTATGGTTTCTAAGATTCATTGACTACAGTTCTATATAATATTCAATTTGAAGACTTTGAACAGCCATGTTGACAGCTCTAGTCTTGAAACACTTAATGTCTTGCATCACACAAGAAGCACGAATGGTTTCTAGGTTGCTGGGGAGAAACAAATTTCTTAGTCAAAAATTTAAAAAATCTAGTGGTGTAGATATATGAAATTAGGAATTGGCAATGAAAGAAAGACTTTTTTAGCAAAAATAATGGCTTGTGTAATTAAATTGGATATATGACATTTCACATAAGTATATGCCAGGTTTCATGAAAACATTTAGCTTATCCTAATTAGTTATGTTTTTCATAGTTTTTCTCAACATTTGCAACTCAGTCCTGGGATAGTTTTTCTGAAGAAAATTAAAAAAAATATTTTGGTGAAACAAGATAATTATTCTCCAAATGTTTATGTTGTGCATTTTACTTTTGTCTAATATCATTATATGTTAATAAAGCAGTGAGATAAATATGGCCCAGCAATATGTGATGCATATTTTCCTTGGCTTTATTTGTGTAGATTAATTTATGTACATGAAATGACAATACTTTCTTAATAGACAAATTTTAATCATACTCTAAAATTTGTTCTCGATTGATGGTTATCAAGTGTGAGGGATACCAAATATGTACGAGTATATGTTTAATATCCTTGCTTAATTTTGCATCGGTGTTATTCCCATAATTCATTTACTCTTCACAAAATGTTTTCTTTACTGCATGTGCATGTCGTCTGTTTGTGTTCAGAGATTATCTTTAATCATTTCATGGAGTTTTTAATGGCAGACTTGGAGCCTTTAAACATAAGAGTGAAATAGTGATGGCTTATCTCATGTTTGGATGCATTTTTTCACATGAGTTTTGCATGTTCATTCTTGCATAATATTCTGTTTGCCTTCGTGTTGGAAGTGCTTGAAGATTATTTTCAAGTCTTTTTTTTCACCAGTTGTCAGAAGACACACATGACTGATACTTCATTCTCTTCTATTCTCTCCACCCTACCTCTTCCCTACACTTACATCTTTTCCCTCCCAATTCATTTGCACTGCCGCCCCCCAATTGATCCTAATCAGTGGACTCAGAATTAAGCAAGGGTAGTGAACTGCCAGTATGGTCCCTCGCACTACACCTGCTTCCCACTAACTTCCCCGTAGGTTTGTGCTCTCTTTCAGCACTCCCTGGATGCCAGTCCCCAAAGTCCCCTAGATGTGCCTCCAAACCTAAAACTAAAAAGATTATGTACGACACAGCCGAGAATGACGACTTTGACCGGGAGGAGATTGCCACCTATGAAGAGGTTGCCAGGCTTTACCCAAGACCTGGTCTCCATCGCCCGATAGCGCTTGTGGGTCCACCAGGAGTTGGCCGAAATGAGTTGAAGCGTCGTTTACTTGCTCTTGATCCAGAGAAATATAAAACCACCATCCCATGTAAGTATCTGTTTAACAAACCTGCCGGGAGAGATCAGATTTGTGTGTGAACAACTAATGTAGTTGCAGAAGTAATGAGACCCTGAGTTTGCTGATTATCAAGAAAATGGCTGAGCCAGTTTCAATAGAACTGACTTTGAGATTGAGCTTGTTTAAATGTGAGTTGAAGGACAAAATGATTTTTATTTTCAAGGATATCAAATACATGCTATTGGGTTGGCAAAAAAAAGCTAAATTTGATTTGGAAGGAGGAACAGTGAACTTTATGGTATTACTGTATGGATATTGTTTGATCACCATCATAATACAAGTCTTGTATAGCAATGTTGCCTCAATCTTTGTAAATGATTGCTTTCAAATTTTTCCTTATTGTTTATAATGGTATTATTAATATCACAGAACAACTTCATCTCCTATAATACAGGTCAGAGGCACATGAGTGTAGCACCATTGGCTTCATTGCGATTCTAGTGTTACTACCCTGTATTTCCATAAATGGAAAATAGGAATCACACAACCTACCTATCTATTTATAATAAATACTACCTTGGTTAGGGTTACCATAAGGGTAAGGAAATAATTCAGGACATGATGTGTTTTAAACATAAAATTCAATAATCTTTTGTTAAACATTTATAATAAGAGTATTTGATTAGTTTCCATTTTAAATATCATTGAGTTTTTATAGTGTATTGGGTAGGTTTCACTTATACTGTCCACCTAATTGAACTTATTGACCTCTAGGTACTTGTTATCAACAGTAGGCTAAGGGTTAGGTGGAAGAAGGGACTCTGAGTCTCAATCTACATCTACATAAATACCCTGCGAGCCACCAAAAAGGTGTGTGGCAGGGAGTGTAGCTCCATGAGGGAAGGGTAAGGGTTGAAGGGGTTGGGGGTTAGGTGAGGAAAGGTGGGGGGAAACTGTAAGAAAAAAAAAATATATATATATATATATATACATATATACACACATACACATATATGTATATATTTTTTTAATACACATATATACATATATATATATACACATATATACATACATACACACACACATGTATACATATCCTTGCGCAGTCCCTAACCTGTACATTAATACTTATTGTAATGAACTAAGTCCTTGGGGAATTTCGGCTACAAGCATTCTGGTCCCTTATCGCTCTTGGAAAAAATGACATTTTAAACCTGTCAGTCTTGCAGTTTATCTCTCTAGTCTTATATTCGTGATCCCTTCGACTGTAATACGTTAGGGTTCGTATTATATCCTTGATGTCATCAGAAAAGGGCCCATCTTTAAATGTTTTTAATAAGTTTAATCTATATTGGAAATGCCGCTGTGTAAGAGAATCCCAACCGAAATTGTCTAGCAAAGTGGATACGCTGCTGAGTTGGTGATAACAATGTTTGACAAATCTAGCCCCCCTCTGCTGAACTCGATCTAATTCCAAAACCAAATTTATATTATGAGGATCCCATATACTGGCAGTATACTCTAGGTGGGGAATCTCGCCCAATGAAGTCGATAAATAAATAAAATAAATCCACGATCCATAGTTTCCTTGTCCTTTCCTAATTAACAGTTCCTGTCGTTTCTTTTGCAGCTTTTGTTATTCTTCTTATCTATGTATTTTCATTTTTTCTCAAAAGTACTCAGCTCCTTACCTTCATTCATATTTTTTTCCAGTCTGCTGATACTGCTCCCTTTCAATCCAGTTAATATTTCTGTGTTCCATTTCCTAACCAATAATATTATTTTCAAGCAAAAAAAATTAAACAACCTATACTTAAATTTTTCATATTAACCAAAAAAAGCTTCCATATCCTGAAGTCAGACCTATACCAATAACTATAATGTTTAAACAAAACGTGATCCTTTAGCTATTACACTGCAGTTCCCTCCACAGTGTTGTGTTTTAAAAGTGTTAATGTCTCTCAAAGTTCCAGGTAAAAAGTTACGCTTTGGAAATTTTGATTGTTTCTCATACCTTAAAAATAAAGGCATTTGACCTCACTGTAATATCTTCCCATCTATAGATGATGTTTCATGCTGTAGCAGTCCCAACTTGCACCTCCCAATGTCAGCATAGCTAAGTATATTGCATATTTTTCCTGTCATTGGATCCCATTTTTTGGTTCATTTTCATTAAAAGTTTGATACTATCTTGAGTATAATTCTCAGCTAAGAAAAATATTGTATTTCTATCCACGCATTGACAAATGTTATTAAGGTTTCTCCCTATTCCCACCTCCTAGCAATAACTAGAATTCTAGCATTTAGTTGGTACCTGGTGGAGAAGATGAAGGAGAAGTTATGACAGGAAGACATCGGAGGCAAGTATGGAAAGGAATAGAGTAAGGGAAATGAAATGGAAACTATCCTTGAGGGATAGTGAGTGATTACGGTTAAGGAAAATCAGAAAAAGGAGGTAATATATGTTGGCTCATAATGAGAGTTGAATTTAATGTTGAACTTAGTACCTTCAAAATCCTTTGGAATGCATTCCTTTGTTAAAAATGTGAATGCCAGGTTGTTCATCTTTTCAAGTGCCGATTGATTCAACAATGTGAAAATCATCATATTAGTTTTGAGTTACTTGTGTTTTTAATAAATATGAATGTTAGGAAAGTGTTACCCATACTCTGTAAATATATAGCCATAAGTTTGTGTGCTCCCATATTCGAACATAGATGAATAATAATTAAGGACTGGGAGTTGATACTTAGTTACTGAAATAAGTTTTTAAAAATTGCTTTAAAAGCTGTGCAAGTAGGAATTATGGTTCGCATGTACATCCATATGACTTTTGATTCCTTGCTTGCAAAAGTTTGAATCATAAATAAATCATGTAATTTTGAAATGATCATATAATTTTCAGGGACAAAAGGTTTTTGGGCAAGTGAGGCGGAATAAAAAATTAATAGGAATTTTGGACAGCATGTAAGGAGGGAGAGAGTATGTGGAACTTGTTTACTTTGATGAAATAATTGACTCAATTTTTGCATCTATCATCTTATGTTACAACCAAGTCCTTCAACATAATTGCAATGTTAAAAAGCTTGTGCAATGTACCTGAGAGAAGCAAGATGCTGTATAATAGTTTTTCTGAGTCTATCAAAAATGTACTTGTAACTGGTACTATTAATATTATAATCCAAATTGGTATATTTTAGATAGCCCCTGAGCAAAATATGATATTCCCCATCCTACTGTTTATAAGTATAAATGGATGTTTGCTCCTGCTTCTAGTACTATTTTAATGTAAACTAAGTCCAAGGATATGTCCTCTAGGTAGTAACATGCTTATCAGGAATAGAAGCAATCTTCCTTACCACCGTTATAGCAACACAACATTTATAAATCGTTACTATATGACACTAAAAAAACTTAATACTTCTTTTTTATGTTATAAATGATTAATTATTGTATTTTCTCCTACTATCAGGATGGGTCATGATTCAGCTCCACTTTTCAGACAGTAACTCTGAAGGAATAAACATTATTTCATGTTAACATAATGTGCCTCCTTAAAAAATGTGTCAGCCAGCTTAAATGCTAGACTAATAATATTTTGTTTTATCTGATATTACAGATACATCGAGGCCAATTCGTCCTGGAGAAATAAATGGAAAAGAATATTATTTTGTCACCAGAGAAAAAATGGAAGAGGATGTGGAGGCTGGTAAATTTATTGAATTTGGAGAGTACAAGGGGAACTTATATGGAACTTCAGCTGAAAGTGTGGAATCTCTGGTCAATGCTGGCTATGTTTGTATTTTGAACCCTCACTATCAAGTTAGTAAAACGAAGTGTTGCGGTAATTGCTGAAACGATATTGAATATTACATAGTAGAAAAATGGTGTTGAATATTTCTGAGTCCCAATCAAATATGTTAAGTGATTATTTCATATTTTAGGCTTTGAAAATGCTCAGAATTCCCCAGCTGAAACCGTATATAATATACATTAAACCACCATCTTTTGAAGTTTTAAAAGATACTCGGCATGAAGCTTTTGCAAGGTCAACTTTTGATGAGAATAATTCTCGAGGATTCACAGTGAGTACCTTTGCAGTAATATTGAATGTATTGCAATTTTGCCATTTCATTGTATCTATTATAAGCATAATGGAAGCACATTTATAGTAGCTATAAATGTCAAAGATGTGTATTAGATTTGGAATTTCAAAGCAAAATTAGAATTTTATTTACTGGCATTGAAATATAATTTCATTTCTGAATTGTAGCCCTGTAAACTAGTTCAAAACTAGTTCAAGGGACTAGTTTCAAAATTGGTTGCACAGGTAATTCTCTCATATCAGCAGAAATCATTTACAGTGAAATATTCGTAGCATACAGGAATCTTGTATGTTTACAAAAACAATATTCAATTAGAAGTTCATTGTAAAATGATGACATGCAATTCAATAATTTCTTTCATTGAGCGAACCCTTGGTGTACATACGAATACATCATCATCTTTTTGAAATAGCATTCTGTCCTAAGCATTGTTTCACGAGTAAATTCCATTGCCACAAAAACTTTTCTTTATGAAGAAGAGATGTAAAGCTTGCTTGGACTGACCTCAACATTATTAATAAGGGAAAAAGTATTGCAATGTTAAATTGAGCATGTCTTGTGTTTCAAAATACCAACCTATTCTTAGAAGGAGCTTTGGAATGTGGACCCTTAGTATCCATGGTAAAATATTTCTAAATATAGAAGGTGCTATTCTGGTTTATTTAATGAATTGGACAGTGTTGCCCTGAGTACTCCATAAAATTGTAATTGTTAAAGTTCAAATATTACAATTACAAAAATTGCAGAGATCTGTAAGTATAAAAAATTAATC
The DNA here is from genome assembly GCA_037158775.1 of Hetaerina titia. Taxonomy (NCBI): domain Eukaryota; kingdom Metazoa; phylum Arthropoda; class Insecta; order Odonata; family Calopterygidae; genus Hetaerina; species Hetaerina titia. Next base: position 46,607,931 of record CM073771.1, read on the forward strand.
AGCTTGATTGAATGTTTAAAATATTATTGGGTAATGTTAAATTACGTTGTAAAGTTGATACAGCAACCATGACTCTGGCAACAAATTGTAGTGGAATAATTTAATCTCATTGGACTAAAGTTTCATAAATTTTGAAACGATATTTGTTTTCAGGATGAAGAATTCTTGGAAATAATTCACAGTGGGGAAAGGATAGAATTTCTCTACGGCCATTGGTTTGATGAAACTATTGTAAATGCTGACCTGTCCAATGCATTTGAGCAGCTAGTTAGAGCGGTTGCCAAGGTAGAAACAGAACCACTCTGGGTCCCTGCCTCATGGGTACAGTGAAGGAAGATGCAATCTCTATGCCCCTTTTCCTCTCCCCTCCTGGAGTAGGCCACAATGAGATATCAGGAGAGCCTTACCACTATCCACTATTAGCCACTTCCTGTCATGTGTGGTTATTAAGGTGTTGGCACCTGATAACTTTATGGGTAAGTGTTTATAAATTTAATTAGTGTAGAAATAAGAATCAATTCCTGTCTGTTATCAAGTGACCTCAAAGACGATCTTGGAATGTATCACTAAAAAATTTTTCTTATCCTCTGGATTGAATTATGAGTTACAGTTACAGCAGTTGGCAGTTGCCTTGTAGCAGTTGGTCTTATGTTATGATGTGCCATTTGGAATATTGCAGCTAGAATATTGACTTGAGATGTTTTAAATGTATCATTTTGAAGCTGAAATCCTGTACTCATATAATTAGGAGATAAAGTAAAAACAACATGATCAACCAAAATCAGAATAATGCCGAACACTTGAGATGTGTCAGCTCACTGTCTGTGTTCATTAAAATTAGCATTTTCAATATTTAAAATTATAAATATTGATTCTATGTGTGCTTTTGTTCATCAGGAAAGCAGAGCTTGGACAGTTCTTCACAACTTACTAGTGGGATAGTGTACTGTTAGTTAAGTGGTGAAAGAGGTGCTATTGAAATAGACTTCCCGAAACTTCTGTCGATCTTGGGTGTGATAAGGATTGCAGCCTGATTAGTCTTCATTAGTTAACTATCTCTGTGAAAAGTTACAATGCAAATGAGAAACTTAAGTGCATCCACACATGTGATGATGGCCCAAAGTGGAACTTTTATGGTTTGATATTTATGAGAATAATGGAGCAAAATTATGAAGTGGTATGCTCTTTCTATATTTCTGAAGACCTGCCCTATTGCTGATACTCACAAAGGCCTTGTCATTTACGTAAGAATATTGCCAAAGATGCATTCTGTGAAGCTTTTGTCAAGTACTCTTTTTATTTGGATGGACTTGAGACTGAACTTTAACAGTCATTCGAAAAATTGAAATATAAAATACTTTCTTTTTGAAAGCAGGATTTTCTAAGAAAATATTGCTTCAAAGCTTTATACATTTCTGAGTACTTTACATTAGTGTACAAATAGTGTTTACTCATATCTAAATTAGTCATTGTTGGCTGTACATTTTCTTTAAACTTGTATGTGGGTTTTATACAGTACCTGCACAGTATTTATCTTGTCTTGACAGGGCTGATATTCAAAATTTACAAACACTGATTTAACTGTTTCCATTTTTAATGAAATGTTTGGGATAAGATATTTGTAGCCCAGATACGGTGCCAGTAATGTTATATTGTTATATCTTTATTTATTTACACATGTATATAAATATACTTAACTACCTATTGAACTCATGAGCTTATATATACATATATTTTCTTTATTTATACCTTGCCAGTTGTTGATTAAAATATTTAGCTAATTTACAAAATGTGTATGCTTTACAAATATAATTATGCTGCCAAATTGTCAGTATATATATATATCTATCATCTATACATCTTTAACTCTCAAGATGTATGATTGAACAGATCTCACTAAGTAAGCCGGTTGCTATAGTTTTGTTTAAAACAGTAATCAAGCTTTGTGAACATTACGCTTTAGACCGATAAACTTCTAAAGGCTCCTTTTCATGGCATGTTCAGTCTATTAAATATGGATGACTTGAGATGAGAGGTTGAGCTTTGAATGCTGCAGTCTTCCTATGTTTTAAAACTACCTCTAGATTTGGATTCCTCATTATTTTGTTACCTGATTTATTTTGCTCTGTTATCTTCAGAATGCATTGAAAAATTGCATTTTCTGTGTAACTAATTATGTAATGGTCTATTTCATTTAATTGTATTTTTCTCTCTCCAACTCTCTAAAGACCTGACATTTTTACAAGAAAATACTGTTGGGCAGTTTGAATTTTCATCAAAAACTGCCAATAAATTCAATTCTCAGTTCATTTGTTGTCACCCTTCACATTTTTGTGTCAACATACAAGAATGTTTTGTATTATTTATTTGTAATTAAAGGATTCTTGAGCATATTTTTGCATTTTATAGTACATTTTTTCTCAGCATTATTCTACAATTCCTTCATTGTAAACAATAAGAGATCTTAGATCTCTTTAGGGCAGGGCAGATTAGCCAACTGACTCCAAGTTCTTTGTGATTTTTTGGGTTCCAAAATTTTCTGGTGAAACATAAGATGGCTCAAGAAGATTGATGGGCCCTGACCATAACTATGAAACTGACCTGATTGAATATGTAATTTGGTTTTTTATTTACATTAATATTCTTAGAATTGAGCAAAATGAAGTTTACAGAGATGTCACCTTCTGTTTGAGAATAGTATTTATGTATTACTGTTTAAATTGTGGCTGTGGATCTTAATCTTTACAACAGTTGTCACTGATCCTGGCCTGAATAGGGGACGCAGATGTAGCTTTGGTGGCTCCCACAAGGGGTAACCACACCAACTTCCACCTAAAAGGGTTCTCTGCAGCTGGGGCTATGAACACCTAGAGGCCAAAATGCACTAAGGGCGCCTTTGGCAGAACACCAGGGCATGGTGCTGTTGGGTTGATTTGGGCCCCTCTCAAATAAATCAAAGGGAATTGCCACACAATGAACTTTCAATCAACAAAAATCGGCCTGAATAAGGAAATAATTTTACTTCCAACTACTAATTCCTTAACACAAAAAATAAAAGAGTAATAACTAGTTTTTCCTCATTATATCTCTCAGTTTATAATGTAGGACCTTCAAGCAATCTTCTTTCGACTTGGCTTCATTTTGGCCTTGTTACTGTCAGAAAGAACAAACCCTCCCGCAGGGGGGTGAATCACCAGAGGTAGGTAGCCATCGCTGGAGTTATCATAGTTTCTGTCAGTTCTGTCGTTTTACATACATACAAGTATGTTTTATGCCATATCCATTTAAGAGGGCATGCCTTCATGAATTTCATTTTCTGTTATTGTCATGATCTAGTGGTAGCCATAGAGGTGTGCCAACAAGGCTGGGGTTGTGCCATACCTCACTAGTGGTTCGTTTCTTCTTTTATGTAATCAAGGTAAACAGATGATGGCATAGCTTTATTGGATTTTATTACTTCATTAAATAGGTTTCCTGCCGTTTGCCACAAAACATAAAAATACATGCATTGGTGTGGTTCTAATAAACAATATGCAGTGTTCACATCTAGTACAAAGTGGTCAGATTTCCATCAGAAGAGCCACTACCCCCATCAAGTGGGACCAGAAGATTTTTAAGGAGTGAAAAGGGGGAGGAACACATAGATTACTTCAACTTTGGGAAAAAAACAATGAATTCTTCATTTTGCTCTTCACTTTTATACACTTTGTTTAATTCATTTTAGTCCAACGGATCTGCCAGATCAAACCACACAACAGCTATCTCATGCCTGCTCCTCTTGCATGGTTAATGGTATGCAATTGTGCTTCATACAGCCTTCCATCCCTGGAACAAAGCCCTTCAGGAATGGGGAGATCATGGAGGGCCCGGGCCATGATGCGACGTGCCAGGATGCCGGTGAATGCTTTGAGGATGGTAGGGCTGAGGGCGATTGGCCTCCAATTCTGCAGCCCTTCCTTCCCCCTTTTGCGCAGCAAGGCGGTCTTGCTGCACTTCCACATTTGTGGCACCCTGCATCTCTACACACTGGTTGAATAACTCCTCCAGCAATTTGCTGTTTGGATGAATCCCCTGGCATGTTGGTTGTGGTTAGCATTCCAGGTTACAACTATAACTAGTTCAGGCCTCTTCAGTTCACCTGATGACTTTTTTTTGCGAGGTGACAGCAGAAGACTTGCCTCTCCCACTGCTGAGCATGACAAATGACTGGGCCAAGTTCTATAATTGCCAGGACTCAATATTTGGAACAAACCCATTAAAGAAGCAACCATTGGATTTATAATTGAGGTGGTTTCTTGCTGCATTCCTCAACAGTTTTTAGTGTGACATCATAACCCAATGGCTGACCCACTGGGGTCATCTGCCTTTGCAACCATCTTACTGAGGAACAGATATTGTGTGGACTACCTTTCTTCTGGCTCTTACCCTTCCATCTATCTGATATAGTTGACCCTACTAGGAGTAAATAAAATTGTTCCCACTCAATAAAATTGTAGTTCTTGGAATCATCAGAATGCACAAGCCTTTCTACCAATTTTCCGAAGTCCTCTTAAGTCAGCCAAAATAGTACAAAGGTAAGAGTTGCAAAATGGCGATGGATTCTTACAGACCAATATCCCTCTTGAACCAGTTGGGGAAAATATTTGAAATAGTTTTCTACCATCGTCTAGTCTCATATAATCTATTTTCTACATCTCAACATTGATTTAGAAACACAAGGTCCATGACAACAGTCGCATATCACATGGTGAATTGAATACTTTTAGGATTGGATAATAGAATTGAGACTTTGTTCTTAGATTAAGATTATTCTTTGATTTCACCAAAGCTTTTGACTTCGTCAATCATCAGCTGCTCATGTATAAACTGAAATGCCACAGTATAAGAGGCACATCCTACAGATGGATTGAATCATATCTATGTGAATGGTATCAGTATATGGAGCTCTCAAGAAATGGCTCCAAATTTGTTTTTCCTGGTAGAGAAGTAACACTGGGTGTCCCCCAGGGTTCTGTACTTGGCCCTATTGTATTTTTAATTTTTTTATTAATTTATATTAATGACCTACCAGATAAGCTTAAGTCCATTAAGGGAATAGACCATTTACTGTATGCTGACGATACAAATATTATTGTGTCTGCTTCCTCAGTGGACATTTTAACAGAAGGAGCAGCTGAAGTAGCTCAGACTTTCAATGAATGGTGTCTTCTTAACTTCCTAAAACCCAATTCAAACAAGTCCAGCCTGATTTATTTCACTAATAGAAACAAAGTTTCTGCTGCAATCTCAGTAGATGTAGGAGGCATAAGCATTCCCCAAAATCACAGTACCCAATTCCTGGGAGTTATCTTGCATAGAAACATGCCTTGGGAGGAACACATTTTCAAATTACGTAGAAAGTTAAGTTCCCTTTGCTTCCTCATTAGAAATATCAGACATTCTGTAAACTTAAGAGGTCCTTCTATCCATTTACTATGGTGAATTTTATTCCAGAGTTCTTTTAGTATTCTCTTCTGGGGTTCCTCCCCCTTTGTAGGCATAATCTTCAAAATCCAAAAGAGGATTATTTGTATTATGTGCAAAGTTCCTTGCGATACGCCATGTAAACCTCTCTTCAACAGACTTGGTTTATTACCTGTACCTTACATATATATATTTATTGTCATCTTGCATGCAAAGGGTAATATTTCTCAATACAAGTTCAACCACGATTACCACAGTTACTATACAAGCACCTGCAATGACCTGCACCAACCATATGTCAGGACTCACAATACTGCTCATGGGCCCAAAGTAATGGGCTTAAGGTTATTAAATAAACTTCCCCATGAAATCAAATATGACACAAAAGTGCCTGTTTTCAAGAAAAAGCTGTTTAAACTATTAAAAAATCATATGTTCTATTCTGTAAATGAATATTTGGAATTGCCACTCTACTAGTGTATTGGTTTGTGTATATATGTATTGTATTATGACGTGTCCTATATTTGTGTATGGTTATGCAACAAATCTCCGGACAAATAAAGGTATTATTATTATTATATGTCAAGGTTGCAGCCAATATGGAGGACACCAAATTATATAAAAAAAATCACAAACACAGTAATCAACCCGAAGGTCATTTTAGTAGGTGATGGTAGGGCTCACCCATGTACCAAGCCCGACGGCATGTGAATATTCACACATCAGGGTAGGGGGGCCAGTTCCTTTCCCTATGCCGGTTATGGTTTCCCAGGTAGTTCTGGTACTCGAAAAAGCTTGGGTGGAGCTGCAGGTGCCCAGAGTGCCTTGCTCAGGAATCGAACCCTCCAGACAGTAGTCCAACGCTCTACCCACTGCACCACCGCGACCCACCCAAATTATATGTACCTTATATATTTTGCCCTGGAACAATTTAAATAATTTTTACCAAAAACTGTACATCACGTTATTTTCCTTTCCTTCAATCAATGGAAGCGTGCAATCCCCATTTATGCCTGCGCTGATACTGAATTCTGATGTGTCTACATGCAACTGGCTTTAGTTGCGAGCATAACTAAAGCCAAATTTAGCAAGCTCATATTCTCTTCCCTAGATGTCTTTGATGAGGAAGAAAGACTAAATAATAAACTTTGTAAATGAAATCCATGTTTAAGTAAATAAAGATTTTTTGGAAAATAGTTTTATCAAATCTTAAATATTTTATTTAATTATTACATCATGGCATTCACATTTTTTTCAAAAAATTTTTCTCTGCCCTGCATAGTTAGAGATTTAACTGAGAGGAACAAGTTAAATACCTCAAAAATGTAATGGAAGTCTTCCTATAGTACTCATGATGTTAGAAACTTCAGATATTCAATGACTACGGTTATAATATACCAAAGAGAGAACGGTACAGGTGATAGTGCAAATTAGGATGAATGAGTTCACTGTAAGAAGACTAACGCACTTAGAAAAGCACCAAAATTTTGTGAAATAATCAATACATAATATTCATTATTATTTCAATGATGTTCCTATTTAAAAGAAAAGCCTGGATTTAATGGCATAATGCAATATTATGGATCACAAAATGTGGCACCTGGAAGTAGGTGCGAAAAGGCTGACTGACCCATGACTTAATCATTAGCATATTGTGGGAACTGGCACTTTTGGATGGCTGCAGTGCTTAGAGACTGGAAGAAAATTGAAACTTGGTGGGGGAGGTGACTACCCTGGAGGAAACATTTTAGATAAGCCACAATATATATAATTCCCTTAAATTTTATAAAATTACTACTTTTATTCCATATATTTAGTTAATAATGACACATTATTGGGAATATGCTGGATGAAGAGCATAGAAAGCTATAATAATGTACTATAATTTATTTTGATTTTCACTACATTATTAGCGACAACCTACCTGCAGCAGAAGAACTTAGTTTAACATATATCTATACAAGATGGGCACCAGTACAATTTTCCAGGAAGTGAACACATTGCAACTGCAACAAGCACAGACATTTGAAGGATTATACTTTTTCAGTATTGTCATGCAACTACACTACCAGCTCTCAGTCATAAAGTGGTTAAGCTGTAAATTACATTAATTTGATATTGTTGAGTAATAGCCATAAAGACCCGGGTAAAGCTAAAGTAAATCCCTATTTAAAAAGTGCAACTTAAAATAATAAGGGGGGAAAAAACTCCAAATGGCCGTAATCAACAGTCGCAACTCTCGTCAGACTAATTGCTGTGTTGGTTTTTCGCGGGAACCACGAAAGAGACCAAAACACAACCTCTCAACCAAGAATACCCTCTGTGGTGGTTAACGGGAAATTAATCCACGCCAGGGACCACACAGCCACAAGCACACTATCCTGTTTAGAATCCATCACGAGGCTGTGGGACCCCATTAAAGATTCTAGGTGGAAAAATAATCCTTCATGAGGCTGTAGGGAAGACCCCGTTAAAGGTACCAGGATGTTCTACAAGTACCCACTCTGTGCCTATCCACATAGGACGAGCACAGACCATTCACACACACTAGCACTCAATAAACCCATACACACACACTCAAAAGGACCCAACTTCTGGGAGAATCTGAAAACAAAGAGAATGTGGCCCTCTTCAGCAAACTGAAGGGAAAAAAGCACCTCCAACACTAGGTTGAAAGTAACTACCGAAGACAGATGCCCAATATACATAGTGGCTGAACAGGTTGGGGGGGACCAATAGGATTAGTGGGAAGATGGAGTACTTACACGTACTGGCAAAGAGGAAGGGGGGAGAGGGAGGAGGGTGGGGCGAACAGAAACCAATGGGATGAGTGGAAGGGGAGGAGTAATTAGTGAACGAGAAGGGGAGAAGGGGGGGGTGTGTGGAGGTGAAAGGTCTCTGGGTAACGGACTATGAAAAAAGGGGGGGTGGGGGGTGATGAGCAGTAAGTCCAATGGAAATTTTGTGTTTGAAAACAGGAGCAGGAAATCCCTTCAAAAGGGAGTACAGAGGAGAGAATGGAATCGGCCCTTTATCGCTGTTAACTACGACCTTCTTGAATTTTTGTATGAAAATGCTTTCGTATGCGTCCAAAAGGTGGTTGGGAGTGTTTGATAAGTTTCAGTTCGTGTTCTGATGTCTGATGGCCTTCCTTGAGTAAATGCAGGGCAAAACTCGATTTGTCTGGTCTGTTATATCTGTAATGGGCTATATGTTCTTTGTAACTGGTTTTAATATTCCTCTACATTTGGCCAATGTAAGATGAGTCGCAAGAGGAACAATTTATTTTGTAAATACCGGATTTATTTGAGGTGTCGATTGTGTCCTTAGTGTTCCCTAATAAATGTTTTAGTTTGTTGTTGCTGCTAAATGATATATTGGTGTTGACCATTTTGAAAATCTTTCCTAGCCCATTTGTTAATTGTGGGTGGAACAGAAGTTTATATCCCCTTATAAATCAGGTCAGAAGCAAGGTCAGAAATAGAAAATCCACTTCTCTCTTCTAAGTGAAAGTGACCCTGATAAGAGTGCTAATGAAGACAATACTTCACCAGGAATCTCTACTGCAACCACCAGGTCAAATAGAGGGCTTCCTGACACATTGAAGAGTGAGGTGAAAGCAATAATAAAGGAACAGTGGACATTTTCTCATAAAGGTGAAGCACTTCTGGTTATTTGGAGAGATAAAAGGAAGGCGAGGATGATTAGTACTATTCACAGTGCTAGGATGGGTAATACACAGCTGAAAGGATGGCAGGACTGCCAATCAAAAAACTTTTATGCACTTTGAAATACAGTAAGTTCATGAAAGGTATAGACAGGGTGGATATGTATTTATCGCATCACACAATCATAAGAAAAGCAACGAAATGGTCAAAGAAATAGAGCTGTGGCTTATTAATTGTGCTCTTTTTAATGCTTTTAGAGTTCATAATGAACAAAATGATTCAAATAGCATTCGATTCAAAGGCTTTCTGCTTCAGACCATCCAGGAGTGGGCAACAAGCAGAGAGGAGCCAGATGAGTCATCTTTGGAGGACAACAGCAATGATAAACCTTCAAGGGATCACCCGTATCATCTCTCAAGAGACCTAGGTAAACATCATCTCATTCCTAACGTGGGCAAAGGGAAGACTAAATACCACACAAGAAGATGCAGAGTGCGTACTTCAAGAAGAATTACGAGAGAGACAAAGTATGTGTGCTCTTCTATTACACAAAGGAAAACGTTTCATAAAGTCTCACACAAAGAAGAAATTCTGAAATTATTTGGGAGTAATACATTCTAAGTTCCATTGAAAATTTTCAACTTTTAAGGAAGAAATTATGATTTTACTGAAGCAATACATGTTCAAAAACTGTACTTTAAAAATCCGCCAGAACAGAGGGTTAAAACCTATTTAAATACCCTGGTATGCAATGTGCTAATAAAGATCTTCCCTTCTTACTTTCCAATAGTGCATTAACCTTCTATTATAGAGCACCAATTCCACCCTTCTTCTGCAATCTTTCCAAATCCTTGCAGTGTCTTCCACCATGCTACTTTTACTCTCTGCCAATTCTTCATTCTTCTAGAACCACATTGGAATAGGAGCATGGAATGTTAGGACAATGCTGAGGAAAGATAAATTAGAATATGAAGGAAGGGATAAATTCAATATAGTAAAATTATTTATTAGCACTAAAAGCAAAAATGTACAAGTTGAAGCATAAAAAGTTTGAAAGAAGCCAGTGACAGGAATAAAATCACAGCACAATATATGAAGCTAATCAAATAGTTACAACAACATTTCTTTCACTAGCTTGTTTCTTACGTGATAAATAGTACAATAATGTGAATAAATACTTCTAAAACCTCCTTTTGGAATGGAAGTTAACTTCTTGCCAATTAGGTTCTTGGGTCCCAGCACTTCATTACCAACTTTACTTTTTCATAGGTGGTGTATGCCATATTGCACTGGAGGTCCTATACTGGAGGCCACGTTTGAGTGTGTTTTTGGAAACCTTAGTGCCAAACAACGTTTCAATAGAAAGTGCTCTTGGCTTGGTTTGCCAAAACTCTGAGATCTTTTCAGTAGGGATAAAGCTTTGAAAAAACACCTCTTGACGAACGTCTGAAACAAAAATATTTATGAAAAATTTGGTACGAGTAAGAAAGCAATCCCATACAAGTATAGCTATGATAAACAATATTCACTGTTCGTTTATTATTGCTGTATAAAATTTGAAAATGGCTTCCTTGACATTTGAGCATAAAAAGTGGATTACACATATTAAACAGGTTTTTGAATACTTTGATATATACTTAATAAACTTCACCACAATACCTCTTTGAAAAGCATATTGAAATTCAACAAAAAACTATTAATCTAAGCATAATTTAAACTATTCCACATTAATACTATAGCACATCTTAACCAACAAAGGCTTGTGAGTGGCTTTTTATTTGTCGCAATATAGAAGATTGAAAGAGTAAAAGTTTCTGGCGTAACTTGGTGGAAAATCTTCATATTGACGTTTTTTTTAATAAAACCACTTTGCTTTTCCACATAAGCTTCGTAACAAAAGTAAAAATAAGTTTATGTGGAAAAGCAAAGTGGTTTTATTAAAAAAAATTAAAAAACGTCAACAAGATTGAAAGAGATTTGAACTTTTAGGTATATGGCCCATAATTATTCTAGATTCACTCTAGTAAATTCATTATGTATACATGTTGTTACTTTGATCATCAACTGGTCCCTTTGCCTGATTATTTTGAAAATTTGAAGATATGATACACTATTAAATGTTCGCACATTGAAACATTACTAGTGTAAATGAAAGCATCACATTTATGCTATTCACCTGTCACAAAAACATTCCACTTTCCCCAAAGCACACCTCTTTTTCCTAGGTCATACGCCTGCATGAAATAATATTGAATATATAAGCAATGGGCATGCCAACATAGATTCCAACAGAAGTGTTGGTGGCGATGTTAACCCCCCACGCTGCAAATGCCACGATCTTCTAAGACCCTCAACCTCCCTTACTATCAGCTTCCATCCCGACACCACCTGCACCTCATAAAACATTATATATCACCTCTCCTGTAACTTCTGCCCTGCCTTCTAAGGGTGAATGTACAACCACCCTTTCCCTTCACATGAATAACCACTGCTATTCCACCAAATCTCCCAATTTCCTTAACCACCTCATCCCTACTTCCCACTGCTTCCCACAGCCAATCTTTCGATGATTGCTTCTCCGTTTCGGTGATATAAACCCTTCCCAAATCTGCAAGTAGCATAGAGGTGAAAACCAGCATCCAATAGCTGCCTACATATCCCCTCCCTCCCCTTGTCTATTTCCTATTGGTCCCTCACCTCTCCTCCCCTCACCCTTCCCCCGCACATGTCCTCTCCATTCTTTGCCGAGAACGCCGTTCTGATGATGACGGTCATGCCATCGAAGTGTCAAAATTACGTATGTGAGTGTCCTTTCTTTGTGTCTATGTTTTAAAAATCCTATGTCTGTGTGTTTAGATATTTGTTGGACGCCGAAGAGCGTTCCATTTTAGATATTTATATACATACACAGATACAGAAAGGTTAAAAAACTATAGGGAAGTAAGAAGGAAAGATCTGTGTTAACAGTTAGAGATACGTCAGGTAAGATGTAGTTGATGGAGAAAAGATCCAGGAGAGATGAAAGGAATATATAGAAGAACTGTTTGGTAAAGAACTAAGGCCGACAAGGTTAGACATAGAAAAAGAACATGAAGTTGAGGAAGATAACTTAGGTCCATGCATACTCAGCAATGAGATAGAAAGGGCATTAAGGGAGATGAAATCAAATTGGGCCGTAAGAGTAGACAACATTCCTACATAATGTGAGGACTACAGAGCAATAAGTTTAATTTCCCATGCAGCTTAAGGTGTTCTCAATATAACCAACAAAAGGATAGAGAGTAGGGCAAATAATTACTTAGGGGATGATTAGTTTAGGTTTAGGAAGGGGGGAGAGGCATGCATGATGATATTGCAACAATAAGATCACTAATTGAAAGGAATATAGAATACAGCCAGAACATATTTGCCTGTTTTGTAGACTTGGAAAAGGCACTTAATAGAGTGAATTGGTAAAGAAAATTAAGAAAGAAAAAGGCGAAGCTATACATTAAAATAGGAGGGTAAAAACTAGAGCAGGTGGAACAGTTTACATATCTCAAAAGTGTTTTGGATCAACACAGTCAAAGTAGTAGGGACATAAGAAGAATTGCACCAGGCAAAGAGGTTTTCCCGAGGAGGGAGTTGATGACAGGGACGTTGAGTAAGGATGTTAAGAAAAGACTCATCAAAACTTTGATATGGAGCGTGGCTATGTACAGCATGGAAACGTGGTCACTGAAGCAGGAGGATAGATGTAGATTGGAGGCTTTTGAAATGTGGGTGTGGAGAAGAATGGAGGTGAAATCACCGAAAGGAAAACAAATGAGAAAGTAACCATTTCAGCGAGTAAAAATCATTCGCCTTGACCGGGATTCGAACCCGGATCCCTCGATATCCGGCCGAGGGATCCGGGTTCGAATCCCGGTCAAGGTGAATGATTTTTACTCTCTGAAATGGTTGCATTATAATGCACACATAGCGGGTAACTCCGTTAAAGTTACTGTTACAGTTTCTTGAAATGAGAAAGTGTTAAGTATAGGGTGGACGAGAAGAGGGGTTTGTTGGGAGAAATCCTATGGAAGCAGCAAAAATGGATGAAGGTCATATTGATTGGCAGCGGGATGTTGAACGGGATGAAGGGAGTAAGGAAGTACACAGAGACAAAGAAGGACTTGATGTAGGGTAGGTTGTGGGATTGTGTTTTTTTAGGAGTCACAAAATTTGGTAGTTGTGTCCAACCAAAACCTACCTTAACAGGTAGGTTACTTAATAATATAAATATATACACACACAAAATTGGCTTAGAATATGGATGAGGCCAAAAACTGCAATATTTCATAGTTTTATTATTATGCAAAGAGATATATCATAAAAGCAATTCAGCATTAAATTTTCAATTTCATTGTAGATTATCCCAAACAGTCACAAACACAAACTACGTGACTGTGTAATAAGGCTATTGCATAATGAAAGAGATATCCCCATGCCTAGAATTAAATATGCAATGCTAAAAAATTTAAAGCATATCACAATTAATTATTCTTACCCTTTGTCCAAAGTGGTATCTTCTTACGTGGATCACATTCCTCATCACTTGAGCAATCCGATTTGTCTACAACACCATAGTCATTTGGATTATCAGGCTGCTTGGGGGAGACTTCTGACCAATGAGGTGTCATGTTATATCCCTTTGATTCTTCCTCAGGCATCGTGTAAGTGGAATTGAGCTCCAATTCTTTCACAGCAGCAATCTACAATGAAAATTCTCATCACACACAAAGGCATTGGTACATACATATTTTACAGTTTTCAGGATTGAGTTTCAATTGTTTACCAGTAATTAAGTCAAACTCAAACATAAAATCTACTCCAGATGCAAGAGACTGTATCAATATTAATATGATAACAAGTCAAGGACTAAGTGACTGAAAACTAAGATATACATTTCAAGGAGATTGTTGACTACAGAAAGAAATCACCAGAAATAGTCTCATGTTTCCTCTTGAGGATTACAAGGAATCGCATAAAAATACCTTTCTTCAACTTAGACAATGTTGTGGGAAATTAAAAAAAATGCATGGAACTGTGACAGGATTCAAGTAATAACTTTCAAAGAATATAAACAGGTTCTGGGATGTAAGGGCCATTCCAAGTCAATTCATCCACTGTCCATCATGAAACCCACTACCTTGGAGTTGGATGAAATTTATCTTGGTGTTGCGTCAGAATAATTTCAAAAATTTCAGAACAACACTTTCAGGGCTCTAACAGACTACAAATCTCTTAGAAAAACCTAAAAATTTAACACGTTGTTCATAATAACAGCAGGCAGGATAGACTACAACTATATTTTAAGTAATATGTCACAAAACGAAAATTCCTTTTTTAATTTTGAAAATCAAAATTTATACTTTTCAATACGCATACGTGTGCAAGTTCAATATTTATAATTAATCTGGTACATTAATATGGTCAGAAAGTTAGGTAATAATTAAGCCTGAAAATCAGTTGAAACATAATAAGTTATTTCATAAGAAACTTGTATGTTTCTTATAAAATAACTTGTAAGTATATTTGGTAGTTACATATGTATGTCACTACCATATTTTCTGCATATTTCGGTTATCAGTGTTTTTCAACTATCTGTGCTTCATCATGTGCCCATTAGAATGGATAATTGAGTTTACAGTATTTATCAGATATAAAAACTTTCAACACACAGTTTTTCTTAAAAACACTTTTAAAATTTCTATCTTACCGGCTTAACTGGTGTTTTCTTTTCCTCCACCACTGGTTTCACTTCTTTATTTTTCTTTTTCGCTAAATTCTTTGCCTTCTTAACTTTCTTAGCTTCTGTTTCCTTCTCCTTTTCCTCCCTAGTTCTTTTGACTTTTGACATCTTTTCTTCTCTTTTCCTGTAATTATATTTCAGCCATTGCTAATGTAATATTATGTATTCATTTGCACTGACATTATTATGATAATTACATTATGCTGCATATATAGATTACTTCAGAATTACAAAATGAAAACGAGAATTAGTAGTTAGTTAAAGGCTCTGGCATATCTCTTATGTGACTGTTATTATGGAAAAGAATTAAGAATAAGAACAAGATGACTTTGTATTTTGTGTATACCAATGAAGATGGACAACTTGGATCAAGTTATTGCAAGTAATGCAGCACAAAGGAGTAAACTGATAGGATAGGTTTCTTACTGTGTGAAAACTTCCTTTTGAAGCAGATGGCACCAGTAAGTATCGCAGAGGAAGAATTGAAATGTACAGTTATACTAAGCAAATAAAATGGGGATGTCATTTACGAGGGTGGTACAATATAGAAAATACAAGAAATGGCGCTCGTAGTATCGAAAATAAATTTTTTCCATTAAATAACACTCCTAAGTAGTCAGCTGTTAAAGTTTCAGTTGCATTCATCATACACTTTCACCGATGTCATCGATTGAAGTAAACAATTTTAATTTGTTTGTAAAAATGGATAACAATGAGTTTCGAGCAGTTAATAAACACTTGTATTTGAAAGGGTTGATGCCAAAAAAATCAAAGCTGAGTTGGACGAAGTTCATGGCACATCTGCTCCTGTGTTTGCAACTTTTTACAATTGGGTGAATGAGTTAAAACCTGGTTGCACATCCACAAATGATGAATGCAGTTCTGGACGCCCTGTGGAAGTGTCTACCCCCGAAATGATTGACAAAATCTACAATATGATTTTAAGTGATCGACGACTCTTCACGAAGTCCACAAAATAGTAGAAGCCATAGGTATATTGCAAGGTAAAGTAGCTTTAATTTTGCATGAAAAATTGGGTGTGAAAAAATCTCAGCAAGATGGCTACCATGTTTACTCACAGCGGAGAATAAATGCAATTGTGTGGTCAACTCTGAGGTTGTTTTGGTACTTTTCCGTCGTAATCCTGATGGGTTTCTGCGTTGATATATAACTGTTGATGAAACATGGATACACCACTACACTCTAAGAGACAAAGCAACAGTCAAAACAGTGGAGTTTTGAAGGCGAACGGGCTCTGAAGAAGCCCAAGACGGTCAAGTCAGCCGGTAAGGTTATGGCCACAGTCTTTGGGGATGCTCGCAGAATCACCTGCATTGATTACTTGAAAAAGGGAAAAACGATAACCGGATAGTATAATGCGTCATTATTGGAACTGCTGAGCAAAAAAAATCAAGAAAAAGTGTCCTCATCTGAAAAAGATTCTCTTTCATCAAGACAATGCACCAGTGCACACCTGCGCAGTTACGATGGCCAAAATTATGGAATTAAAGTTCCAATTATTACAACATCCACCATATTCACCAGATTTGGCCCCCAGTGACTATTTCGTATCTCCAGACTTGAAGAAATGGCTTGGCGGATGAAGGTTTACGTCTGACAAGGAAGTAATCGCCCAAACAAATGCCTATTTTGAGGAGCTTCCAAAACCCTACATTTTAGATGGCTTAAAAAAATTGGAAAAACACTGGACAAATGTATAGAGTTGAAAGGAGATTATGTTGAAAAATAAATAAAAAAATTTGCCCAAAAAATGTTTTTTTTCTAAAGACTCATTGTACCACCCTCATAATTTGTTTTTAAACTTAAACACCTTCTGTAGAAGGAAGGAGATGACTGAAGAAGAAGATGGGAGAGGAGGTGGAGGGGTAAGGATATGGTTGGCATGATGTAAGAGGTGGAGGAGAAGAAAAAAGCTCTCCGGAAATGGACTGAGGGGGCAACATTTGAGTACTGAATATCAATAAGCTTCAAAAAGTCATAAGCAGATTTGCTCAGTGTGATTTTAGTTTGACTGGAAAGTCGGTGGGTGGCAATAATTGACATTTGATAACACTTATCGAACAAATCTTTTTGGGTGGGGGTGAGCATTTTGGGACTTTAAGAGACTGGGTGACGGGGAAGAAAAATTTGCAGTTTTTTCAAGGAAATGTGGCAAAGCTAAAGGGAATGGAGAGGTCATATAAAAATTTGGTTAATTTTGGAAAGTAGATACATAGAGTAGAGAGATATACGAGGTGTGTTAAAAAATTAACAGGAATTTTTTCATTTCTCGGGCTTGGAGAGTCCGATTGTCAAACTTTTTTTAATTATGTTGTATACATACCCCTGAAGTATGATAAAACTTTCAGCTGTTTTCATTGTGGACGTTGTCTGTGACAGCCACTAAGGTTAGACGTGTTTTATGAGCCCAGCGATTTTCGTTTGTTAGAAGAAATGGATCAAAGAATTTGTATCAAATTAAGCGTAAAAAATGAAATAAAGTACAACAAAGTGTGTGAAATGTTAACAAAGGCAGGCTATGGTGAGTCTGCTATGAGTAAATCAAGAGTTTACGAGTAGTATAAGCATTTCCAAGAAGGCCGTGAAGACCTTGAAGATGACGAACGCCCTGGGCGCCCCAGCACATCAACAATCGATGAAAACGTGGAAAAAGTGAAAGAAATGGTTATGAACGATCGCCAAATCACAATTAGAGAGGTTGCTATTGATGTTGGCATATCAATTGGACCATGTCATGACATTTTTTCCAATTTTTTGGGTATGAAATGCGTGGCAGCAAAATTCATTCCAAAATGGCTTTTGCACCACAATAATGCACCAGCTCACACTTCATTGCTTGTTCATGAATTTTTGGCCAAAAACAATACCGCAACGATGCCCCAGCCTCCATATTCACCAGATATGGCTCCATGTGACTTTTTCCTATTTTCAAAAATTAAGAGAACCTTGAAGGGCCATTGTTTTACAGCCGTAGATGACATTAAAAGTGCATTGCTGAAAGAACTAAAGGCTATCTCAAAGATCGAGTTTGAGAAGTGTTTCGGGGATTGGAAGAAGCGCTGACACAAGTGCATAATCTCCAATGGGGACTACTTTGAAGGTGACAACATCAATGTATAAGAATAAATAAATATTATTGTCCAAAAAATTAAAATTCCCGATAATTTTTGAACACACCTTTTATCGTGTTAATTAGCGAGTGACCTGATGTGGTCATGAATGAAATTACAGGGAATGAATATTGATGGAAAACTAACTATTGGAAGGGTTGGTATCGGTGGGCTAGAATAATAAATTACAAATGCATGTAAAATAAAAAAGGGAAACAGATGACTGGCAAAATTCAAGGAAAACAGTGAAAGTGGGCCGAGGAAATATTCTAGCCTGTGCGAAAACACA
Organism: Hetaerina titia; assembly: GCA_037158775.1. Taxonomy (NCBI): domain Eukaryota; kingdom Metazoa; phylum Arthropoda; class Insecta; order Odonata; family Calopterygidae; genus Hetaerina; species Hetaerina titia. The sequence goes on from CM073771.1 coordinate 46,626,255, forward strand.
ACATGGGACAGAAAAAAGAAAGGAATTTAAGCTACTCACCTAAAGCAGTAACTTAATTTAATTACCAACTTCTCATGTAACCACGTATTTCCCAGGCAACTATATGTTAGATTTGGAAATTTTTGCTAAGCAAGCAGACTTAATATGATTGAATAGCCAGCCATTGAAGGCTAAAAGCCAGTACAGAAAGTAACATAAAATAATTAAGAGAAGAATACTTTTTTGTGGTCTCTGTTCGTTTCCTCAACAGCTCTTCCTTTCTTTTAACAGCCTCCATCTCCTTTTCCTGCTGCCTCTTAAGTTCAGCTTCTTTGTTTTCAGATTCAACAACCTTCTGTTGTTGTACCAATACACTGGCAGTATTCTTTGGAATAGCACCAGTTGGTTTTGCTTTAGAACTCTGAAACAAATTATGCATCTTGATTAGAATTAGAAATGATTTCAAGGATAGACATTAAACATGTTATAAAGGCTGTTTACACCTGCTTATTGTTCACAATATGCATTTTAGAAGCACAAAAAACCCAGGTTATAAAGACTGCTGGGCTACACCAGATGGTATGATCAATATAATAGATAACATATAGAATATATTTCCAATGACAACGGCAAGTGAGGTAAAATCTTAGCTAAATGGTGAATTTATTAAGTGTAGATGTGTTACCCTTAAATTCAAAAGGCCAGCATGCATTCTGAGCATACCAGTTCCCTATATGCTATTGGAAAAGTGATGATGCATACTGTATGGCTTGAATATACAGGCATTAGAAAATTTGTGCATGACAAAGGTCATATTTATACTGAGGATAATGATTCAGCAAGTGAAAACCCATCCACACATAATTGACTACTGTTGTCAACAATCCCTGAAAGAATCACATTCTTTCAGCCTTACACCTAAATATTCAGTGTTTCAGAAATAACCAAATAGACAAAGGCGTGAACTCAGATACATAAAATATTTTTCATTATTAGGCAATGCTTATCAACCATTCTTTTCACCATCTTTTTGAGAGACGGTTGAGGCCAATACTTTGGGAAATCCACTTGTAAAGAACCAAGAAAAAAAAACAATGACTGCAGGAAAGGATGGCAAAAAAGCATGAAGAAAGCAAAGTTCTTCTTTGCTTTCTTCATGCTCTTCAAATTCTTTCTTTGAGCTTTTTCACCATCCTTAGACACTGGTTCCTGGGGCAGGGAGTTAAGACAGCAAAGATATGTTTAAATTGTAGTAACATTTATTTAATTCCCATAGAAAGCCATTTAATGATTTTTGAGAGATATAAGACTTGAAAATAATATTGTTTTCTTCCATTTCAATGAGCCCACATTGGTTATAAATTTTTAAAATGTATTTTCAGTCCCAAAGGATGCACTGTGATTTTTCAGGTTAGAATTTACAAAAAAATATTTGGAATATACAGAAATGAATCAAAATAGTTTAATGTTCAACTAATGTAAACAAAATGGAACCGTCACATAAAAAAATTAATAGCTAGATGTATATCAATGTTTATTCACCACTGAATCCCAAAAATTCCTCAATACTGCTGCTAAATCACATCCACAGTAATTTTCACTAGGGTAGTCACTTTTCTCTTAAACTACGTCATCTTCATATCCATCTATCACATAGCTAATTTTACATTAAAAAAAAGACATTATGATAGCCTCATTTGTAACCTTACATCAGAACTCTTTCAATCACAAACACTAGAAATGGACAGCTACTTCATTCTCCCCATCGGTATGACATCATGAATTGTAACCAGAATCATGAAGTGCAAGAGATATATGAAGAGCATGTGCGTATAGATATGGTACATATGCACAGGCCATTTCTCTTCATATGTCTCTTGCACTATGACACCCCAGAAAAATCAGCTATATACGTATATATCACTTATTTTCTCACTACAATTAAAATCCTTTTTGTTGAAACATTATTCCTGTTCATCCTGTGATTTGTTAGCCAGTTCTTAAGATGCTCCTTAAGCTTTGGATTTTTAGGCACATGTGAATATACCTGTAAAGTTTATTTACTCTATAGAGTGTTTCAGGAAATACAATGTATTCGCAAAGTGGCAATAATCCAGAGGATTTATTTGAGAATTTTTAGGGAGTACTTTCAAGTAAATATTAACTTATTGCTTACTACTACCTAAAAACAGTTATTTTATCAACATTGTTAACATAGGTAATCATTTTCTTTGCATAACACAGGAAAATTACTTTAAAGTTTTTTCCAGCGAATTGGCTTTCGTAAAATAAGCCAAAGCTATATCCACATGCCCTCAGCACATAAGACACAAACTGATTTTAGAGTGCCCTTCTGATCAAAAGAGTGTTTATCTTATTGGTAAGAAAATTTGGTATTTAACATAGTAGCAACTTAAACATGATACTAGCTTAAAACAATTTTGAAAATGTTCACAGGTTTAATTTTAATATATAACTACATGAACTGTTCTGCAAACATTAAAAGCATTAAGTCCTGCAACTCAAATGAAAGTAAAAATTAATTTATATTTGTTTTTTTTTAATCTGATTAGGCACACTGGATTCTCTTTTTCCTGGTTTCACTTTGCAAGAAGCTAGACGGTAAGAATTATCCCACCAGCCCACATTATGGATAGAACATTGATAACACCACAGTCACTTATTTTCATTTGTTTTTTTATCAGAGTTACTGAAGTTATCTGAATACTACCATAAGCATTCACCTCTACCTTCTGAGTCTTGTCATTAGGCATTTGGAAATCAAATATATGAGTTTTATTTTCTGACACCTGGATTTTCTCAGCAGAAAGACAACCCTATTTAATGGCAGCACTTGTAATGCCTGCACAGAAATTCATACAATCATCAGATATATCCTCCTCCAGATTGCTTAAAGCTGGCAACTCACTGTACACTATATGTAGTTTTCAGCAAGGTCTGCAAGAGCCTATTAGGGAAAGTGGAATTTTGATTTCTTTACAGTTATGAATACAAGAGCTGTACAAAAATATGCGGGAAGTATTTAGAACATTCACCTACAGAATGGAAAGTTGTGGGTTCTATCCTCACATGGTACATTATGACAGTCCCATTTAATATCCAATCACACTTAAACAGCAGCACATCATTCAAAAAGTCCTTAGCCAAGTTGGTTCTTTTGAGAAAATTTCTTGAAATAAACCCGGAAAACCATGGACAAGGTATCAGGCAAAGGAATTGATTGAAATGAGGAAACCTGTTTTTAAATAATTCATTACCCAAATTACCAAAATAAACACCTTCACACAAACACTTTTAAACAAATTGTATAGCTGTGTCTCAATTAAGATAATTCACAAATGAGATTTTGTGTGGATCTAAAATTGATAAAATAAAATATTAATTTAATGTACAGAATTCAAAAATTAAGACTATTGTGAAGAGCTGTGCAACACTGGGAACTAATTCAGAACTTAGCAAGTTACTCTCTCAACTAGTCCAAGATTTGAGTGGATACATGAAAGCAATCTCAACTGCGTTATTTGCAAAATCCTTGTTTTATTTTGAAAGGTTTACCAATGTAGTCAAAGAAAAACTCATATGTGAAACAGGCTGAAGAGTGTAGCATGCACTTGATTTCTCAATTCCCCGATTTGAGGATGTATAGGGTAAAGAATCCCATGTTTCATAAGATCTACTTTTTTATTGCATGAGTACGAAGAAATTATAGTTACTCAGGAAGTGTTTGACATTCCTCACAATAATACACTAGAGTAATAATGAAAACTTCGTTGCAATTTTCCACAGTTAAAACTTTATTGCCGACCATGGTTTCGATACACTGTATCATCTTCAGGTGAGGGAGAGTACAAGGAGAAAGGATATATATACCAAGAAGGGGTGGCAGGGGAGGAGGGACACCCCTTCTTGGTATATATATCCTTTCTCCTTGTACTCTCCCTCACCTGAAGATGATACAGCGTATCAAAACCATGGTCGGCAATAAAGTTTTAACTGTGGAAAATTGCAACGAAGTTTTCATTATGTCTCGATTCCACAATATCACGCCTGATTCTTCACTTTTCGTAATACACTAGAGGATTTTGCTTCTGAGGGATATAAATGATATTCAATTTTTGCTGGGTTTTCATTTCAGCTTTTATAAATGGAGTGACAAGGGTGATTTTCCTGTCTTTCACTCCCTTACCTTGTGACAAAAACTTGATATACTTTCTCTAGAAATAGCAAAATTTCTGATACCCACTCTTTCAATACTTGCTTACTAAGCTTGAATCCTTTTAAGTCCAGGGGATTCACCAGCAGTTATTTAAGTAATTCCTTACAAACTAAGATTGAGTCATTCAATTGGCTCACTTAGCACTGCTACGTGAATTTTACAACCTTTGGTCCCTAGTTTATTGTGAAATTTAACCTTACTTATCAAAAATAACTCCAAGCTCAACATGTTGCTTAAATACAGAAAATGGATCTGATATTCTATAGCCAACTTGTATGAATGCTTGCACTTCAAAAAGGTATGACATAGCATACATACAAAACATTCATTAGTATAAGCACTGTGAAAACGTAATTGTAAAACTTACCAAAGCAAGAGACACCTCTGATGAAGCTTTATTAACTCTTCTGCTACGCAAAGCTTTGTAGGATCCTGGAACTTCCGGTGCACATTTTTGTAATTTTGAGGCCTTGTTTTTAGGAGTGCAGGTCTGAAATTAGCCACAGATTTGTCATTATTATCAACATTTAAAGGCTAATGGGCCTTGGTATAAATTATAAATCTGTTCCCTATCCATTTACATATGTTTTCTCCCTAATATCTAAATGAATTTAACACACAGCATACTTGTCTCAAAATCCATTATGCTGGGTAAAAAATGTGTAATCAGACTTCTATTTTGTGCAGAAGTGAAATGGAAAGTGGTAAAAAATAAACATATCATTAAAAAATATTCACTGAAACACATACATGAATTAATACAACCCATTCTAAAAAATAATCATCATTAGGAATAAAAAAAAGTGGAATATTTCATAGTTTGAGCATACCAAAATGTAGGGAGAAATAAGGTCTAAATTTCAAGCACAACCTATCTCTAAATATAACAAAAATTTGGACATCAAAAGCATGACAACACTTAATCAAATTAATTGGAAGGTACATCTTTAATTAACATGCATGATTTTACTTAGAGAACTGGAATTATGTACACTGAAGCATAATTTAGTTGTGGCTTAGTAAGATCATTCGTGGAAGCTATTCTTTTGGACTTTAATAATTTGTGATTGTTAGAGCTCCATGCATCATCATATTTATATAGGTAAACATTGAAAAGAGAATTGGTGGATGAGAAGAAACATTCACTTTAGTTGCTACACATCGGTAAACACATGACGAAAAGAAATTCCTTCAAATTTACTCTAGAATTTTTTTATTATTATTAGGTAATCTACCATCAGGTTAGAACTTCTTAATAAAAAAAATCATAATATATCAAACAAATACAATAGATTTTGAAGACACTAGTCTATAGACGTGACACCCCACAACTTTGGTCTTGCATAGCCAACCTCCTTCCACCAGTATTTCATCACTATTATCTCAACTCTTCCATCATTCTGATTCTTAAAAAAATGTTAATCAATATGGTTGACTATTGAGCTCAGTGTAATGACTAATACATTGCAATTAAAAAATTATCACAATTATCAATTCCCTGTTTATGGAGAAACGTAAGGGTGCTTCATGCATCCTCCCAATCACAACAGTATCAAACAAGTAGACCCTTCACTCTCTTTAGGATATAGCAATAGAAATGGGCAATCCATATAAATTAACAAAGAAACTGTAAACAATGTTAAGAACTATTCTGAATTTTTTTCTGTGAACCTTGATTCCCAGATAGAAATACAGATTTATTCAGAAGTAATCCAGCCCAAGAAGTATGTTTGCAAAGAAATACTCATGTCAAATTCAATTAATTTTAATAACATTCATTCGATGTTTTCAAACTTATTTAAAAATGAAAGAGACACCACGAATGTGTTTAGTGACTCTTTCACATTTATTTTTAAAAGACATGAACTCTTATAAAATATTCACCTGATATTATAATTGCAACAAAAAATGCTTAACTGTGTCGAAATCCATTATCACGGAAGTAAAAATACCAATACATCTTTTCGGTACCAAGGTACCGAATAAAATTGAATGGAAAGATACATTGGTATTTTTACTCCAGTTCAATAACATTAATGTAGTTACCAATGTTGATGATTATAACTTTTTTACAAAATGAAATCACAGACAATGGTTTGATGCTTAAAAATATCTTTTTTTCAATAGAAACACGATAATAAAACCTTAGCCCAAAGGGTGAAGTTGGTTCTTGCCAAAACAGTGAAAAGGTCTAACACAACGGAGTCAACATTACCAAAAAAAAAGGCACATTCAACATTTTTGATTTGGAAGAATATTGGCATTATGGGTACTCTTGTAAAGAGTGGAAGTCAAGGTGCGGTAACATAACTTCCCTTTTTGAAAGCATTTTGTGTTTGAAAAAAGGAAGTTATGTTGCTGCACCCGGTATGAGGGCACATCCAACTTGAGTCCCTGGCACTTAGCCCTCTTGGCTCATTGTGCCAATCCATGTTTAAACTACCATATTTAGACAGGGGAGGGAGCAACACAGTCAAGATATGCAGACCAACCATCCAACATCTGTCCAGACCAAACATTGCCTAACTTGGTGATCCAAAGAAATCAGTGTGTAAAAGTTGCTAGTCCTTGCTCACATTGGGGGTAATTCTTTGTAGAGACATGCAATACAATTATTTATTAGCACAGAGTTATACGTGGAGCAGATTACTATGTGGTCTTGAAACCTGAACTTTGACAAAAATGAACAATGGAGGTTTTGGAAGTATAGATGTGAAACAATGTAAAAAAATGAATTCAGTTCAGAGGAAGACATATGGTATCGTGAGAGAAGAAGCAAAGTAGTCGACGGAATTAGAATAGGCTGGAGCAATAAATCGAGGAGATACTGAGTGGTGGTTGGATAATGAAGGCAAAAAGTTGTGTAAGGCGGAAAGAAAAAGAAGATACTAGGTAATTAGGACAGCAATGAGATTTGAATAGCTGAAGAATGAAAAGATATTGGCAAATAATGCACATAAATGCTTTCGATCCCATAAAATATTATAGGTCATTTAAGGAATCTCCAATATTATAAGAAAGAATTATTTATGCTTGAGGTATTTTTAGGAAGATTACTTGTACAAACAACATTACAACATGTATTTATTTATTGCACCACCCTCCACTTATTTTAATGCCTCCAAACATTTGCAGCATGTGCAGATTCCCAGACCTAAACTGAGGTTTATCCCATTGAATGTTCCAAAAGATATTCACAATGGCAACATTTCAACAGTTGTTTGAAAACAGACCATTATTTTACAGAATTGAGGAGACAACGGTGGAAGATCACTTCTTAATTCTCTCATGCATATCCTGTATCTACCTCAAATCAACTCACTTCATTGTCTCCTTAAGTATTACCATAAAAAAAACCATAAACACAGTAATCAACCCGAAGGTCGGTTTAGTAGGTGATGGTAGAGCTCACCCATGTACCAAGCCCGACGGCGTGTGAATATTCACACATCAGGGTAGGGGGGCCACTTCTTTTCCCTGTGCCGGTTATGGTTTCCCAGGAAGATCTGGTACCCGAAAAATCAACTAGCTTGGGTGGAGCTGCAGGTGCCCAGAGTTCCTAGGAATCGAACCCAGGACCCTCCGGTCAGTAGTCCAACGCTCTACCCACTAGACCACCACGACCCAGTTTAAGTATTACATTGCAATATAAATTAAAGACATGCTTTCATATACTAACAAATAAGATATCTACTGAAACTATAAATTATGAAGCAGTCGAAACTGCCACATGTACTCACAGAAGCTGAAATGGATTTAGACTTGGTTCCTGGAGTCTTGTCTTCTTCATCTGTCATCCACTCATCATCCGCTTCATCCTCATCACCTTTTATTTCTTCATCGGCACTTAAATGGAAAGTGAGGTTATTCTGGTCTTCTTTGGGTTTTTTACCACCAAATGACTCTGCAGGAGTGTTGGATGTTTTTAAAAGCTCCTCTACCATGCCATCCATTTCATCTACCTCCATTGCACTCACATCCTCATCATCTTCTTTAATGGTCACTGAACTAACTTTTTTATAACTAAGTTTAATTTTACTACTTTTCACCAATGGAGAACGTGCTCTTGTCAGTAGTTTATCTTCTGACGAAACAACGCTAGTTCCAACAACTTCCCTGGAAACCACATCATTATTATGACCATCACCAGGCAATGCACCTTTTTGAACTGTTTCTTTACCCTTACTTTTGGTTTCTGTAGGCTCGGTGAGATGTGAGGACAGCTCCTCAAATGCCTCAACACGTTCCTTCACTGTGCTTTTGCCATATGGGCTAAATAATAAATTCTGTTTCTGTTTCTTCTTGAATAACAGGCAATCAGTTGGGACTGGAGATTTGAGGTGATCTACAGATTCTCCAGAGCCATGAATTGTGGATTCTTTTACAGCAGTTGATCTTGTTTTTCTTGTGCTCCCTTGGGTGTGTTCTTGTGGTATGGCAGGTTCTTTTCCCACCAAAACTGACGAATTGTACTGGAATGAGGTCTCAACTTCAGTACGAAAACTACCATGGGCATTAGTAAGAGCAGTGGAACGATTGCTGGAACGGGTGCTGGCACGAGTACTTGCCCGAGTGCTTGCAGAGACACTCACACGCCTGCTGGCACGGGTTACCCTCCTAGATGCCCTTGGAGCCGATTCTTTCACTTTCTTAGTGCCACGACGACTCTTCTTTGATTCAGTACAGAAGGATGAATCAGAGTCAACATTGAGAGTTACGTCACTTTGACATAACACAGGAGACAATGCCTGGGCTGTTGATCTGGTGGCCCTTCCTCTGGCTGGTTTAACAGTCTTGCACACATTCTCAAGCTGAATGCCAGTCATTCTAGAAGACCGAGTAGCTCCACTACTCCGAGATATATTTATTTCTTCTTCTAAATCTCTATTTTTTCGCTTTCTTATACGCATAGGTCTTTCTTTAGGAGCTGGCATTAAAAAATTTTCCTTACCTGTAGAAAAAGGATAAAATAAGGTATATTCATTAAATTGATATTTGTACGCAGAGTCAAAAGATCCTGTTGCTTCAATATGTAAATGACAAAATATTACCGCATTTACTAAAATTAGAGTTATGTGACAAGTTAGAATAGACAAGTAGAGTTACATTAGGAGCAAAATGGAATGTCTAAAAAAAGAGGCTATAAAATTGGTGAGCATTTTCACCTAGTTCTAAAAAAATTTGAAACAATAATCATTTCTGTTTCTACTACTTCAAAATGCCTACTTTTATCTAAAAATAAAAGTAAATTCTCAAAAGAAAAGTACCTAAAGTGGTCCATCTTTTTAGTCCACCTGTGACAGTTTGCATATCCCTAAATACTTAGCATTACATTTTCTCTTAAAATTAGTAAAGGATACATTGAGCATGTCTTACCAAACCTACTTACAATTATGGGCATGATTAATTCCTGCCATTATTTTTTATGGCAGGAATTATAATTAAAGCCACCTGTTATTTTCAGTCAATGGCTAAACTTAAAAAATATATAAAGCATATGTTATTTAAATAATTGTCACTAAACAAAACATCTGGGATAACCAAATATAATTAATGCTAATGATGATAGTGAAATAACATTTCAGACATGAGCTATGAAATATATTATTAGGACTCATCAGACATGAAACCTTACAGAATAGTTTAGCTAATAAAATTACAGCGACAACTATTTTTGCTGACATCATCAATGTACATTTCATTAATATTTTGTACATAAAAATGGTTCAACAGAACAATTTTTCCGAAATTATTAATACACTAATTTAACAGTTTAATTCATTTAGCTAAAGGAGTTTCTCAGGAGACATAACTAGGACTTCTTTCCATTTTGTTTATCAGTGACTTGCCAATTAATCTGTACGGTAGTAAACCAAAGTTACATGCTGATGATTCCTTATGCATGGTTAACTGTATCACAATAATCAACCATATAACCATGGCAAACTCGCCCTGCAGAAGATATGCTCAACTGGAGCAAATAAAATGGCCTAATTATTGACTACAGCACAATGGTATATATGATGTTCCACAGCAGATGATCACTGCAAAATCCCAGCCCCTTTGCTGAAATCACTGAATCAAATGAGTGGAGCCTGAGCAAAGACTGTAAGGAGACTGTTCACTGTAAGAATCCTTAAAATCCTGCAACTATTAACATAGCTATCAACTCAAAGGTCAGTCTGATAGGCCAGAGTAGAGCTCACCCAATACTAATCCAATTGCATGTGAAATTCATACATCAGGGAAGTTGGATCAGTTCCTTTCCCCATGCCACCTACAGTTTCCCTGGAAATTCTGGAACCCATAAAGTTGCACAACTTGGAGGAAACTGAGGGTGCCAAAAGTTGTTCTCAGGAATTGAACCTGGGTCTTCCAGTCAGTAGTCTAATGCTCTACCCCTGGATTACAACCCTCACCCTTAAAATCCTGTATTAATCTCAAATTCATTCACATTAAAATATGGTATTCTGTCAGGTGGCAAAACCTCCAAGGCCCTCAGCCAACAAAAGCAACCAGTAAAAGCTGTACCTCTGGTTAACTACCACACATTAGGAAATGAACTATTCCAATTTTCGGGTTCCCTACTCCCTCCTACCCCTACATACCTTCCTACTCATTCTTCATCTGTGAAAAGCCATCCTTATTTTCTCTCAATTTAAAACATCACCACAAACATTAGACTGAGAGGTGAGTGCACATTCATGATTTAAAACATAAATTGTCAAAAAGTTCACCATCATGATACCCCTTTCCTTTTATAATAAGATCCAAAAAAATATCACGCACCAAGGCATTAAAAATAAAACAAATTCCTAAAAAAAGAGGGATTCTATTCTAACCAAAACTTTCTGGAGACTTTTTGAACTTTTTCCCAACTTGCCTTTAATGGTACTTTTCTTATTTCCTTTATTCCAATGAATTTTTATCTAAATTTGTTTTCACGATTTAGCTTTATAATTGTTTTATCTGTAGCATCTCATCAGATGAAAGAGAGAATGTACTTTTCCACAGAATTAATACATGGAAAATTAATTCTACAGAGAAGTACATACTCCCTTTCGTCTGAGGGATATAAAAAACTTCCACAAAGTGGCACCTGACCCTGTACAGCTTATATTTATCACACTTGGATGATTTAATATTTTAGTATAGGTATCCTGAGAATCAAAATTGTCATGTTTATTCAAGATATAGTAACAAGAGATGACCATATTTACCAAAATGGATGTATTGGGACAAATTAACGATCATAACACAGCAAAATGGAATATCTAAAAAAAGAAGGCAATAATATTGGCGGGCATTTCCCTTGTCTGCTGACCAATCGAGCCAATTAAACATAAAATAATATAAAGAAAATAAGAAAGGAGCCATGGGGCAACCATCTGATCTTTTTCACGACTTTGTATTTTTAGTTAATGTTCACTTGTTTTATTTTTTATTGAATCACTTAGTCAAACTCATTCTTCCTACATGTACTGCCACATATCAATAGTTCCCTCAAACATTTCCTGTCCATCCATAATGGTGGAAATGATCTTGGCCGCCTGCCTTCTCCCCTAAAACTACTACTATTACTTTTTCATTACGTCCTGAAGATGATTGAAATGCCTCTATCACTTAGGCATTAGTAAAATACTGGCCTCAGGGTTGACAGTCTCAGCTAACAAAATATATTGAATTGGTCATGCTTTTAAAGAATTATTTCCATTATTCATTACTAATCACCAGGAACTGTCTCAAGAGATTTCATGCAAAGTAGCATTCACTCTAAAGATTACATCAGTTCTTAAAATATTTAATGGCTTTTTACCAAATACCATGCAAAGAGTACTCATTTGATTTGGAGTAAAATTACCGGGTAGTGTAAGCAAACAACTCAAGTTTGGTACCACTGAATTTATTATGGTTTGTGACAATACATAATTCTTTAAAACACTGAATGTGAATGCACGGGCATTTGCCATTAACACAACATAATAATAATACTTAACGGGCTACACATGCTACTCCAAAACCTATGAAAATGACATGTTTTCAATATTAAAAAGATACTACATGAAATAAAACTTATGAAAATAACTGCTTGCAGGCTCTTATTTATTTCATTCACTTTATCCACCCCATGGGAGTAACAACAATGTTCAACAGAGCCTTGAATGGGCAAACAACCCCATCTTAACACGCCACAGCATTAGAAACGTTTATCCTTATGTATATACTGAGAGAGTCATAAGGCTGTATGCAACACCAATATTGCCACAAATGTATATATCTTGAAGGAAAATATCACAGATGTAAATAATAATGTAAATGAATAAGCGAAAACAAACAAAAACTGAGTTCCTTCTCCTCCTTGAGAAATATGTGACAATTCAGAATATGTGTTTCATTACGGTGTGTATGTTTTTGTTCATTCTTATTTCATCGTTTGCATAAACACATGTGCTATAAACTTGAAACAATTGATCTTTATGAATTAAATTTAATCCAATTTTAGATTAAGGATGATAGATTTCTTGGTTTAACTGCATTACAGTTAGCATAAGAGCATAAGGTTATATAAGAAATGATAGTCATCAAGAGTGATAAAAATATGGCCCAAATAATATTTAAGATCTTTATTTTTTTCAAATAATATTTTGGATTCCTATTAATTCAAATTAATAAGCAAATGAAATGTAGCTGCTGTCTTCTAACCATCATAATACATAGTTTACCAATGAAGATTTTGGATGATTCATAAAAATAATTATGCACTTTCATAATATCCTAAAGCTATTAGTTAAATTCCTAGAAATAGTGGGAGATACTGAGACAGTTTGCTTCACATTATTGCTTTCTTTGGCTGCTCTATATTTTTGACCCCTCATCACTCTATTAATTGTTATCAGAAGCAAATACACAATCTCCGCCTAATCACAGATAGAATATCAAACAACGATTTCTTACCTTCGACACAAGATTTTTTCTTCGAAGCTGTCCCACTAGTAACCGTGTACTTCAAAGTAGTATTGCCATCTTTCATCGACTCATATCGGTTACTTAGTTCACGAAGTGCATCCAAGTCCTGTAATAATGGAATACCAGTTAGCGAGATGTCGAATGGTATGGACATGTTTGGATCGAATGGTGAAAAAGGCACATACCCTAGCATCTTCCAACACGCATTTCAGAGCCTCCTGCACTGGTGGACCAGAGATCAACTTATAGAATACCTCCATTTCAGCTTTTTACTCTTGAAAAGTATAATTTCAAAACGAAGCTGTAATAAAAAAACAAATAGGCAAAGCACCAAACTGTATCAACAGTTACACGAATATTGCCGTAGAAATTGTCCTATACGCAGGTATACGAAATCACTAAACCACAATATCAAATAAATGCTACATCCAGAGAAATGGTAGGTGACCGAATTTTTTACTTCACCCCATCAATTATCCCAGCACGTGTTAACTTGCAGTCTCTTAGTATTTTAGTGAAGACACTTAGAATTAAATAACCGATTCAAGTTAACAAAAAACTAAACTCTTCTTCAACCTAAACTAATAATTCTTCCCGAGTGTTAAAGGAACAAATCCTTTACAAAACACACCACCCCTAATCTCATTCACATAATGCTACAAAGTCCCATTTAAATATATAAACACCTTTTCCGTTGAGACGGTTCTTGATGTATATGACAATTCCTTTACCGCCTGTTTCTTGACGTTTGAAATGTGTTCCGCTCTTCCTATTGGCCGAAAACCTAACCTTTATATTAGCGACGCGTATAGGGATTCTTGGTACTCAGCTTCCTGTGGGCAAATAAAATATGAAAGGGAGAACCACAAAAACAATTTAATGTACAAATAATTACGAAACCCCGAAGTACTAAAAATGAATTAATTTGGTATAAAACTCAATTCACAGAGTTTTTGCAAACAAATATTGAAAGATATCAAACATCACAGGTTAGAATCTTTAAGCTATTTAATGGGGATTTGTTTATTATTATTAACGTAATAACCCTTTTTACAGAGAGACAAAAACATATTCATTCTATGATTATAAAAAATCGTGTTAGTTAAACCATATATCACTCGAGAACGGCTGTACCGATTTTAATGATGTTTTGTTTTTTGGATACGACTCAGCCCAGATTAGCAGAATAACCATTAAAATATCGTAAAAGTATCGTACCGGAAAATATCGTATAATCTCGCTTCATCGAAGAAATTTCAACATCGGAAGCAAGTCTACGCGGTTATCCATTAAAATATCGTAAAAGGATCGCATCGTATCGCTTCATCAAAGAAATGTCAACATTGGAAGCAGGGCGACGCGGCTATCCATGAAAATATCGTAAATATGTCGTAAAATATCGTGTCGCTTAATCGATGAAATTTCAACGTCGGTAGAAAGCAACGTGCTTCCTATCATTTGGGACGGGACAATGGCTGAAGCAACTATTTATGCATCACCAAGTCAGATACGCACAATATTTGCTATCATCCTTTCGACATGCTTCCCATCCAGTCCACATGACCTGTGGAACAAATACAAGGATAACAAAAAATAAAGCAAGCAAAGTACTGTCTATTGAAGTTGATGGGAAGGTACACAGGTAAAAAATACCAAATTTTTGGGTTTCCACATAAATTCTCAAATCTCTTGGGATGAGCACATAAGTACTTTAACCAGTAAGCTAAGCTCTGCCTGCTTTTTAATAAGGTCCATTATATCCACAGTTTCAGTGGCTGTTCTCTGTGTACTTTACTATGGAGAATTTTATTCTCACATAGCCTATAGTATCCTTTACTGGGGTTCATCTTCTAAGGCCCTGATCATTTTTAGGGTCCAAAAGAGAGCCATTTGGCTCATGAGTTTTGCGAAACATGATGCCCTTTGCCGTCCCCTGTTTAAAAAATTGGATGTACTGCCAGTATTTATATTTTTCAAGTATCAGTACACACAAAAAGAAATCTGAGTATGTGAAAAATTGTGGGGAAATAATAAGGGGGGAAAAAAACTCCAAACAACAGTATCAACTCTCGTCAGACTAATTGCTGTGTTGGTTTTTCGCGGGAACCACGAAAGAGACCAAAACACAACCTCTCAACCAAGAATACCCTCTGTAGTGGTTTATGGGAAATTAATTCACGCCAGGGACCACACACAGCCACAAGAACACTATCTTGTTTAGAATCCTTCACGAGGCTGTGGGACCCCGTGAAAGATTCTAGGTGGAAAAGTAACCCTTCACGAGGCTGTGGGAAAGACCCCATTAAAGGTACCAGGATGTTCTACAAGTACACACTCTGTGCCTATCCACGAAGGACGAGCACAGACCACACACACTAGCACTCAATAAACGCACACACACTCTCAAAAGGGCCCAACTTGTGGGAGAATCTGAAAACAAGCAGAGCGCAGACAAGAATATGCGTCAAACACGCGTGTTTCGGCCACAAAGTGACCCTCTTCAGCAAACTGAAGGGAAAAAAGCACCTCCAACACAAGGTTGAAAGTAGTGTCATACTTATTTTTTTTGGTTTTATTGAATTTTTTTTCCTTATATTATTATAACGGCATTATTATGAGCATGCCTCGTAAAATTTGTTAGAAAACCAATTTGCACTTCTCCACAAGTTAGTAGAGTTAGTGATGTACAATGTGAATCAGTTGACAGAACCATTATCAGGTGTGAAGTACAAGAAGTCCAATAGTGACTACATCATATTTATACATGTTTCAAGAGTTGAGAGTAGTAAGGTAGGTGGGTACATTTCGTATTGGTATTAGGAACAGGAGTAAGGCATGTACCCGCATACCTTACTCCTGTTCCTTTCTACTCCTACCCCCCCTGTAGGACATGTAGAAATATGGCGTAGTCACTATTTGACAGGCCTTGTACCTGATGATGGTTATGTGAAACAAACTGTGTAGTATGGTACTAATAAACTTTTAAAAAATTCCAAATTTGTTTTCTCATAATGACGTACTTCCATTATATATCACCTGAATTGATTGAATGTATATATTTATTTATTTCTTTTAAAACATTATTCACACACAGTAGTAGCGCCAATTTGCGGTGAAAAATATAACAAAAATATGAAAGAGGACAAAATACAATAACGGCGTAACAATAAATAACGAGAACCAAACATGGGTGGGGGGAAATACTTAATTTGTTGAGAGGTGGGATAAAGCTTGGGTGGTGAAATTATTACATGATAAATAAAAAGGATCGACAGAATGAGGGAGTGAATTTTGAAGAGAGGAGAGGTGAAATAATGGTGAGAGACACTTAGTGAGAGATATCCTAGGAAAAGGTAGATGGAGTAGGGAGTGGGTGGATTGGGTTGGTATCCTGAAATTGAATAGAGAGCAGTTCCATAGTTGAGTTTAGGGTGTTGTGTCGGAGTTTTAAATCAGCTATAAGTCTGCGGATTTGGGGGCTAGAAATAGATAAAGAAGACAGAACAGCATTTAAGGACATATTGTGGAAATGTGGGACTTGTGTTTAACTATTTTAGCAAAGAAGTGAGAGATACAATCGAGGGATTTTAGATTAGTTGGGGCTGAGGTGGACCAAATTGGGGAACAATATGGTATTATGGGAGTGACAATTGTTGAGAAGCATGAATGGAGTGCTATCGGATCTTTAATTTCTGTGAAGAAGGCATAATAGGGACACTGCTTTATTTTTTTTACAGTCTGATTCTGGTCGGAGTGATTTAGTTTATGGTCGGTTAAAATGCCAAGGTCTTTCATGGTTATTACTCTATTGAAGGGAGTTGAGTCAATGGTGTATATATTTTGTACTACCAATTTTTTACTTTATAGGCTATTAAAACTACCTTGTACTACTTATTAATGTACCTTGTATCACATCTGACCTCATCAGATTTGAGGCACTGGACTCAGACTGATAACATATATATGGAGGTTTGGTTTTCTTAAACTTTCCTTCAGATTTTTATGTATACCAAAATTCATTGATAAAATTCTCCTCTCCAAAAAAATTTCATATGATGTCCACTAAATGGCCTACAAAAATGAATCTCAGCCAACGTATATTCCCCTTTTCATAGCCTAGAGCAAGCAGCTTACCAACTCTGCCTACAAATTAATTTCTGGCCCAATTTTGAATTTTTCTTCTGATTGGACTAAAGACAGTAAACAATAATTAATTAACACAAAAAGAAAGCAAAATCCCTTACAGCTTAGCATAAAATATCCCACCTCTTGCTTTTGAGACCAAATATTCTTCTCCCCCTTCCCCATATATGACTACTCTTTGTACCCAACCATTCAAAGTCTTCAATCCAACCCAGGAGATTTTATACTATGCCATATCCTTCTAGCTCTGTGAGAAATTTGCCATGAGGTACTTTGTTGAAGGCTTTCTTAAAATCTAGAAAAACTGCATTCACTGGCATATTGCTCTCTCTCATAATAAGGATATCATGAACAAAAAGTACAAGTTATGAATCGCAGGATCTACCAATTCGGAAACCGTGCTGATTTTTCATTAACAATTCAACTATCGAGGTGTCTCACGATCGATCTAGCAACTATATGTTTCATAACTCTGCATGAAATGGATGTGAGGGAAACAGGTCTGTAATTGCTCAGTTCTTCCTCGTTTCCCTTTTAAATATTAGTGTTATGTTACCCTGGTGTAAATCCTGGAGACAACAAATATTTTTCAGCAGTATCCCGAACTCTACTTGAGGTGCCTTGTGGAAAGTACTTTGAGTGAGTACAACATGAGTTAGATGGGATGTTAAACTGCGGACCCCTTGGCACCTTTTGACAAGAGTAGGCTAAGGTCAACACTAGGTTTCTCTCCACACTTCCTTACCCATCCATCCCTAATGGCGGAAATGACCTTAACTGTCGGCTGCCTCCCATAAAAACTACTACTGGTGTTAAATTAGCCGTTTTCCAATCTCTTGGTACCTTGTGATCTGCTGCCAACTATAAATATGACTTCCAGATTTTGTGCAATTTCTGATGGTAGTCCCTTAAAAATATGAGCAGGCCCTATGGATTTATTAGGCTGAATAGTTTTCAGCAAACATTCAATTCCATTATATGAGATTTCAATTGTGGGCGTTGGTTGCCCAGCACGATTTGATAAGCTATCAGAGATATTCGGTGAGACATTGGTGAAGACACATTGAAAGAAGGAATTTATTAAATTGGCCTTTTCCAAACTTCTGGTTACTCTCTTTCTGCTTTATCATTTTTGACTGAATTACCTGTCAACATATTTCCCTGGGTTGGGGTAGGCTTCCTAAAAAGCATGAAGGTAGGTGGAAGTCCTGAAGAAATGACAAAAGATATCTGTGTCATTGAGAGAGGAAGCTCTCTTGATGCTGAGATGTTAGGGCCTGCCCAAAATCTACCTTTAAATGAGTGTAAGACATACGATTTCCCATTTGTAAATTCTCAAATAAAAAAACAATTTGAAGGACAGATAAAGGCAACTCCCTTATAACCTTAGACAATGTTTACTGTGTAAAAGTCTCAACTTTAAAATCCTGGTCCCTTAACATATGTAAAAAAACATATGAAACTAGAACTCTTTTCCTAACCTAGTAAATTCAAAATTTCCCATGGCATTTGGGGTCCGTTTGTTAATAAATTATACTTTCTTCAAAAACTTTATATATCTCATATTTCACGTATCTGTTACAATCAACTGGCCGACTACCTCCTAACACACTAATTTCAAGATTATAGTGGGATCAAGAAGACTGGCACCAATTATGCAGATGGGATTGCCCCAAACCCAGCTGTTTGTAAAGAGTGTAAATAATAACTTCTCAACTTACCCAATCGTGTTATTAGTCGAAATAACTTTACAGCAGAATAAATCAACGTAGCTATTCTTAGAAATCATTGATCAAGTTCAATAATTACACAGCAAAGCGAGTTTTTTTAACATACTTAAATAAAAAAGAGGGTATACTAATGCTTCATAAGCATTAATGAATGGCTTGTTTACTATTACTCTAAATTTGAAAGCTATCAACACTTGAATGGCGATTAAAATTTAACCATTTGGGACTTATGGCTTGAATATAAACGTAAACCATACATGCCGTTGTCATTATTTGATTTTCAACAAATGCTCACACATGATAGTGTAACTTACAAAAATCTAGCAAACAAAAAAATGAATGATCTTATTCTTTTCCAATGAGAAAATAACTTCACAGCCACGAGTTGATCGGTGATATATCGCTATGTGTTCATGCTTTATTGAATAAAGGAGTCACCCGTTTCACTCACGCCAGGAGCGCTGCGATGTAACGGCATCACGTGACCCACTAGTCTGAGGAATGGGAGGGGGGGAATACTCCTATGAGGGTGGCAGGGCCCATATCTGAAGTCGTTTATTTCCTCGTAATGCTGAAGCTGATATCCTGCTATGCTCGCTGAACGGAGTGCAAGAGGTGTCGTTTAAGCATCTGTACTTGGTATGAAGCGTATAGGGTCATTAATTCACCTAGAGTCTAGAATAGAACGTTTTAAACGTCAATGTCTTTATTTTCTCATGGAAATATTCGTTTTGTGCAGTAATATGTTTTTCAGTAGTCATTTAAATTAAATTTGACAGCGTGACCAGCCAGATGGTGTTACGTTAATCAATTATTATTAACTGAGTACTAGATGGTGCTCAGTTAATAATAATTGATTCATAGGAATGGGGTCGCGTTCATCCTTTTGTTTTTCCATTTATTTGTGAGAGATGGGTACTTCCTGTTGCCTTGACGTATGAAAATTTTTATTCTAAATCATCTTTGCTTCTCAACACGTTGTATGTACCAAAAATATAATGGCTCAGCTTTCAAAATATTCAATTTTTTGTGATTTTCATGCTTCGGAAATTTTGTTCAGTTTCTAATATTCCAAAAGTGAATTTGGTCACCCTTGGTTCTTGATTTTAAGAGAACGTGTTATAATATTACAACTTTTAGTGTGTGAGCCTTTTGAGTGTTAATATTTATTTGATGGGAGTTTTTTGGAAAATAATTTCTTTCGTGTTGACCGAGTGTAGTTTTTCCTTCGTTTTATGAATAAATTCTCCTGTTTGTGCCTTTTTCTTATACCATTCGCCCGTTCAATTCTTTATTTAACTTCAATTTTCCAAAACCTGTACAGGGATACACTGCTGGGTGTCAACAGGTGCTCTTATGCATTTGTTGTGAAGAGGTGACACCCATTTGTCACCTGGAGCTGTTTGCACCGTCATCCTGCTATCAAGCCCCAGAATTTTGTTTCTGCATCATACAACGTTACTGATCATCCGTGTTAAATTTAGTAGCACTCGAGCGGACGGGTTCTTTTAGAGAGCCGATAGTGATTGGTGTTGTAAAAATTCGTGGGCCAAAGATCTCTAGGTATAGTGAAATGGAATTTGTACAGATAAAAGATATAAGGCCTGGACTGAAGAATATTAATGTGGTGTTTATAATATTAGAAATCGGCCACCCAACTGTCACAAAGGAGAATCGGGAAGTACGAACTTGTAAAGTTGCCGATCACTCGGCATGTATCAATGTCTCTCTTTGGGACGAACCAGGGCAGCTTTTAGCTCCTGGGGACATTGTTCGGCTGACGAAGGGTTATTCCGCCATTTGGCGTAATTGTTTGACCTTGTATTCGGGGAAAAATGGAGATATACAGAAAATGGGAGAGTTCTGTATGGTTTTTACAGAACAGCCAAATATGAGTGAGCCCAATCCAACCCCCTCTCCATACTTCAATCAGGGTCCTCCTGCAGCGGGTGGTGGGATAGGAGGAAATAACGGTTCAGGGAGTAACAATATATCTGGTGGAAATGGTAACAATGGTGGAAATAATTTAAATATCAATCCAAGCAATGGTAGTAATGGTGGATCTACAAACAATCAAACCCCATCCTTGGTTAATTCAGGAACTGCACCATCTGCAGTTAGTAATCGGTCACAAAATAGTGGTGGGACCACACAACAGAACTCAATTGGTAACAAAACTTCCACGCGCTATGGAAATGATTCTTCAATTCAGGGAAGCACAGGAAAAATATCTAAGGGGAGATCCTGAGGCCGAGTGAGCCATCGAAATGGTACCAAGTCTGAGCGAAGATGAGGTTAGGATGATGCCATGTAAGCTTCAAATTGGCATCACCAAAAATCAGGTTTAACTTTTGTCATCAATTTTTAAAGACTGAAATCCAGAATATGAATTTTGTAAGGTTTTTAATACTTCTGGGAGCGATTCTGTTTTGAAGAGAAACTTCGAAATAAATTGGTCTGACTTTCTTTTGAAGCACCAAATGACTTAAGTTCACATTTGAGGGCTGTTAAATACAGTGAACATCTACATGTTACAACTTTCTAATATGTAATATTCTCATGAAAGCACAAACTAAGAACTATACATTTTATAAAATGATTAATGGCACAAATTTTTCTGATTTGGGGGTATTTGAAATTTTTTAAGTGTATTTTTATTATTGCTGGAAAATTAGCTTGTTATTTTCCATATGCATACATTTATTTCCTGTCATTAGTTGTCAATTGAGAGTTACTTTTCCCAACTTCATTGAAACATGCTCTCAAACAATTTTGAATGAAAATATATTTCTCCCCTCTTTAAGATTTGTTCAATAAACGAATTTGATGGCTATGTAGAATTCTCAACGTAAGGAACATTTCAAAATAGTAAGGTGTTTCACTGACAAAAACTGTAAGTCATGATAGCTACCTCGATATCCATTGTGTACACAGGTTTTTAGACAGGACTAACAATCCATGTATTTTATGAAATATAAACTTGAGTGATGACTTTGAAAGACAGCCAACTTGCAGTTTGGACTGGTACTACAAGTGTATTTTATGAATAATTTGGAAAATTTTTTAATTTCATATGTAAATGGAGGTATCTAAAATGCTCCTAAATAACTGTCATCCATAAGGTCTTCCATTCAATTATAGTTTTACGTTCTGTGAAAATTTACTATCGGTAGCCATAATTTGACATAAATATACTTCGAAAGGTTATGGCAATCTTTTGAATTGATAACAAAATTGTCAAGGTTTTATTTAATTTGAAATGCTGATGTAAATATTGTAATAGGTAAACTGTTGACATTTTTATTAGGTGCTGTACGTAAATGATGTTAAGCCATCCTTGTTCATTTTCAGTTCGTACTACACCTTTGTCACATTTCGTCATTCTTAGAGCTAATTCCCCCGTAAAATGTTATGTTGCTCCCATAAGCCCTTACTCTTTATGCAATGGTTGAAATTTGCATGATTCTTGCAAGTGTCATTACAGCCTTAAGTAATTTGCTTGTCACCCACTCAGAAATTAACTGAAATCCAAAAATTGTTTTTGAAAAAGATTCTGAACACATTAAGGAATAAAACATTGTAACCTCTTGCCATAATCTTGAACAGCGGTTTATTTTAATAGGAATATCTGATATTTCAGGCCTGGCTAATGAAATGGGAGAGCGGTGCAGGTTGTCATGCCCAAAATTACATCATGAGTGACCCAAATCACTTGGCTTGTAATAGTGAACAAAACCCCTTATTTTTCAAGTGGATGACATCATTTATGGATGGTGCCTCAGTGTTGACCATTGAATACCCTCTGTTTATTTATTCATATGACATCACAGATGGCTTATTCTGCTGTTTGTGATATACATGAATAAAAAATACCCTGTTTAAACTCTTTAATATTTGTAACTTCAGTTCATAATTGGTTATGGATAGATGTTGCTCAACACTAGAGAACATAATTACCCATAATGTAAAGCATCATGCTTATAAAAAATGCTTAATTCGCTGATGAAATCATTTCAGATGAAGAACTTGTTGTGGTATCAAATTTTCATTTGTACTGCTTTGTATTGTTTTAGAAATTAGCAATGAAAAATAATGATTAGTTTTTGTCATTAAGACCACGCTACAATTGTCAAAGTAACTCACCTGGTGCAATCGTTTTCAAGGAAAAGTGTGTTGGTTAATAGTAAATCCTAATTTGGATTTGCATTAATGCATAAAAAAATGGGTTTATAATAATGTGAGAAATATATTTTTGAGTCTTTTGGACGCTTAGGACTAGCATAAATACTGAACTTTTTTCGCCATGTAAGGTTTTTAGTCAAGTGTTGAAGCTGATCTACATTGGGCAGTTTCACCTCAATCTGACTTTTTTTATGATAAAGAAACTTCTGGATTCAAATTAGCATGTCATTATTTGAGAAACAATTCTCTGATCAAATATCAGGGTGATTTATTATAGAATCATAGAAAATTGGATAAAAATATAACAAGCTGCAAATTTTCTAACAGCAATACAGATTGAGAGAAAACTTGAATGGATGAAGTAATTAATTATTGCATTGGAGGGCAATTATATAATTGAAAAAATACTTATTGAAAAATTCCTCGATCTTATGGGGTTGACCAGACATTAGATCTCAACTTTTCTTGAGTTCTCGATGCAGTTGCTTTCTCCATATAACACTACTATAAACTCGTTTGTCTGCTTATACATGGAATATACATTAATGCAACCTCTATGTTTGTATGGGGCAAATACTGATGGCATCACTTTCGTCCTCAATTCCATGGTCATCAATGTTATGTGAAATGATCTCAATAATTTGATGCCTCCCCAAGTAACAACTTTGAGGAAGTACTAGTAGATGAGAAAACTTTGGAAATAATTTTTCAGCTATATTTATCTTGCCAAGGACAATTCTATTCATTTGCTAGCTATTGCTTATTTTGAGAACAGTTCACACTGGTGGCAGCAAAGCTTCACCCAAGCTGTTCCTTTTGGGAATCATGTCCCACTATGTACCACTGGTGACTTACGGTTAGGAGCAATCTACATCCCGAATGTGTGAATTTCACACTTTCTTCATTCCCTAGTTATGTCCTCCCCTAATACTTCTAACCAACATTCTGGTTGCATGGTTTGCAATAGGAATTATATTACATAACTGAATAATAATTAGTTGGTAATAACTTGAAATTTAAGATACACAAGGATAAAAATCGTAAAACAACAAAAGTATTATTGCTAGTCGTTCATTAGGGGAACATTGGCCACAGGGATGCACATGGAAGTTTATAACAAAGGCAACCTATTTTTTTATAGTTGATAGATAAGTTTCACCATGGTTTAGGATTCTATTGGTATCCCTCTTTCATGCCATGAGGAGATAACTTGTAATTGCAGTGTTGAATAATCCCAGTTCAATAATTTATTTTATAAAACTTTCACATTACAATCAAGGTGAAAAAATTACATTTATTTTCTTGGAGCACAACTCAAGGATTGTCTCAAGTAGAAAACCAGAACTCCAAAACTTGCAACCTGGAGTGGTCAATGATAAAAATGGGTGTCTTGTCTTGAAGCAACAATTCATAATACTGATATGAGGAAAAGAACACCATTTTTAGCACTAATAGAGCACTCCACTGCTTGTGTAAGTCATTTTGGAATGTCCACAGAACCTTTATGGCTGATAAAAATCACCATTTCATCATTATCACTAGGAGGTGAGTGAATGTCTCTTGCATAATATCAACAAATCATGTATAATGTTTTTTTTTGAAAAAAACTAAAGATGCTCAGTGGAACAAAATATATCTTATAATCACACAGCATTGATTTCCTCTATGTTGATGTGTGCAATGAATCTTAACCGCATCTGAAGAGCTGGTCTTAATTTTCTGATAACACCCTCCACCTCTGCTTTCATCATGTCTCCAACAAACATGTATTTGATGTGGTATCTACAGCAGGTTAAGGAATATAAAATTTAAAAAAAAAGGTGAAATATTCAGAAGTGGAAGAGGTCAAGCTCACCACCCTAATAACAAACCTTCTCATGGAGTCTTCCATCAATTGTCATCTCACTGGCATATTAAAAAAATAAACATTTTGACATATATATTTTTCAAAGAATTTAAAATTAACAGATTTCACAATTATCAACTCAAGTTAATCATTACCAAACCTGGTACTGAAAAATATAGAAAGAATTGGGCATTCAGGGTCAGGTTGTCCTTTCAATTTTTAATATTACTATGATTTTGTAAATGTGAACAATTTCTGCCCAATGCATTTTCACCACTTATTCATCTCGACTTGCCAACAATGTAAAAGCAACCGGCATTGTATAGAAATTGATGTCTAATGTAGAAGATAAAGGCATGAAATATTTATAATAACTACATTCCATAGTAGTGTTATATTGCAACATCTTATGAAACACCTATCTTAATTCACCATAAGTTTCAATTAAATAAATTCAACATATGTACCTGTTTTAGAGGCATTTGAATCTTTTGAAGTGTATTATCACAAGTTTCCAAACCTTACCAAATTAAACTAGCTTTATAAAATCAAAATTACAACAACTTAACCCCTACAAATATGGGTAGAGTTTTACACAAGCTAAAAGGATGGTTTGCTTCAGGGCACCATGTCCATTTTATTGCAAAAATCTTAAAACATTCTCGTCAAAATAATTTTATCTAGCCACTCTATTTCAGACAATTCTGATGATTAAGAGCTGTAAGGTCAAATACATCCATGCACAATTTTGTCCGATTTGAAAGCCATTATGTTTTTTCTAAAACTTGAATTCTGAAAAACTTTATTTTTCAAGTTCAATCAATTGTTTGGCGTAAATTTTATCATTTCTCTTATTTTTTTTGCCTTTAATGCCTAGCAGTAAATAAGTTCTTTTAGATTGCCATATAACTACGCAGCAAGAATATCCAAAGTTACTTAAATATTAGAGATGGTTTTAATTTTCCATCCACTAATAATAGCTTCATAGAGTGCAAAGACCAAAGCCAGAAAATGGAGACCCTATAGTGAGGCAACAAGCTTACCAACCTAATCATTTTACTAAGTAATAACAACCAAAATGAAAATTGATGTTAGATATCCAAACAATTCACTCCAAAATGATCATACACAAAGAAGAGAAGAAATCAATTACCATGACCATTGTTGCAAAATTACATCAATACAGGGTCTGTGCAATAAATGAGTGAAGTGGTGCAATCTGGTGGCCATGACATGGACTATAACCCTGTCCACCGGTGGCCCTAGGTGCCTGAGACCCAATGAGCCATCTGTGCTTGGTGGATCATCGAGCTGTGTGGATCGTGCCAGTTATATTAGTTTCTGTTGTCCTTGTTTTTACTGTTCATCGAAATTGATGATATCACGGAGCAATGAATCAACATCAAGTTTTTTGGTGAAGTGTGGTAAAAGTTATCAAGAAATTACTGAAACGTTGACAGCTGTTTACGGTGATAATGCTCTGAAGAAAACATTTGTTTTCAAGTGGATTAAGCATTTTAAAGATGGCCGATAAGAAACCACGGATGATGCAAGCCCAGGACAACCTTCAACCACATGCATTGATGTCAACATTGATCGTGTATGGTCCCGTGTCCTTAACGATCGTCGAAAAACTGTCTGAATGATAGCTGATAAACTAAATTCAGGAAAATCAACAATGCACATTATTTTAACCAAATTTGATTCAAGGCAATGGGTGGATCCTTCACCATGACAATGTACCTGCACATTCAGCATTGATTGTTCGCCAGTTTCTGGCCAAAAATTCAATCACCAGGTCTCGCCCCCTGCAACTTTTTCTATTTCCAAAATGCAAAAATGTGATGAGGACCCATCACTGGGAAGATGTGGACACAATGAAGCAAGAAACGATGAGACAACTAAAAAGCCAAACTGCCGAGGACTTCCAAAGGTGCTTTAAACAGTGGAAAAGACGATGGAATAAGTGCATGGCCACAAATGGAGAGTACTTTGGAGGGAACAAAATCAATGTAGAATAAATTTTGCAAAATAAAGTTTTTATGGCCTCTATCTATTGGGCAGACCTCATGTACTATTATTATTGGTATTCTACCGGTTAAGGTAGAGTTTTTATAGATAACTTGCCTCTCCAAACAGAACATAACCTGACATCCAACATTACATTTAATCCTTCAATTCCAATTACCTTCTTCCTCCCAACATGACTATCCTATTCCGGACCTATTCTTTATTTGCCCAATGTTCTTTCCTCTATCAGTCTTCACCATCTCATTACCAATAAGAATGCTGTAAAAGTCTGTCTGTGTCCATCTTTCCTGCTTCCTTTTGCTTATTCCAACAATCCCTTCTCCTCCTCCACTATGGTCATATCCCCTTTTGTTTTCCTTTCTGTTTACTTCATCTTTTTGGTCCTTTGCACCCACATTTCAAAAAAGTCTACAATCTATACCCATCATCTTGCCTAAATGACCATGTTTCCACATCCTTCAAAAGTATGATCCATATCAAAGTTATGAAGAGCCATTTCTTCACACTGAATTAACTTCCCAATTATCAATTTCCTCCTCCTTGTGAAAGCTTTTCAGCCTAAAGCCACTCTTCTTCTGATGTCCCTACTACTTTGACCATCTTGTTCTAAAACACTTCTGAGTTAACTCTTCTTGGAATGCTTCACACAAAATTGTATCAATGAAAGTCATGTGAAGACATGAAATGGAACAGGTGTAAAGCACAAAGAATTTAACAATTGTGAAAAATTGAAAAAGTTAGTTGACATAACATAATACATATGCTGAAACTACTAATTCAAAATCCACAATATCATTGAGCCAATTTGAAAAATATCTGACCATGTCATAGGAAAATGAGATTGTCTCTTTAGATGAAGAAAATTATTCCAGGAGAAAATGTTCACAAGTATGTTGCTGTTGTATGTATGCTGTTGTATTGTTGCTCACACACAAAAACAGTGATCAAAGATCAAATTACATGACTTTCAATGGTGAAAATAGATTTGATGATTAAAAAATAATTTAATGAGACCTCATTCCAGGTAAACAATCAGTAAGGAAAAGCATGGTTCCTAAAGGGTATAGTATAAAAAAATTGGCATTTATAGCATGCAAACTCAAAAGTTACTCTCCGTGAATTCAGAACACCAAAATAAATCTACACACATGCTACAGCATATAATACTGCAAAATTTGTATGAATATTGAGAAAGGATACAGCAAATCACATATTGGATCCATATATCTGAGCACTGGAACACTTTTGTCAACCTGTTCCAATGACTCGTATAATTGCAATGTGAGATCCATCACACAGCGTGGATGATCTGTATTGAACCTTTGAAGAAATGGGCCCACAAGATGACAAAGGAAGAGTAATTGTTCTTCACTGCGAACCAAAGGCCTCAAACATTCCTTTACAAACCTATAATAAGAAGAAATGAAAATTTTATAATTAGCCTATAGTAAATTATTTCTTTATTTAAAGGAATTGCAACAGAAAAGTTATCAGACAGATTTTTATAGCCACAAACATTATGACCTCTCAAGGGGCTTGTTTTTTCATTTTATTCTTATAAAGTAGGACTAAGACCTTCATACATCAAAAATTTAATTTGTTCAATGTGCTGGCAATTCTTTTTTACTCTGCTGATTCACAGAAACATCATTCTAATGACAAATCACTAAGTTTGAAAACTTTTTACAATTAATTCATAACATATATACTAGGTTTTTTGCCATTCTGGCATTATTATGTTCTTACAACTGCAATAAGTTCTGGAAAGAGGCTATTAAAATATTACACAAACAGTAAAGAAAATTCTTGACAACCCCTAACAAGACAATATCCTACCACCAGGTTGGTTTAGTGT
This sequence comes from Hetaerina titia, assembly GCA_037158775.1. Classification (NCBI taxonomy): domain Eukaryota; kingdom Metazoa; phylum Arthropoda; class Insecta; order Odonata; family Calopterygidae; genus Hetaerina; species Hetaerina titia. Next base: position 46,655,225 of record CM073771.1, read on the forward strand.
GTGAACTGAAACTAAGGTTAGTTTGATAGATGAGGGTAGAGTCCATTCAAAATGCCTATTGTTTTCCCCCTATAGCGAACTGTCACAGCATTCTCCCCTCTGTCATCCTCTTTAGCCTATGGCTTCCCAGTATCTTCTGCATCCACTTATCTTGCCTTCTTCAAATTTCTCTCAAATGCCAATTCTCTTCTACTACCATGGGACTTCTAGTCTACCCCAATGTAAGATAAAGTAATTGATCCACCAAGGCATTGGCCATAATGGATATGAATATGAAATTATATTTACGGATATGGTTTATTTCATGGCTTTCATGACTGAGTGACCACCCTGCTTAAAACATCAAAAATGTTTTGAGTTTCTGGGTGAAATCCACAACTGATCAATTTAGCTACATGCTTTCTGCTTCTAACATAAAGCTGGCCTGAACTGTTTATGTGTAGCAAACATTTTCTCATTGGTGATAAAAAATAAACAATTTAACCCATAGAAGATGCATTTGACACAACATAGTCTTCACTATGTGAATTTTATATAGATTTTCAAGGCTGAAATGAAAAGTCAGTTAATGACTTCATGGTAGTTTTTGCAACCTGTTCTACACAAATAAACCTAAAATTGGTTGATGACCAAATGAAGAAATTAAGCATGTTACTTTCTGATTTAAATGTACCAAGAATGATAATATTAATTCCTTACTGAGGAACTGTGCTGAGTTGTCCCACACCAGCATGGTGCCACATGGAATGCGCCAGGGCTAAAGTATATGAGAATTTGTTTTCCAAAAGAGATTCATGAGTAGTTGAAAAGTTGAACAATTGGAATGGTGTATTTTGGTATGTCCAATGAGCCAACTGGGGACATCCCATCACTTCAATCAGACAGTCATGAAGCACAGACCAATACGATTCTGGCATGGCAGCCATTATGAGCCCAACAGAATTAATCCACATTTCAATCTGGCTGGATGGAATGACAGTATACCTTGATAATAAAAGAAAAAAAAAGGTTACCACAATATCATGACAAACTTAGTAATTTCAACACAAAAAAACATCAAAGTCTTTTTTAAAAAAAATATTGTGCTGTCAAGCATGAAATTATTTGGATTGAGTCGAAAACAGAATAAGATAATACAAATGCAAATAAAATAAACAATCATAGTAGCTAATAAACAATTATACATTTCATGAACTGCATCGAAATCAAGAAAAACGGCCAATAAAACCTGAAGTTATTAACAATAGTCAACACTTCAATAAACTAATATAAATTTCCATGTAATATATATTTGGAAATACTTACTTTCTCAAGATTTTACTATTTTTATATGATTACATGAAACAAAAAGTTTTTCTCATGAAATGTATACAAAATGTGTCAAATATACATTGAGGTACTTTGATTTCTCGCTTGGGGATATACCACTAATTATAAACAACTCAATAAAGTTTTGAACATTTTGCTAAGAACTTTTTACAGTTCAGTCAATAATCCATACCCTCTTGCTATGACATCCAGTAGACTGCTGCCCACTGTGGCAGGAAGGATGGGTAAGGCCATTAGTTCTACACAAGTCACGTATAAAACATGGGCAGCAGGATTAGGAAACTCATTAAAACGCCAATCTGTGGTTGGAAAATGAGGTTTGCCGGACATAGCTAAAATATTAGAATTAAGGCATATAATACAAAATTGAATGGCAGACTTCAAAACAAAAAAGAAAAAATTATCATGGCAATATTAAATTTTCCTTCTTACAACAGATTTCCATAAATAAAGGACAGACATCCTGTTGCAGACATAAATAATTACTTCCTAAAATCTTTTTTCTTTCTTCCTATTCCAATCTTATAAGATCTGAAGTTAATTTCTCACTGGACCTGAATAAGCTTTTCTGGAAAAACTGAATAAGTTTTTTAGTGGATAAGAATAAAATCAAATGAAACAATTACATGTGTATAATAGTCACTAACAGAGAGAGAAGAAACAATGTTGAGGCACTCGTGGATTGTGGACATTTTAGGCCTAAGAAGCAGCCCCTTCATCCACAAGTAGAATAACTGTTTGCCTCCTGGCCCCCAAATACCCACAGCCCATGTGGACACATTCTACTTCTTCTTTAAATAGGGACTATTTTTAAATAAACTAATTTAAGTGGCTATAAGAGCAAAGTTCTTCATATAAATAAATATATACATAAAATTAACCAAATTATGATACACAAATGAGGCTGCAAAATATATATATATATAGTCACTTTCTTGGAAAACTCACAAACGTGCACAATAATGTAAATTCACTAATAGGAATTAGGAACAGAACTGAGCAGTTCAGTTCAGATCAGTTCTGTTCCTAATTCCTCTTGAGAAAGGTGGTTGCACCACCGAAAATTCGAGAACCAGTGAGTCCCTCTTTTATATGTTTTAGTTTCTGTGTTTGTTAGGACTATTAGTGAATTTACATTATATATATATATATATATTTTGCGGTGGTCTAGTGGGTAGAGCGTTGGACTACTGACCGGAGGGTCCCGGGTTTGATTCCCGGGCAAGGCACTTTGGGCACCCGCAGCTCCACCCAAGCTAGTTGATTTTTCGGGTACCAGATCTTTCTGGGAAACCATAACCAGCACAGGGAAAGGAACTGGCCCCCCTACCCTGATGTGTGAATATTCACACGCCGTCGGGCTTGGTACATGGGTGAGCTCTACCATCACCTACTAAACCGACCTTCGGGTTGATTACTGTGTTTATGGTTTATCTATCTATATATATAAATAAATTCACTGATAGTCATAACAAACACAGAAACCAAAACACACAAAGAGGGAAAACTCACTGGTTCTCGAATTTTCGGTGGTCCAACCACCTTTCTCAAGAGGAATTAGGAACAGAACTGAGGCAGAGGAGGGCCCGAAAGCAGTGGTAGGAAGGAGAAGAGGAAAATGGGGGAAAAGAGGGGAAATGAGGGGAAAAGGGGGAAAAAAGGGGGGGGAAGGCATTCGAGGTGAGGAGTTTGGAGGGGTAGTGTATGGCGCGGGAATTTTTAAAAAGGTGGGGATGATATGGAAGTTGTTGGGGGTGGAGGGGGATGAAATTATATGCATAAAGGGGGCAATTAATGTCTAATATTAATACCTGGGCGATTCCAGGAATCCAAGAGCCAGATGAAAGCTAGCTCTATGTTTTGAGTTTCAGTGGAGGGTCTGAGTGTGGGAGGGATGCTAAGACGGATACTTTAAAACATTGGTCAAAGGCAGTGTTGTGTTCAGAGGCATGTTTGGGGATTGGGAGCATACCAATAAGGGAGGAATTGTTGCATGAGGCTCGATGATTATTGATTCTAATATTGAGGGGTGTGGTACACTGTCCAATGTAAAAGGCAGGGCAAAGTTGGCACTTGAGTAGGTAGACAACATTACTGGAGGTACACGAGGAGTAGGGAATTGGTGGGAGAGAGTTAAAGAGCGGGTGGGAGAGGGATGGGATTCTGGTTAGGAAAATAGGACATGTTTTGCATCTAGGTTTATTGCAGGGCCTGGGAGTGATTTTGGAACGGGGCGAGGATTTAAGAAGTGGATTGGTAGATTTTAGAAGATCTGATAGATTGGCGGGGCGTTTGAAAGTGACAGAGGGGCATTTGGGGAAAAGGTTGGTGGTGGAATTGTGGTTTTTGAGGATAGGATAGAAGTCCTTTAGGATAGAACGCAGAGATTCTAGGCCAGGGAGAAACGTGGTACAAATTGAAAGAGGGTGGTTTTTCGCGGTGGTGGAAGGTCTGGGAGTGTAAGTATGTCTACGGATCCTCTTATTCAGGAGGGATTCAGGATAACCTCGTTTGAGGAGGGAATGGTGTAAATTTATGAGGAAATTGTCTAGGGAGTCAGGGTCATTGCAAATTCTGTGTCCCCTTATGGAAAGGGAATAACGAATGGAACGTTTGGTGTGATATGGGTGACAGCTGTTGAAATGTAAGTACTGTTGTTTATTTGTGGGTTTTATATGTACGGATGTGTGAAATTTATGGTCTATAAATGATATGTTTACATCTAGGAAGGTGATTTGGGAGGAGGAAACTGTAGACGTGAAGGAGATAGAGGACGAAGCATTAAGGTTGGAAATGAAAGTTTTCAGGGAATCAGGACCATGTGGCCAGAGAAGGAAAATATCGTCAATATATCTGAGCCACAATAGCGGTTTCAGGGGTTGTTGTGACAGGAATTTATTCTCCGCGAGACCAAGAAAGAGGTTTGCATAGGACGGGCTGAACCTGCTACCCATGGCACAACCCTTGATTTGTAGGTAGAATTTATCATTAAAGGAGAAGGAATTGCGGGTAAGAATGAACTTGGAAAGGCTGAGGAGAAAATCTGTGCTGGGGATGTGTGGGATCTGGAGGTGATGGATGTGGGAATCTGGCTGGGGATGCCTTTTTTCCCCCTTTTCCCCTCTTTTCCCCCATTTTTCCCTTCTCCTTCCTACCACTGCTTTCGGGCCCTCCTCTGCCTCAGTTCTGTTCCTAATTCCTCTTGAGAAAGGTGGTTGGACCACCGAAAATTCGAGATCCAGTGATTCTCTCTTATGTGTGTTTTGGTTTCTGTGTTTGTTATGACTATTAGTGAATTTACATTATTGTACACGTTCGTGGGTTTTCCAAGAAAGTGACTATATATATATATATATATATATATATATATATATATATATCTTCAAACTTGAAAATCCCGCCATACGGCGAACAAATATTATTTTCGCACATAGAAATAGACATATAAGGAAATTTCCTATCCCCTTTCCTTATATGTCTATTTATACATATATTATTCTCTCTACTCCTTCCAGTTTTCTAATAAGAAATTCGAACTAATATAATACAAGTACAATACCACAAACCATAGACTATTAACAATATACTGGTTTATGCATAATTATTTTTGAATTGAAAATCCTTAAACACATATTTTTTTATTTTATTATTAGATTTATGATGGACTGATCTAATACTACTGGTGCAACATCAATAAAAGTTAGCAAAAATCACATTGATTAAAAATAAATGTATTTACCTTCTGATCATATTAATAGAATTATGTGAAGATAAAAGTTTAGATGAAATAATAACATTCAAAATGAATGGCTAAGTCAGAATACTTGCATTTAACACATCTATGAAAGGATACTTTCCACAATTCGGCGAACAAGCCGGACATAGTAATCTAAATCAGGTAACCAAGATATATCATCGGGCTGTCGTTGCATATATCCTTGATATGCTTCTGACAAGCTCCACCCATGGGGTCTGATTTCTCTAAGTGATCCCAATACAGCTGAAACCAATCTTCTTTTCAATGCAGGGCGATCTCTTAATTTTCTTTCATAATAATGTAAGGTGTTGTATAAGTACGTTACAGGGCGATCTATGAACGGAAATGGCAAAAGAAAAACATCACAGTAAAGAGCATGAACATAATAAATTCTCACTACAAACCGAAATATATTTTCCACAACAATGAAAAATAGGAACCAATTTTTTTGATAATGGCAATCCATTCCACTTTCATAGATCAATATTCAAATTGAAATTTGACATCGCACATCCATACACATTCCTGTGAAATACATACTGGTCAATCAGGTTATTTTCACATGCAGCTATATAGAATGATTAATAAAGTTCATAATTTTGGGCTTAACTTGATGGAGTTCTTCTACAGGGGAGGAAACTTGAAATAATCTTCATAACTGTGTAATTCCATGACCCAGGCATTGCCATATTGTGAAATCTTTAAATGCCAGGAAACATTAAAATTCATTATTCACACTTGGAAAGTAAAAGTGGGGGTGACACTTTAAAAGGGGGGCATGTAGCAAATGGCAATTGATTGCCAATGGCAGTTGCAGCCTATGTGAAATGTTCATCAAAAACTTCATATATAAACTGATCAATTTGGAAAGCAGATTTGGAAGCATACGCTTAATAGACATCAGACATGAACTTAAAATGTAATTAATTCCACTTTGGACAGTTGGAGTTATCTCTACCAACTCCTACCATCTTCTTTTCAGAAAACCACCAACTTTCATGTGATTAGACTAATAAAAATCTCTCTCTCAAAAACATTTGATGAAAGGGAATTGGAATACATGTAGATTAAAGTATAACCAAATTACATACCCCTTATTGTTAACACTAATTGCCATGCCACCCACATAAAAATGCAATTTATAACATATTCCAAGTTACTCATGCATGGGAAAAATGGTTCAGCAAAAAATCTTGAAAAATGAATTTTTTCCAAAACATATTGGAGATTATTGGGGTGTTAGCATGATGCTGGGTTTGGCTGCTATCTAGAAAGATAAGGTATTGCACTATCTGTCTATATACTTTCTACCTCATATAATTCTATCCAAACTATACCTAGTTACCTGACATTTAACCATAACTACTGTCATAAATGGGGATGGAGTGGCCTCGTAAGTAGGGTGCTGGGCTACTGATTTGAGGGCACAAGTTCGATCCCTGGGGACACCACTGGGCACCCTCAGCTTTATCCATGCTGTATGGCTTTTTGGGTATCAGATCTTCCTGGGAAAACATAATCTTACCTGATTTATCTCTAACTGTTAGCATAGATCTTCCCTTCTTACTTCCCAATAGTGATTTTACCTTGCTTTATAGCACACCAATTTCACCCTTCCTCTGCAAACTTTCCATATCCTTGCATAGTCTTCCACCATGCTTCTTTTGCTTCATTTGTTGCCCATCTCAATTTATTATTTAACTCTTTGTACTTTATTTTGCCTAACTCTGTGTTTACATTCTTCCATTTTCTTCTCTCATCTATCTTCGTAATCATCTCATCAATGATCCATGGTTTCCTTGTCCTTTTCCCATTAAAAGTTCCTATAGTTTCTTTTGCAACTTTCGATATCCCTTCCTTGATACATCCTCATTTTTATTTGATAGTACTCAGCTCTTTACCCTAATCCATGATTTTTTCTACAGCCTGTAGATACTCCTTCCTTGTTAATCCAATTAATGCTTCTAAATTCTATTTCCTAACCTGCCATCCCTGCCTTATCTTTTTGAAACGGACACTACACTTCATAACAACTAAATTATGATCAGAGTCTGCATCCAGTCCTGGGAAATTGTGTGAATAGATTACGCTGTTCCTAAATGTTTCGAACCATAATGCAGGGTGCAGCAGCATAACTTCCTTCTTTGAATACGTTTTGCATTTGAAAAAGGAAGTTACAATGCTGCACCTTGTATAATCTAACTGATACCTTTCTAAGTCACCTGGCATTTTCCATGCATACCTACACATTTTGTGGTGTCTCAACCAGGTGTTGGTGATGACTAGCCCGTAAATCCTGCAGAACTCAATTGCTTTCTCCCTGTGGCCATTTCTTGTACCTAAACCATAATACCCCACCTCATCACCACTCTTCCTTTGCCTACCACCGCATTCCAATCTCCCATAACTATCAAATGTTTTCCTGCAGGAACATACCCGATTATGTCCTGTAACTGATCATATACCCTATCGACCTCTTCCTCCTTATGATTGCTTGGTGGCATATATATAAAGCTGAACAATGACCAAGTTCATCGGATCTCCTTTTATTTCTATTAGTAATATTCTATCCATTTCTTGCTCTATGTTGACTACCCTTCTCCAACCTTTTAATTCAATATTATGGCAACCCCTTGCTGGCTCTCGTCCCCTCTGCTGTATATTATTTTATAACTACCTCTCCAGTAATCCCCTCTATCCTTCCATCTGGCCTCACATAGACCAAAAATATCCGCATTTCCTCTTCCCATCTCTTGCTTTATTTTCTCTTATTTTCCTGTCATCAACATTGTCCTAACATTTTAAGTTCCTATTCTAACTAACTCCGTCTTCATCTTCTGCTCTGCTGCTGTCAGTTGTGCTTTGCAAGGTTTTCTTGAGATGACAACCATGGAAGTTTTACCTCTCCTGCTCCCAGGCATGGCATATGACCGATTGGATCAAGGCTTGTGATTGCCAGGACTCATTTTCTCTATACTGCCCATCGCATAAAACATGGCAATAATTATTGAGGTGGTTTCCCATTGCCTTCCACAATAGTATTTCTAACGTGAAACCACCACTCAATGACCATCCCACTGGGATCAGATGTCTTTGCAGCCACCTCACTGAGTAACAGATGCTGCGCAGACTACCTTTTGTCTGGCTCATAACGTTGGACCAATCTGGCATGGGTGACCTGACCAGGAGCAATTATCATTGCTCCCACCATTCCAGCTCTAGGGGCCACAGTAACGCACAAGCCCATCCACCATGCGAAGGCCGTAGTCCATTTGATGGGATTCACTGCATATATAGCATGAATTGTAAACATGTGGAATAAATTATAGCTTGACACAGGGAAAATATCTTGAAAAATTAACCTGTTCTATCAAATGGTTAGAGATAGTGAACTTCAATGAATTGCATAATATATTGCTCAATAGCACTGTACAACATATTGCAAGCTAATCAGGTACCTTAAGATAGAGGTAACATTTTTGACAAGAGTAAGCATGTTAACTTATCCTAAAAACACTATTAAAGTAAGACAAAATTAAATGTACTGACCATGGAATTTATAAAGGCATCCCAAGTGTTCCAGCAATGTTTCGAGAGACTTGGTTACTGGTGGCAGTTCCAAATAACGATGTATTACAATATCAAAAACCTGAAACACAAAAACATACCCTTTAATATTTAAAAAATGATATATCTATGATGCTTGGGTATGTCTATACACATGTTGAATAAACAATACTGACTCTTCTTTTTCAAAACTTAAAAATGGGTGAATTTCAAGAATGCTTTAATATGTACGCATGTTTTTTAACTCAAATTTTCTTCAATGATAGAGTACAAAACGTTTAACAAATGTTAAACAGTTAAAAAAGTAGAAAGTATGAAATAAAGATTCATTTCCAAACATACTCCCAACTATCAACCACAAGCTAAATATCAGAATGAGTACCATTCAAGTTGTCAGAAAAAAACTTCTGTAACAGAAAACATTGACAATTAAAATCTTAAGTAAATTACATAAAAGCTAATTAAAATGTTTAAGACCCACTACTGTAAGCACGGATTTTGATGTATGAATGATGCAGAGGGCCCAATTATCAGCAAGTGGACGGGGAATGCTTACATACAGTAAACTCTCGATTATCCCCATGTGTCAATTATTTGTTTCGAGGATTACCCATTCTATTCTCTCCTCTCAACACTTCAAAATTTTTTGATAAAATTAAATCATAAATATAATTTAAGGCTTGACTCTTTGATACACGAGGTCTGGCCAGTAAATACGTGAAATAGGGACCATAAAAACTTTATTTCGCAAAATTTAGTCTACGTCGACTGTGTTCCCTTCAAAGTACTCTCCACTCGTTGCTATGCACTTGTTCCATCTTCTTTTCCACTGTTTAAAGCGCCCTTGGAAGTCCTCGGCAGTTTTGCTTTTTAGTTTTCTCATCGTTTCTTGCTCCATTATGTCCACATCTTCCCAGTGATGGGTCCTCATCACATTTTTGCATTTTGGAAATAGAAAAAGTTGCAGGGGGCGAGACCTGGTGATTGAATTTTTGGCCAGAAACTGGCAAACAATCAATGCTGAATGTGCAGGTACATTGTCATGGTGAAGGATCCACCCATTGCCATGAATCAACTTTGGTTAAAATAATGTGCATTGTTGATTTTCCTGAATTTAGTTCATCAGCTATCATTCAGACAGTTTTTCAACGATCGTTAAGGACACGGGACCATACACGATCAATGTTGTCATCAATGCATGTGGTTGAAGGTTGTCCCGGGCTTGCATCATCCATAGTTTCTTATCGGCCATCTTTAAAATTCTTAATCCACTTGAAAACAAATGTTTTCTTCAGAGCATTATCGCCGTAAACAGCTGTCAACATTTCAGTAATTTCTTGACAACTTTTACTGCACTTCATCAAAAAACTTGATGTTGATTTATTGCTCTGTGATTTTGTCAATTTCAATTTTTGATGAACAGTAAAACCAAGGACAACAGAAACTAACATAACCGGCACCATACACACAGCTTGACAATCTGACAAGCACAGAGGGCTCATTGGGCCTCAGGCTATAGTTCACATCATGGCCACAAGATTTCACCAGTTTGCACATTCATTGCAGAGACCACATACTCTTTGAAAAATACAATTTTCACAATAGTTGGCTTTCTTTAATGCTTTTTAGGTGGGTCACAAAATCAAAAGTTATTAATAGCATTCAATGTTTCAATTTATGTATTTTTTTAATCATTCAAACTTTCCGATTAACATTAGCCCATAGAATTTCATGTTCTCCTTTGAGGTGAGCAAATATATAGTTTTACTATGCAACAAAGAAGTTGTTAACTATCGACATATGAATATGAAACTGTATCGGTGACCCTTTGTTAATATTTGTCCTTTGTCAATCATTTGTTTTTCCTGGCTATGTGATTGGTCTAGCTTTCTGACGATACGCTCTGCTATTCCCTTGATGATAGTTCTGTGCTCTTGTAAAACTATCACTTCACCCATATAAAACTTCTTAAAAAACAGAAAAATGCAAATTCCATTGCTAAAAAACTTGACTCAATCACAAGGAGTAAAAATAAATTCTTAATTGTTTCCTAATTGTAGACAATTGTTTATTTAACTATTTTGATTCACAGGGCTTCATCATGCATCTATAAGCTTGGATAATTTAGAGCTAACTGCATATAAAATATTATGCATGCACACAGATGGCAGTATTCTAGCATGTATAGTTCTATACATATTAGTAGTGTCTACAGTTTGAATTCAATGTCACTTACTGGCAAAAATCTGAGACAGACATTTCCAAAATAGACAGGCAAAGAATGGTAAGGGGATGACGGCCCACCACTTTGTTCAAGGATGCCTTCAGGTGCAAATTTCTCAGGATACTTTCGGTGAAATGCCAGATGCTTCTCATGCCTTAGGAAGATAATTTAGAAAGAAATTGAGATGATGAAATAACATAACCTGATTAGAGAATGATTTATATGAATTGAACAGGTTTAAACCTTAGAGATACTATCTCCATTAAAAATATTATGCTAAAAAAGATTTAACCAACAAAGGCATATTAATCTGGCATACATTTTAAGTTCTACACAAGTAGTACACTTTGTCTATTTTTTTTCTTATTTTTTTTCCATTTCGGGCAAATATCCTGCCACTCACTGAAATATTAATAATGTTTCATTAATAACTGAAGAATTAGAATGGAAACTATGCACAAATAGTAACTCTGGTTCCACAAGAAATAATATAAGTATATGATAAAATGCATTATCTAAATTGTAAAAGATGCTACAACTTGACAATTTATGTTTTAATTCAATATAAGGATATAAATAAAACCCATAAACACAGTAATCAACCTGGAGGTTGGTTTGGTAGGTGATAGTAGAGATGACATGTGAAATTCAAACATCAGGGTAAGGGAATCGGATCCTTTTTCTATGCCAGCTATGGTTCCCCAGGAGGATCTGGTTCCCAAAAAATCACATATAGTGGAGCAGAGGGTGCCCAGAGAGGCATGCCGGGGAATCGAACCCGGCCCCTCTGGTCAGTTGTCCAACAATCTACCCCTTGGACAACCCCATCCCTATGCATACATACGATATATTATAGTTCAAATTACTAATGCCTAGGTGTAGTTTTAAAGAATGCATGCCAGAAAGTAGTCACATTAAGTTCAACGTGAGCTGAGAGAAAACAGATTTGATTGTGCCAGTAATATAAGGGGGCTATCTAGAGGTATGTAGAATGTAGGCAAGTGTAGGAAAAACTATAATCAAATAATGGAAAAATTGAAAATACATTTTCTCAAATTGAAATATAGTAAAGTATTAATTCAACTGCTGAATATCTGTTTAGAGGCTGGACCACAGTTAACAACTCTATTCCAATGGCACACAGTAGGGCTCAGACAACCAGTAGTGCCTACCATGCCAATATTTGAAGATCTGACTCTTGACTCCCCAACTAACCCATTCTAAATGCATGCAGTGCAAGAGATAGGTATCTAGTAAATAGCCGACAATCAAGCACACAATAAGTAACTTAGGAATATCATTCTCTCTATGTACGTTAAGTGCACCAATTCTTTTAATACAAATATTCCTAAGTAATTCTGAATTGAATAAAAGATTGATGAACAATGGGTCAGGTTCTTGAGTGCAAGTGCCGTCATTGAATTGCTTGCTTGTTTGAATAGAGTAAACTTGAATTCAATTACAATTGTGTAGACCTACCTATGATGCCAAGCAAATTATGACTACATTTATTAAGTAAAATTTTGGTGAGTATATGGCAAGTGTTTAAATCATAAATATCTATTTACTTTGTATTGGTAATCCAACTAACCATTAATCACATGATGTGGGTCTCCTATTTGTATATTTTGTTTCATCAAATTGCCGCAAAAATGACATACGAGTAGTTTCAAATTTAAAATGAATATTTGAGCACATGTAAAGACAACATACATGCATATATAATTTTTTATTACCAAATAAATTAGTTTTTTTTCATTAAAAAATTCAAGGAAATAAAAAATCCAATTTAAACATATCACCTAATTCTTACCAATTTGACTGTTTCCAATGCTCAGGAGAATTTTCCTTCACAAATTCTTGGACTCTGTTTCTAAACTCTGCTGCTTTAAGCAGTAACAGCTGGATAATAAAAAAACACACCTGTGCTTCACTCCCTTCTTGAGTTCTAAGTGCCTGGAAAATAATTTTGTTACCACAACTACTTCTCACATGAAAAATGACATGAGTTTAGGACAATTGAAGACTACTTACCAAGCACAATACAAGCCTGTCTATGGTCACAATGTTATACTTCCAAATCATGTCATTAATAGCATCCACACACTTATTTACATGCTGTCCTCCTCCAGAGTTAGCGAATTCAAATACCAAATAATCACAGAATTTTCTTAAGTGAGCAGAAAGTGCTCGGGCACCAATTCGCTCCAAAATCCTGTTGAGAAAATTTTTAAACCTTAAATGTACACCAAATGAGAAATGCTATCCAATTCAATATATTATTTAAGTATTAAAATATTCCAATAAGTATTAAAATTCATCCAAATTTGAGATGCAGTTTTATTGTTTGACTGAATTGTTTTAAATGACATGGCTGTTTTGACAAATTCCACGAAACATTGTGAAATAAGAGCAGGATGTCTTCAGTGAAAGATTTCAATCTTTAAGTTTCAGATGAAAAGACATCCATTGCTGTTGAATTTTGTACACACCAATGTCAGCAAGCACAGTGGGAGAAATGATTTTAAAATTAAGATCCCAAATAGAGTGGAACCTCGCTTAATGAGCACTTTGGATCGCGAGTAATTCGCATAATGGGCAAAAATATTGTTCCCAAGAATAATTTGCTTAGCAAGCGACATTTCGCATAGCAAATGACGAGGAGAGGAGGATGCCCGGAGTGATTGTGCTGGCTGTTTACGTTTGTGTTTAGCACAAGTTCCAATAGCATCATAGTGCTGCTAGTGGTCACATTGATGTCCAAACTTGAGTTCAGGCATGTTATTTGTGACTTTTTGTGCACAGTTTAACAATATTTTACTGATAGTTTTAGAAAAACTCCCCAAAGAAAAAGCTACAAGAAGACAATACATAGAGAATAAAAATAACCGTAGATATTAAAAGTGAAATCATTCAAAAGCGAGGTGTCAGCATAGCTGACCTATAATATGCATACAATCAGTTGGCATCAACAATTTGTACTATCCTCAAAAACAAGGAAAAGCTGACTTTGGAAGAGCTCATGGAGTTGCACTGTTTTTCGCAAGAAGAAGTTGTGGAGGAGAGTTTGTCTGAGGATGAGGAGGTAACAACAAACCAACAATCATCTAGCGCATTGATAAAAATGCTGAAAGTATGGGGAACTGTTGCATCGTACATTAAGAAGCATCTTCCTAATACAGCAGTTTTTACGTGCGCTATGAGTTTATAAGATGATAATGCTGTGTTGTATTTTTGCAACATTTTTGAAGAGTTGGTGAAAAAAATGTATCTCGACAGTTTTCCAGTAAAAAAGAATTAGCTATGTTTTATAAATAATAAACTAATTATTTGAATTAGTTTTTTTTCTACAAATCTAATTCTAGGTTGGTTCATTCCATGATAGAGGAAGAGACGACGACTATAATTCTCTGTTGCATTGTTTATTGAGAACCATCACCCTAATAATACTGGATATGTGTGTTAAAAATTTATGTAATGATAATGCCATGTCACATTTTCAAAAAAAATTTGAAGAGTCGGTAAATACAAATATCTCTCGACAGGTTTCTTATAAAAAATGAATTATGATTGTATCATAAATAATAAACTAATTATTTCAATTATTTCTGTTTTCTATGAATTGAATTCACATTCCTGGTGGTTTCATTCCATGATAGAAGAAAAGGTGAACGCGAACCACAATCCTAAATAATATCTACATAATTTTCTTTGAATAAATCTTACATAAAATTTACATTTTTTGGCATGGAATACATTATCATATTTTACACTAATAAAAATGGAAAAAATGATTAACTAAATGAATGTTTTGTTTTACGAGAAAGGCAACGGAACGGATCATGCTCGTATAACGAGGTTCCACTGTACATGTAGGTATCTAGTAAATAGCCATCAATAAAACACTAGTTAAGTTACATAGGATGAACCTAATCATAATAACTTTGCATTCATATAAATTGGTCTAATTTTCATTATAATCCTTTTGGTTATAAAGCAACAACGTGACTTACTTATAAGCAATTGGACTGATTATCCTTTCTGTTTCCAGTATCATTTTCCACAGAAGACAAAGAAACAAAGGTTGCGTGCTCTGCACAGAGAAGTGAGCAATCAAATCATTTTCATTGTTCATGGAGATCCAGTTGCGGTATTCCTCTTCAACAGCTTTCTAAGGAAATAATTGAAAATAAAAATTAGACATGATGATATAGAAGAAATACAACATACTTGATGCAATTATGACATATTTATGGGTCATTACTCTTGTTAGACATCAATCAATCATTTCTTTCTTGAAGGAATTTAAACAGAATTGGTGCAAGCAGAAAATATCAATACTTGCAAGTAAGGTTCAACAATTACAATGAGACAGTAGAGGAAGATGTGATCATCAAGAAATTGTCTTTGACACTGATAATAAGACTCATTCATTTAATGATACATGAGGGGTAGTCAAATGAAAACTGAACACCTGCTACGACAACCAGTTCACCCCCAACAAGGATATAACTCAAAAACTGCACGTGCATGTCAGTTGTCACCATGCAGTTCTCCTAACTTAGTGATAGCAGTATCAATTAGTAAAAACCTAGCTTCTAGCTTTTTGGGAACTGTGTTTTAGGGTGGGTTTTCAGTTTTCATTTGAATGCCCCTAGCATCTCATTTTGGTATAACATCAAATTAAAGAAAGCATATTCCTTAATCACAAATAGTAAAAGAGACATGGGAAGAACTGGAGATAGGAATGAAAGCCGGTAGAAAATTCATTATATTAGTTTAGTAAGCTTTGTGGATAATCAATCTTTAGAAAATTAGTGACATAGGTATGGGAGGAGAATCAAGGTAAACAAAAAAAAGCTTAACAGGTTGACAAGAAAGAGGAAGGCTTAGTTCAACATTAAAATAGGAGGGCAAAAACTAGAGTAGATGAAACAGTTTACCCATCAAAGCAGTGTTTTGGACCAAGCTGGTCAGAGTGGTATGGACATAAGTAACAGGGATGCTGAATAAGAATGTTAAGAAACAATTAATGAATAATTTGATAGTGTGTGGTTTTGTACCACGTGGAAAAATGGTCATTGAAGCAAGACAATAGGCATGGATTGGAGGCTTTTGAAACGTGGGTGAGTAGAAAGATAGAAAAGGTCACATTGACATGAAGCAAAACAAACAAGGTATGGTGGGGAAGGAGAGGGGATTGTTGGGAGAAAATAGAAAGGGGCAGGGGGGGGGGAAGATGGATGCAGAGCATTTTGATTGGCAATTGGAAGACTGGCAATTGCTGAAGACTGTGATAGAGGGGAGAATTTTGGACAAACTAGGATGGGGAAGGAATATGATAGGCAAGTTGGATGGACAGAAGGAAGGAGGATTTATTCAGAACTGCAGAAAGGTTTGCTGCAGTGTTGGATGCTAGGTTGTGCTGTGTTGGGAGAGGCTAAGAAGTATACTTAAATGTATGCGTGTGTATACACAAGATTTGTGTATACATACACACACATACTATATTCTAGATATTTTCCTGGATACTGAGGATACATATGGCAAGAGGGCCCTGGTTATTGGTTTCTTCGTTTCCTCTAGTGTCATGCGCACCTGGGTTGAAGGAACTTTTAAGTGCCAATGAAATGTTGCATTCTAGATCCCTTGACCCAGTAGGAGACCCGAGAAAACTTCATTAAGCAGATACACTGGAAAAGCACCAGATCTTACGTCATGTCACCTATGTGATGAAACCACTGGTACAGCAAGGAATTATTTCTTACGAAATCCACAATAATTTTACTCAAGCCTCAACATAATTTCTTTTAATCAGTTGGATGCCAAATATTACATGGTCCATTATGAAAGTAATCTGAATGATTTTATTGTGATGTGACTATCCATGGCAGCGAATTAAAACCGGTCGGGAAATGTGGTGGGGGATCTGTCCTTTGAATGTAGCCAGTCGCCAATTTGCTCCAAGTAGTGTAAGTGGAAAGATGTGCCAACAAGTGAAGTGTTTTTAGACTTTGTAACATGGCACGATGGAGTGTTCACTTAAACAGCACTATGCCATCAAGTTTTGTGTGCAGTTTGGTATGAATGCAACCGAAATATTCTAGATGCTTCAAGAGGCCTTGACTGCATTTCAAGGTCACAGTCCAGGAGGTCGTACAAGGCATTCAAGGAGGGCCGGGAGGAGGTTGCCGAAAACCCTGTTCAAGATTTCCAACAACACAGGACCGATGAAAACGTTAATCGTGTGCACGAAATGTTCTGTTCCATTGAGCATCCAGCAAATTGCTGACAGCCCATACATGTCCACATTTGCTGTACATGGGATAGTGACTGAGGATCTGGAAATGCACAAGGGCTGCGCAAAGCTTGTGCCACAATGTGTTACCACAATTCCTCAATCATTACCAACTTCCTGGCCCAAAGAACCCAATCCCTACAAGTCGGGACTGTACAACTTTTTTTTTGTTTCCCCAACTAAAGAGAGACCTGAAAAGAAAGCATTGGGAGACCACAGAAAACATCTTAAGTATGCTAAAACATTCCTGAGAGACATTCCCATCAAGGAGTTTCAGGGTGCCTTCCAGGCGTGGCAGACATATAAGTGTATTGATGCAGGGGGAGAGTATTTTGAAGAATTTTAAGCATTTGTTCAAGTACGATCAATTCAGAGAAATAAATAAAATCATGCACATTAATTTTATAATGGTCCATGTATTTACATGTTATGGTATCACATACAATACCAGTTTAATTTTGATCTTTTCAGGACCCAAATTGTACTAGGGGCATACATTTCCATCCCCAGTACTGAACAAATATCTCACCTTTAACTGTTGTTTATTTTCTTTTCCGATACTATTTTGCTGGAAAAATTCATTTAGAACTGGAGGGAAGCACTGCAGTGTGTGGTTTGCCCAGCTATGAGGAGTGTTAACAATTATTGTCTTGAGGAGATCTTTACACCAAGTGCCCGACAAAGTTTCAGAACCTGAAAGGTAAAATGATTACACATTATATGTCATATTTTGTGAAAAAAATTACTAAATAAATACAGAAAACCAGAAAATCTTCAAAGATTACTGAAAAAAATATAGGGAGTTAAAAGTTGGAATAGAAAACAGCGTTTGCGTTGTTACTATAACTGGGAAAACTTTGCATTGTTTTTATATCAGTAACCTAGGTTTTTAAGTTAAAATAGGCTTAATAGGTTTAAATAGGCTTTAAGTTTAAATAGGTTTAATAATAAAGATCAAAGTCAAAAAGTTGGAAAAGGTGACTGAAATACAGAGGAATGGATTTGTTACAGACATGATATTTTAATGCTCTCCTCAGTGTGTCCTTCTTCCATAAAAACTGGGCTATTTTGACATGCAGAAAGGTTAAATCTAATGTGGCATGGATTTTAAAGCCTCCTTACTTGAGGAACTAGATGGCTGTACTATACGTGAGAACATGGGCTGAATGTTGAATTGGTAGGCCTTAACAAAGAGAAGAAACAATGCCTTTAAAAGAAATTCGAGTTTGGATTGTTATAGGCATTGAAAAACTTGATGTCACTTGCAGAAGCCATTTTTTGGTGGAAGGGTTCATCGTCTAAAAACAGAATCAATGCAGGAGAGAAAGGCTGTCACAGTGTCATCCACCAAGATATCTGGGTTTGCTTTCCTTTGTTGCCAACTTTAAAATGCTCTTTCACTTAAGTGCTATGTATTTAAAAATGATACACATTGTAATTGGCAAAATGGATCTGAAAAATCAATTCACAGCAGTATCAAATATGCCTGAAGAAATAAAATACTGATACAAAATATTACAATAAGGTAAATCTCTATTTCTTACACCATAATATGGAATTCCCTCCCATGGACTACAACCTTGTCGTGGTGGAAGGGCGAAATAACTTCAGCAGGACAGAGGACTCAGAGGAGGGCGAGCGTAGTTGGAATGGGAACCTGGAACGTCAGGACAATGTTGGGGAGAGGCAAGTTAGAGGGTATTAAGCGAGAGATGGAAAGAGGTAACATGGATGTTTTGGGCCTCTGCGAGGTGAGATGGAAGGATGGCGGGGATTGCTGGAGTGACAATTGTAGAGTGATATACAGCGGCGGGGACGAGAGCCAACGAGGGGTTGCCGTAATTTTGAATAGAGGGATAGGAAGAAGCGTAGTCAACATAGAGCGGGCGACAGATAGAATTTTGCTCGTAGAGATTAAAGCAGAGCCGACGAACTTGGTCATTGTTCAGGTATGCATGCCGCCGAGCAGCCGCAGGGGGGAAGAAGTCGATAGGATGTGTGATGAGTTAGGGGATGTAGTCGCGAGTGTTCCTGCAGGGAAACATTTGATAGTGATGGGGGATTGGAATGCGACGGTGGGCGAGGGAAGAGATGGGGGTGAGGTGGGGGACTGTGGGTTGGGCACGAGAAGTGAACGCGGGGAGAGGGCAATTGAGTTCTGCAGGAGACAGGGGTTGGTCATCGCTAACACATGGTTTGGACACCACAAGGGGCGTAGGTATGCATGGAAAATGCCAGGTGACTCAGAGGGGTGTCAGTTGGATTATATTATGGTTAGGCACAGGTTTGGGAACGGTGTGATAGATTCGCACAGTTTCCCAGGAGCGGATGCGGACTCTGACCACAATTTGGTTGTTATGAAGTGTAATGTTCGTTTCGGGAAGATGGGGCAAGGGCGGCGGGTTAAAGAATGGAATTTGGAAGCAGTGGATGAATTGACGAGGAAGGAGTGTCGGGAGGCTGTAGAGAAGGTGATGGATGACGGTAGAGAGCTGAGTGCTGTCGAGGAAGGATGGGAATGTGTCAAGAGAGGGATATTGGAGGCCGCTAAGGACACTGTAGGAGCCGTTGACGGGAAAGGGATGAGGAGGCCATGGGTAGCGGATGAGATGATTGCAAGGATGGATGAGAGAGGAAGATGGAGGGATGCAAACACAGAGTTGGGCAAAATGAAGTGCAAAGAGTTGAACAATAGATTGAGAAGGGCCACAAATAAGGCAGGGGAAGAATGGTGGAAAGCGCAATGCGAGGATGTGGAAGGTTTGCAGAGGAGGGGTGAAATTGGTGCTCTATACAGCAAGGTTGGGTTATTGTCGGGAAGTGGGAAGGCAGGATCTGTGCTAACAGTTGAAGATAAATGGGGTAAGATAGTGGTTGAACCAGGAAAAATCCAAGAGAGATGGAAGGAATGTATAGAGGCACTGTATGGTAGGGAGCTTAGGCCGACAAGGTTGGACATGGAAGAGGAACATGACGTGGAAGAGGATAGCTTGGGTCCAGGCATACTCGACGATGAAATGGAAAGGGCATTGAGGGAGATGAGGGCAAGTAAGGCTGTGGGGGTGGACAGTATTCCTGTGGAAATGTTGAAATGGTTAGGGAAAGGTGGGAAGACGGCCATATATGGACTGATTCGTAGTGTCTGTGAGGAGGGAATCTGGCCCGAGGATTTTGTGAGATCGGTGTTAGTTCCTGTTCCAAAGAAGGCAAAGGCTTCGTCATGTGAGGATTACAGAACAATAGGTTTGATATCCCACGCAGCTGGAGTTATTCTCGGGATCATCAACAGAGGGATGGAGAGTGGGGCAAGTGATTGCTTAGGGGATGATCAGTTTGGGTTCAGGAAGGGAAGAGGTGCGCGTGATGCCATTGCAGTGGTGAGAGCGCTGGTCGAGAGGAATATGGAATACAATCAGGACGTTTTTGCCTGTTTTGTGGATTTCGAAAAGGCGTTTGATGGAGTGAGTTGGGAAGGGTTAATGCGTGTATTGCAGAAAGTAGGAATGGATTGGAGGGACAGGAGACTGATCCGCAACCTGTGTGTGTCTCGGACTGCTCAGGTGCGAGTGGGGAACGGAGAGTCCGGATGGGCAGTGTTAGGAAGAGGTGTAAGGCAGGGTTGCCCATTGTCACCGGTGCTGTTCAACGTGTATGTGGAGGAGATGATTGGAGAGGCATGGGAAGAACTGGAGGTGGGAATGAGGGTCGGAGGGGAATTCGTAAAGTCGGTTAGGTTTGCTGATGATCAGGCGTTGGTTGCTCAGTCAGCCAAGGGGTTGCAAGCATTGTTGAGTGAATTGGAGGTTCAGTGCGATAGATGTGGGATGAGAATCAATATTAATAAAACAAAGGTTATGCGATTTTCCAGAGGGAAAAAGACTAAGCTAAATATTGAAGTAGGCGGGGAGGGAATGGAGCGGGTGGGACGGTTTACGTATCTCGGAGGTGTTTTGGACCAACACGGTCAAGGCGGTAGGGACGTAAGGAGAGGAGTTGCGCTAGGCAAAGGGGCTTTCTCGGGGAGGAGGGGGTTGATGACGGGGACGTTGAGTAGGGATGTTAGGACAAGACTCATAAGAGCTCTGATATGGAGCGTAGCTATGTGCGGCGCGGAGGCGTGGTCGCTGAAGCGGGAGGATGGACGTGGATTGGAGGCTTTTGAAGTGTGGGTGTGGAGAGGAATGGAGAGGGTGAGGTGGACCGAAGGGAAAACAAATGAGGAAGTGCTGGAGATGGTGGGGGAGGAGAGGGGTTTGTTGAGAGAGGTCCTATGGAGGCAAGAAAAATGGATGAAAGGCGTATTGAGCGGTAGTGGAGTGTTGAAGGGGGTAATAGAGGGGAGGGTGTTGGGCAGGCGAGGTAGGGGTGGGAACGGGATAGGGATGTTGGACGGGATGAGGGGAGGAGGGAAGTGCGCGGAGATGAAGAGGGACCTGATGTGGATTGGTTTGCTAGATGGGGAGTCACAGAATGTTTATTTGATAGTTGTGTCCATCCAGAAACCTACCTTAACCGGTAGATTACCTTTTATTATTATTATTATTATATATATTTATATATTTATATATGCATGTGTCCATCCAAAAATCTACCTTAACCGGTAGATTACCTAATAATAATATAAATATTTTGGGCACTATGGAGATGGTGGGTGAGGAGAGGGGTTTGTTGGGAGAAATCCTATGGAGGCAGGAAAAATGGATGAAAGGCGTATTGAGCGGTAGTGGAATGTTGAAGAAGGTAATAGAGGGGAGAATGTTGGGCAAGCGAGGAAAGGGTAGGAACAGGATAGGGATGTTGGATGGGATGAAGGGAGGAAAGAAGTATACAGAGATGAAGAGGGACCTGATGTAGTTTAGGTTGCTGGATTGGGTTTTGTTTGGAGTTACAAAATATTTATTTGATCGTTGTGTCCATCCAAAAACCTACCTTAAACGGTAGATTACCTAATAATAATATGGAATTAAGTTTCTTCAGCAAGATAAATTATACCAGCGATGATCATTTTAAGTTCTTGATGAATGAAAAGATGTATTGCTTTTCTGCAATACCTGAGTGAGTGAGAGTGAGTCTGTGTGCGTATCATTCCCTCAAAGTAGTTCCCTGGTGCTTGGATTATTTTCACAGCAAACCTACTTGGTCTCTTTCTAGTTAAGATGTAAGTAGTTAAGGTAGCCTAGAGCCAATCCCTGCCAAGCAAAAAATTCTCTATAAACCACTTTGGGCTTACCAGTGTGACTGTGTGTATTTTTATGTTCCCAAATATGGTCCTTAGCAATAGGATTGATTTCCTTGTAAACCCATTTGGGAAACAGCCCCCTCCTGTGTAAATGTAAACATTTTAGTATTTTGAATGAGTGTCTGATCACTGGCAAGGGATTGACAACCCCCATAAATCACCATACTAATTTAAATATTTCCCTTCTTTTACAGTAGTGTAAAAAACCCTTCACATTTTAAGGAAATATTATTTAACATATCCAGACATAAAAGAGGTCATAAGAAGCTCGATTTATTCTTTCCACAACTGATTAGAGCAAAGCCAATATGGTCGGCCAGAAAGGTAATGGCTTCAGTAAACTGGGATCTGAAAGGGATTCTGCTGATAGAGTATCTTCCCATTGGTCAAGCAATTAATGGACAATGCTATGATAACCTTCGGGACCAACTATAGCAATAGATACATGAAAAAAGGCCAGGTCTGGCAAGGAATAAAGTCATCTTTCATCAAGACAATGCACACCAACACACAAGTGTCACTGCCATGGCAAAAATACGTGAACTAAGATACGAATAGTTACCACACCTGCCTTATTTGGCTCCATCAGATTTATATCTCTTCCCCTAATTCAAAATTTTCCTCATTGAATGGTGATCTCTTCAAGGAAGAGCTAACTGCCAAAGTAGACGGGTCTTTTGCATGAAGGAATCTAATTTTTGAGATGGGATCAATACATTAGAACATCGCTGAACCAAGTTCTTTAGTGAACAGGGAGACTACATTGAAAAATAAAAAGTTTCACTGAAGTTAGTTATTTATTTCTATTCCATTCCAAGTACTTTTCAAATTACCCTCATATGCTGCTGATTTTGAAGACTGCAAATATTATATACAGGTAGTATATAAAAGGGTATATACAGTACCTCTAAGTTTATCAAATGATAGTCAAATGTTCACAGAGGAGAAATTTTTTCCTACCTTGTACCCTTAAGCTTGAAGCAAGATACATTTTTCCAGGTGGGTATATTGGATAAATTATAAGTGAATAAAAAATGATTACCTGTTCCAGTAACATGCATGGATCGAGCAAGAGTAAGCACAAGTGCTCGATTTAATTCTTCGGACTCTGCAGAAACAAGGGTTTTTGGTTCACTAAGAAACCTTGAGAGTTGGGGTTGCACCTCAGCACTTCCAAGTCCAGTGATGAGCCGAAGAGCAGTACTTTCAACACTGAGAATCACAATTATGAACAAACACATCATTAGACCCTCATACAATTTTGTTCTGATGGCATATCTATTTTCTGATGATAACTCTTGAAGCGTTCACAACATGCTATTCAGAATTAACAATCAAATTCAAAACTAATTTTGAGGGAAAATAAAAAAAAATGAATACATTTTTTCCTCTATTTTAAAAATATCTTCAGCAGACCAGTATGAATAGGTGCTAAATCATTTCAGTATTCTTGTTATTGAATTACCGTAAATTGAGTCATAAGACTTTAATTCAGATTTACACATTTTAGGCTGCTATTAATTAACCTGAAGAGCTTCATATTTACATACCCAATGAATTTGGCACAAATATACATATTCTATATATAAATGCATAAAAAATATATACTTTGATTTCCTAAACCATTTGAATTGGGACTGGATATGGAAATAACATTATGTGACCTAAGGAACCTGATAATAGTGCTGAGCATGTAAATTTTAATTTTTACATTTAATTTTTTGTTATGGAAACATGGCTGTTGAAGCAAGACGATAGGTGTAGATTGGATTCTTTTGAAACATGGGTGTAGAGAAGGCTGGAAAAGGTGGAATAGATGGAAGGGAAAACAAATGAGGAGTTGGTAGGCATGTTGAGGGAAGATTCAGGATCATTGGGAGCAAACCAAAGGAGGAAGGAAAGATGTATTCAGAAAGTTTTGATTGGCGTTGGGATATTGAAAACTGTCATAGATGGGAGAACATAAGGAAAGCAAGGAAATGGTACGAATAGGATAGGCATGTTGAACGGAATGAAGGAAGTAAGCTGAATTGAAGAGGGGCTACTATAAAATACTATACAATATTAAATAAACTATTGTATAGTCTATGTCTATCCAACACCTACTCAACCAGTAGAATACCAATAATAATAGAATGGTGAGAGTTCTTAGTGGTCTACTTTTCTCCATGGCATTCCACAAGGATTAGTTCCAGGAACACTGTACTTTTTAATCATCATGAATGATTATGATAAAAATGTTAACCATAGAACCCTAGTGTGTTGTACTGATGCTTTACATTGCCAATATAAACAAGAGGCATATGTGCTGAAAGATAAATTCTTAAAAGCATCCAGAATGTATCAACATGGTTCACCATAAACATGTTCTAATATATTGAATGAGAGTACACGCAGTCCCTGAGTTACATAAGCCTTGACTTTCATTAGCTCATGTACTCAGTCACTATCCAAGAATATGCCATTTTGCTTTAGCTGTTTCTTAATACCATCACAAAAAATATTTGCATGTACACATTGTCAGTTACATCATTTAAATGCAATAAAAATATCACAGCATCCTGGAAAGAAGTTAACGAACAAACATGAATGGTTTTTGGAAAAATTTTGGCCTGTGGGTATGACTGTACTTTTGGAAGATGATATCAATGAACTCTCATTATATTGACAGGCCTACTCATTGCCTGAGCTTTGAAGAGAAAGTAAAAGATGTATAAAACTTTGATTGCATAAACCCGTGTATGATGTACACCTTTTTCCCTAGATTTTGCCCCCGAAAAAAAGGGTGAATGTCTTATCAGAGTTCAAGACTATCTCTTCATCCCTTCTCCTAAGTCACTGGTGTAAATGAGTCGACCTTTCCTCTACTTCCCGGACCCTTATATCACATTCCTAGATTAGATGGGGAAGTGTTTTGTTTTTTTTGATGACTGCTCAAAGCCGCCAGACATTTGCAAGTACATGACACTTCTTGACACTCCCTCACCAATGTGTTTTCTTCATGCATATATATTTTTTGGTGGCTATATTAACACTTTTGAACTCACTTGGAAATCATTTGCATAGAGTTACTAAAAGGAATTTGGGCACAATGTTGAGGGTTCTTATTGGAAAAGTGAACAAATAAAACAAATCAAACATATGGAAGAGTTAGGATATCACAGCAAAGAACAAAGGTATAATGTGCTGGAATCTTGCATCGGTAATTGGAGAATGAATAAGGGTGCAATTGTCATGGAAAAAAGAGTCTATAGGGGAAAACCTGATACCTATCCAGACATGCCAACTCTCCCGATTTAAGCGGGAGACTCCCGATTTTTCCTTCTTACGTTCTTGATGAACTGTTCAAATTGTGTACTTAGCTTAACATGTTAATAAAGTGTGACATTCATTAAAAATTGGCAAAGTGTCATAAAGGGATTAAGGTGCCATGCAAATATTGTGGTAATTAAAAGTGATTACTTCGTGATACACTTCTAAAAATCTCCCGATTTTTCATTTTTGAAAGTTAGCATGTCCTCCCGATTTTTCATTTTTGAAAGTTGGCATGTCTGCCTATCCCATCATTGATGAACAACTGAGTAAAAAAGGTATAGACAATAATTTAGTCATGGAGCATTGACAGAGGGATAGGAGTTTTTCAAAATTTTCCACTTATTTTGCTATGCTGCCAGAAATTGCACTTTGCAATTTGCATAATATGTATCTTGAATAGCAATTAATAAATTGCATTTCCCAGGGATATTCTCTATTTAAATTAATAAATGAAGAAAATACACAAGATTTCCTTAATTAGACCATGTACAAGATGAAATTTACCGAGAGCTATTCACCACATTTTTCTGCCTCTACCAATGTAATCAGCAAAATATTTTACTTTTGCAGCCGAACCCATTAATTACATAACTTTGGGAGCACCTGCAAAACTTAATCAACACTAATTTGCCCTTAACATGCATGCTCAAAGCTTCACAGACAAGCTCAGAGCATGTTTATGAAGCTGTTGAGCTTCCATATTTATTCCAAACTGTTATGGAATGAACATATATCTGCTACTTGTAACATTCTATCTATAACTCTTTTTAAAGGAAGCTCAAGTTTAAATTGCCAAACAACTACTGATCTTTTATGGCTTTTACTTCTTTTTGGAAAAGATTTCCCACGACAGGGGTTCTTAACCAGGGGTTCATGCTTCTTCAGGGGGTTCCAGTTTTTATCATAAAAATGCATAACTTATAACACAGTTGTAGTAGCTAACAAGTAAACAATTTTACACAGTTTTTTTGGAGTTTACTTCAGCATATTAAAATTGCAGCAAAATATTTCTCAACTGAAAACACCGTCCCTTTTTTGATATGCATATAAGCAAAATTAAATGCAATTACTACTAATTTATTATTACAGCTTACAACATTGATCTCATTCCATACTACCATAATTTATTTGTAAGTACATGTGGACAAGTGAATGGTTTGGAATTAAACTCATCAAATTTTTTCTTTTTCAATTTCACTGAATGCCTTGGAATTCTTTTTCAAGCTTCCCTAGGTTCACTACTTCCCTAAGCTAATAAAAAATGCCTTTAAAGCCAATTTAGAAGGGTTTTCGCACATTACCAAAGACAATGACAACACCCATCCCAAAAATATATGTTTACATGCAGTCAAAAGTTAACACCATAATACAACCATAGCATGCTTATATCAATTATTAAGATCAGCATAATAAAATTAATTTACCACAGGTGTAGTTGAGTTTGATTTGTCTGAGGAACAGCAGCCAAGCTATGTAGGTGTGACAATAGCTGAACTCGATAATGTGGCTGAATATGATGCATTCTGTAACTGAACATTTCAAGCAATGTATACAGTATTCCCCATGCATGTGATTTGAATACAGTTGGCAGCAATTGACCTGGGTAAAAACAGAAATTGGAAAGATTAATAGTTTATTTTAAATACGAAAAGCCTGCTGATTGTGCAGTAATATAAATTTCTTGAGGGATAAGCTGGAGCTGATCAAACTATGCAATGCACATCATATTATATTTAATGATTATTCATAAACTTGACTAGGCAGCAGTTAAATGATTTTAATTGATGCCAATTATTCAAAAGAGTTAATGAAATACCATAGAGTTTGTTGGTGACAGTAATGATCTTACAAAACAATACATTAAACCATTTTGGTCAGTTGATAAAACTTCATCATGGCTTTAACTGTGTTGCCATCTAAGTAAGATGGCAACATTAAGAGAAAGACATCTTGTGCATAGCTTGAGATGCTTGAATAAGGTGAGTCTTGCAAGCTTGAAGGAGGTAGAGCTCTCTGCTGACTTATAGACATTATTCAAGTCAGACAGAAAATTGACATCAAAAGGAAGGCATAATGATATTCAATACAAGGAGAATAAGTGAGAGCTCTTGTTTAAGTGACCAATTGACATAATATCTTCTTGAACTTGAATTCTTTACATTCCATTTGAAAATGACCCTGGTATTTGAAAATACCAAATTATTTAATCTCAACACCGCACTATGAATGCCTGAAGTTAGGTGTCCTCTCTAGTCTTTTCATTTACAGCCATGGCTTCTATTTCTTTCTGTGATGTAAAGAGATGTATTGGATAAGGTTTTTGGGAATTACACAGAAAGGTATTATTTTTGTGGTGGATATCATGCTTTTATGATTTCGTAATTTCTAATTTGAAATGAAAACACCATCAGTATGCACATTTCTGATGCTACCAACATCTCTTAAATGATAAAATTAACCAAGTACAAATAACCATATAAAAACTTATACCGTGTAAGGCTTATTAGGAAATGCACAACACACATGAGGTCAGGGTCTTCAGTTACCACAGACTTTCTCAGAAGGCAACTAGGAAAATTATTTTTCTGCCCTTCTCTTCTGCCTTCTGAACCTATGGCTACAGTGACATTTTAATGGAAATATGTACCCTAGTTGAATGTCAACAAGCACTAACTTTCATACCTTCACACTCCCTTCTATGAATAATGCATCAAGTAGTAGGAGTATTTAGGGGAGGCGACTGACAGCTAAGGTCATTTACGCCATTAGGGATGGACAGGAAAGGATGAAGGGTGGAGAGAAACCCAGCATTGGCATTAGCCTAGTCTTGTTGAAAGGTACCAAGTGGTCCTCAGCTTAACGTCCCATTAGACAGACCTCATACTCCTCAAAGTGCCCTCCTCAGAGCACCTCAAGTAGGGATAGAGTCACTACTGAAAATATTTGATGCTGCCAAGATTCCAACCCAGGCCCTCTGGGCAGGAAACCATGCATCACAGATGGTGTGGTAGCTTCTAAAATGTGAGTCCCATAAAGTACGATATTTTTAGGTTTTGACAGAATGAATCAGGTGCTCGCAGAAATATGGATTTTCCCTGAAACAACCTTCTGCATAAATGTCAATTTGCTTTATTTCTTAGAAGTTTATTACTTCTTCTACTCCAAGGAGATGTCAAAACCAACAGGACTATGACATTTTCACTCTTCTTTTTTTTAACATTTACGATATTTTCATTTTATTGATGCTGAAACATAAGTTTCTCAAGAAATTTGATTTCAACCACCGCAAAGAATATCATAAGTATATTTATTTCCATAAAAATTTATTATTTTTATCAAACAGCTAAGTCTTTTAGTTTTTTTTATTTCTCTCATGCCTAAAATGGAGTGCCCATATTACATGGATAAGTGTGGTACCCCGCATTATATGAGGAAACTCAGAATCAATAACACTAAAAGGTACTATTGGGATAAGGCAACAAGTTTATAAAAATCCATCTTTTTGCTCAATGTATAAAATATTACTGTGCCTCCCTAACAGGGATCAATAATAAACTATCAGTGTGGTAGTAGTCAGATTGAGGTTTTTTAGCCTTAGCTGTCTACCTAGAGGAGAGGTCATTATCTATTCAAACTCTAGTCCAGGCAACATATATTAAATACTCACTAATGAATCCTTTTATTCCAAGGGACTCGATTTCTGTGTACACTAGTAACCGGCTGTATGTCTCCACCAGTGCAGGGGCCAATGCCATGTTGGATTTGGATGAGGCCAACTTGATGACATGAGTCACAATGCTGTGTATGAGGCTCATCTTGGAATGCACGGTGAGTGAGTCAAGGATGGACATGGAGAGGGGAGTGGTTGGCCCACCAGCCATAGAAGGTGGCTGAGATGCTTGGCCTGGTCCAGTTGGGACTGAACCCTGCCCAACGGACTGTTGCTGGCCAGATGCAGCCTGAGCCGCTTGCCCTGGGGCAGCCCCGGGCTGACTCTGCGCTGTGGCCTGTCCAGGGACAACAGGTACTGCCCCACCAGCTCCTGCACCCTGCTGTTGCTGCTGTGCTGCAGCAGCTGCCACGGCAGCCTTCTGTGTCCCGAGAATAGTTTCTACAAGGGCTGCCATGGGACGTGTGAAGTACTCCTGATTCGTTGAGTAGGCATTGCAAAGCAGAGCTATTCGGTAGTCCGACCCCATACAAAGGGTTGGATTGTTTGGCATGACCAGGTGCTGAAGGAACCTGGAAATTTGTGAAAAACAATAATTTCTTTTTTGAAGCCATCTATATAAAACTTAGTAAGATCCAGAGTATAAAAGGATACAGTCTAGAAACTAATTTACAGTTCTGAAACCATGATTAATAATTTATTTCATTTTGAGACTTGAGCATCAGCTAAGCAGGAGAATTTTTTTACATAAACCATAAAATATTTTCCCTTCTGTGTCTAAATTGTGACCCTGAGATGGTTGGTCATTTTCTATCTCAATTAATAGATTCACCCTCTACATCCATCCTATGAAAAAAGCCTAAGCATGCGAATTTTCATATTTTTAAAGTTGTTATCAACTGGCATTACCTAAACATCATGAAAATAAATAATAAAAATTAGAAACAGACCCGGGAAACTTCAAATATACTATAACTACATACGCCTACAAATTATACTTTAGCAAAGTTTCATGTGTACTGAAACCCCATGTTCTTACATGGTTATTCTAATACGTATTAAGATTTGGTTGAAAAGATCACTAGAGATTGAGTACAATATTTAGAAGGAATGCATTCAACCTCTAATAAATGCCAATAATCCTTGTAATATTACTTAAATCCTTGAACAGCATGCTATATTCAGGACAAGCTACACAGGCAGAAATTATGATCTGTTGATATAATAATTACTCTTTGCCTCTATTCACACACAGTGTGACATACATTTTAATGCAATGTAATATTGTAGCATAAGAGACAAAACAGAATACATCAGAGGCCAGAGTAATATACTTTTGGGCTATTATGCTCTCCCTAAGCTTTTGGGGTGGCAGTTGAATATTCTTTTATAAATCTAGTCCAATAACGGAGCACCTCAACTAGTTGAAATTCACAAGCATCAGGAGCATGAAAGAATGACCGTGAATGGCTGATGACAAACACCCATCCAATCATAATCAATAGATAGCATTTCCATTCTCAATGTTACTACAGATCTGGAGTAATGTATTTTCCTGACTTTACATGTAATAATAAAAAAAACATTTGATTTGCTCAAAGATGATATAACAAAAATACCCAGTGGATGTTGTATGCATATGATATAAGGCATGTCAAAAAGGAGTAAAATGCATACAGGCTCAATTTAGATACAAAATATTGTGACTGAAGTAGAAAACCAATGTATCTATCCACTAAATTTTTTATTCGGTACAACTAATTTCGATGCATCAGCGTCTCCCTCAGTACCTCGATGTGTCAAAACTAGTTATACCAAATAAAGATTTAGTGGGAAGATACATTTGTTTTATTCTTCAGTGGTAATGGATTTCCACAAAGTTAAGCCTGAAAACATCAAACACAAAATATTGTACCAAGAATTACATTAAATGTAGCACAGACACACACATCAAATGTAACATACATACATATATCCATTGAAAATCATGGAGAATTAGTATAAACTAGACTAAGAGCATTGCTATAAACTATGAACTCAAAGTAATAATAAAAGTATGGACTCAAAGATCAGGGGATAGTGTTGAGATATTCATCAACCCAGTAGATCATGTTACAATGTAGACAGTTTTTTAATTTATGTTTGAATGCAGTATTTCCCTTAGTATCCTTTATACTTTTGGGTAATTAGCTATATAATTTGATACCCAATTCCTTGGGCCCAAATTTTAATACTTTAGTTCTAATATTGGCATAGTCGATATTGTGCCTTCCTCTGATGTAATGACGATCATAGTCAGAGTGAAGGGAATAGTTTCTGATGTTGTTTTTTATAAACAGAATTAAAAACATAATATAAATGTACAGGAGTGGTAGCAAATTTAATTCCTGGATTATAGGCCTCAATGGCTTCCATTTTCCATCAGTTACAGCTCAGGAGTTCAATCGCTCAAACTTCTCCAATAATAATTCCAGTTAGGTTCACATTAAAATTTGTTTTGACTACATACTTGAAATTGAAATTTGACACTCCTATGGTGACCTATCCACAACTGACTTTGATGTAACTCAAATAAAGAGACACTGTTTAAGTTATGGGTATATGTAATGTAACCATGCAAGTCTCCATGCTGATTCACCTTCATGAAACCATTAATCAATCAACATTTCAGAATCACCACATCAATGATAATCCTTTGAATGCATATTCCAAGAAATCTAAAAGCTTCACTTAATTTTAAAGAATTTTCCCAGGTTTCCTCTTTCTCCAGGACTAATATATAATTCCCCTGATATGACCAGATGAATCATCCAAAGTGATGACATGTAGTGATATAATGCCTCATCCCATTGCCTAATGCTTTATCCCACTGCCTAATTTATGAAATTGACAATGATTTTGCTACATTTTAACTTTTTGCATGTCAGGAAAAACATAAATAGTCAAAACTTACTCATGATGAACTTTGAGAGTATGTGGTATTGGGCGTTGGATGAGTAGATGCTCAGATTGTGCTTTCTTGAGCAGATGTATCCACACACATGTGATGGCCATCTGGTGTGTGCAGTGGGCTTTGTTGAAATCAGGTACTGGCAAAGGCTCCCTCTCAGGATAAAGTAAGTCATACAATTTCAGAACGGGAAGGAAATTGCTAAGCTGTAAGAATAGAATGAGAAAATATTTTATTATTCACTGGAAACTACCGCCCAACTACCTGCACAGAATAACAAATCAATCATAGATGACTTGAGACCAAATGAATGGCAGCAAACATCATTGGAATCTACGAACTCATTTCAAGGGTCAGTTGCAAATATTTGTTTCACTATCAAAACTTTAATGAAAATATTTCTTTCTTAATAACAGAAGATATCATACGTTTAAACACATTATGCAAAGATAAATTTATAAGTTCCAGATTGAGGTCATTTTTTATTTTGTAATGAGCAACTAACTGTGAAATGAAGTCCTTAAGATTCCCACATTTTTTCATGAAACTACCAAAAAAGGAATGACACACAAGACAATAATAAAAAATTAAGTACCGGATTTCTTTGAATGCTTCCAGATATAAACTGCAGTAGCACCCACATCAAGTGGTCTCGTCCCTTTCGAAGATCGCGCCCTGCAAGCTAAATAAATCACTTTTTAACATTTTCTTTATTGTGTACATAAAAAAGGAATGCATGCAGAAAGGTATTTTGCAGACAAAAATGAAATGATAATATTCAATCAAAATTTTATAGTTTTATTTGTTTACCAATTAATTGTACTTAAAAATGTGTTACTTTAATGTAGCAAACTAGAAAAGTTACCTTATCATGGAGAGCCATGACAATATTTGGGAAACTAGCAAACTGAAACAGAACAAAGTAAATGAGCTGGCTGGAAAGATGAAGCCAGAGCCAATGACTATGGCTCACTTCCTCTCCTGAGTCTGGTTCTCCCTCAGATCTCTCCATGGCAACTACTACAAGTTCCACAAGCTGTTCTTCCAGGGCAATGCACCTCTGTTTATGCTAAAAACAGAAAGAGAATAGCACAGACATTGAACCAAATCGTACATTTATAATTTTAATCATTATGGAGGGGAGTACCATCACTGGGGATGACAATAATAATAAACCTATGAACATGCACGATTGATGGAAGATTACTGTGCAAGAACATAGAGAAAATTAGCTCACATTACAGAGCCCAAAGTTAATTTTAATTAACAAAGTTGCCTATGTATACAGGAGGAACAGTACTGGGTTAAGGCTCATGATATTTTTATTTTCAAGATTTATAACAATTGGCCACAACAAACATTTGATTCATTTAATGGCATAAAGCTCAACTTTAGAGATATTCATGATGAAAAGAGGCAAAACAAAACTTTGTAGGTTCTGCAATTTTTTATCCAAACACCCGATTTTGTCAGACAGCAAAAATCATTAAGAAACTGAAGGACCTGAAGAGATCAACGGTTAGACAAAGCTGGTTGTTTGAATAAAAAATTGTGGAAGTTACCAAGTTTTGTTTATCTCTATTCAGCATATGATTCTACTTTTACAACACTATTTTAGTAATTTTTCATGCACACAATGTATCAATTTGATAAATATTTTTTTAAATATTAATTCAGGCTTAACATGAACATTAGTTTTAAAATATGATACCTTCTATGCACCACTATGAGCTCTCATTTAATTTTCAGTCAAAAATTCAGAGCTCTTTTCATAAGTTTGAAAGGTTTATATATATTTATTCCACAGCTCTGTGATCCCACTCTCATTAAATGATAACCAATTTGACATATGTCTTTTGGGAGTATTTTGTCTCATTCAAAAGTTAACATTTGTAAATTAACAGATTATTTAAGCAAGTTAATATTTCAAATAGCAATTCAACACAAATGAAATGGATATCAAAGAAAAATAAAGTTATTCTGGATCTTGAAATTATCTGATATCTGGAATACTACTCTCCTAAATTTTAGACTTTTACACTTATTTAATGACAGGAACAGAAACAATTCAAGTTGCTTTGACAAGAAAGAAAGTCAAATCGCCAAGTGCTTGTTATTGTAATAGGGAATATGAGAAAAATATTTTTTGTCATTATGAATAATTCTGGAATTATATGGTAAATGCTGGTCTAAATACAAATAGTTTGCATATTCTAAAATAACACTACATTCCAAAATAAGCAGTTGCACTTGAGAAGATTGTCACAACAAAATGTGATGAGGCATGGAAATAAAAAACTCACTTAAACATTGTGGCATATATCAGTAGGGAAATGCACAACTGTGAAGAAGTAAGATTAGATGTACCAAAGAAAATGCCAAAGGCAAATAAAACAGTAAGACAATAAAGAATAGACTCATGTCGTATAATGTGAAAATAATGTAAAAACTGTCAAAAGTACTCATATATCTGATTACTTCTGCTATTGTTTGGGGTAAAATCAAATACTATTCTAGGGACGAACATGCCAACTAACAAAGTCTGTATGAATATGTATTTTAATAATATGCCTTGAACCTCCTATGAATCCTTCAATAACTCCAGTTGGAGTATTGTTGTGTTGTATAACATGTGTTGCATAACATTATGTGACTTTTAGATGTTAATAGACCGTTAACCTCTCCTAATCACCATAATTGTATGTTCAGAATATAATTTGTGAGTACCAAAACATGAAAATGAACTATACATCTCTTTTCTAGGTTAGATGTCATAACTTGAGTATTTTCCAATAATTACAATTCAATTTCTTTGATTGCATGCACATGAAACAAAGCATGTCCTTTGATCAACAGCTTCAGATAATTGAGTCAAAGGAAGAGGATGACTGGACTACTGAGTTAGCAAAAACTATAAATCAGCTTGATAGCCTCATCACGAGTGCTAATATTCTACAGAGGGGCATGAGTTCTGAAGGGTTCAATACATATGCATTTGTTTTTTCTTTGAAGTATGACCCTCAAATATGCAGGTTGATTTTTACATTAAAAAACTGCAATTACAAATGCACATGGATCAATCCTTCTAAAAAAAAATTATGGAGTGATTCTCACCTGCTTTTGCAGCCCAAGCATCGAACATACCATGTCTCTTGAGTACGGCTGCTCTAATACATATCGCAACAAACCAGTTTGAGGTTGCGTTAGCTGCTGATCATATGGCAAGTTGCCCTTCAGCGAGAATTTCAGGGTGGCTGGATCGAGTCTCCATGGATTTATCAGATGGTCTGCATAACCCGAATGCTCAACCACTGGCAGCATTTTTGAATGCCCAATGATGCTCACCATTTGTGCAGTGGCCCGGAAACTTTCAACAAAACTGGACAAGAGGTTGGCAAGTTTCTATAAAGGTGAAATATGGAAATGTATGTTTAAAAATGTACAATGTTCACTCATTTTTATTATTTATGAATTTATTATTATTTATTTATTATTATTATTATTTTATTATCTCATTTTTTATTATTTATTAATTAAAAAAGAATACTCAATTAAAACAAAGTCAATATCACATCATATAAATAACAATGGCAACAATGTATTAAACACAGTCAAGATAAGGAAATATTAACTGGCAAAATAATATTGCTTTTGTTTCTAAATCAAATAGGAAACAATTTAGCAACAAAGAGGATGAAAAGTAACTTGATTTCACATACCCAATGAGGCCAGTTCTTGTTATCAGGATATGCTTTCTGTATTTCATTCACGATAAAGTATCCCGGCAATAGGCAA
Organism: Hetaerina titia; assembly: GCA_037158775.1. Lineage (NCBI taxonomy): Eukaryota > Metazoa > Arthropoda > Insecta > Odonata > Calopterygidae > Hetaerina > Hetaerina titia. The sequence goes on from CM073771.1 coordinate 46,691,369, forward strand.
GCATTCCTATCAAAAATAAACTCTATAACATTCCCTAAAGCTTTCAACTGAGGTAAAATTGATGCATTTAATCGAGCAGGAATTCCTTGAGCTTTCTCTCGACAACCCTGGAAAAATTTAAGATTGGATGAAAAAAGAAAGCAGCAAAATTGATTGAGGACAAATTTTGAAAAGTTAAATAATGACCTTCATTATGGCTCTGACCCCTTTGTAATCAACTCCACCAATAATGTTTTTAATTAACTTGAAACACTCTACCCAAAAATCCTCATTCTGATACTGCATTTTTTCACAAGCAAGGATTGATTCGCATACCATCCTGAAATAGACGATTCGATTAATATTAGTTTATATCACCATATTTATCTGGCTAGAAATCACCACATTACCCTAACATAATAAGGCAATAATGATACATTTAGTGTCCCAAAAAAATTTATACAGATTTTTGGCATATATTGTATACAAAACTGGATATAATGATCCAAGAAATATATCACTCTACTAGCATAGAAGAGAATTCCAAGTAGTCTATAGCTCAACAAATAAACAAATAACCCAAAAAAAATCTGTTCTCTTTTCGAGGGAAAAATACCAGGAATGGTTTTGAAGCTAAAATCTTGGAACGAAATTTTGAGTGAATTTTCATGAATATTAAGGCCAAAAATAACAAACCATTCAGGCCAGAATTGTTAATTATATCCGTATCCGCCGAAGTTAAGAGACTTTCAAATTAATGGCTGCATTCGAACATCTAAAGGGTTTATGTGGGCAAATTATAGAAATAGCAAATATACCAACAACGTAAAATAATACAGAGCTTCTGAATTCGCTAGGAAACAACAAAACATTGATTAAATGCCCTGCTTTAGCTTTTGATAGAATAAGAGAGATCAGGTTATTTGGTAAGGCTAAACGAGGTTAGTCGTACTACATTTGTAAGAGAACCAAGGCAATGTCTTGCAATTTTTTAACGGTTTCACTACAAAATCTAATAGGTAGACCAATATATATAGCTTGATTCTAGAGGTTCTTACGTGGTTATTATATATTTAAATTTAAATACATATACGATATAATCAATAAGAATACTAACCTGGCAGGTAAAACCCCCCCAGTGACGAGGTTTTCTAAATGTGAAAATAGAAGTTGTAAGCGACTTTGATTTGTCATTGCTGAGGCTAGTATTAGGTATTGCCGTATTCCGGCTTCTTGCTGTTCGGTAGCCAAGCCTTCAAAAGCATTCTTAAGCTCTTTCTGAAAGTGCGCAACTTTGTCAGCTTCTTGCTCAGGTCTATGAACTAGAAAGCAGCTGAAAGCTTCCTCAATCCCTTCGACTTTCTGCCAATAAAAGAAAGGAGAGTTTTAAGAGCTGTGAGAAGGAAAATATGAAAACTAGACAACTCAAAGCGACGATAAAAACAAAACTAACCAGTATTTCATTCACTATATTAGTTACTTGAACTTCAGTACCCATTGCAGCGGTCAAAGAGATCAAAATAACAGCAAAATCATGTAATAAAGCCTCTAAACAAGGCTTTGGTATGAACTTATGGTTATACACACAATTCGCTCATCACGTAAAATGTTCGCCATGATAGCAAATTATCGACAAATGTAATTCTTCCAGATAAAGTATTACTTATTTTCAGCCACAGTGGTCTTTGACATTAGAAGGTGCTCTGAAGCCCCTGACTCACGTTTAAGGGCAGCTTTGAGCACAGCGCAGAGCGATGCGAGATTTTCACCGTTGTTTTTCTAGCTTCATTTTTATGTGATGATTATTTAGCCAACAGATGTAGTATGTGCTCCCAAAATATCTGTCAAAGTAAACATTTTATTTGATTTGGTATATGAAGGAATATCTAGACGAGAAAATTATTACTGAATGTTTTGACTTGTATTTGTACTTATGGACCTCATCATACATTTTCAACGACTCGGAAAACATTGAAGCAATTACTTAAACATCACAGCGGAGATAGTGTTGTTAGCAGATGTGTAGTTTTCAGGCAGCGTTTTGGATATGTTGACAACTATTTCACTTACATAGTTTGACGGATTTTAAGCGTCACGTGTTGGACGCGGCTGAATATTTCACTTCAAAGTGTCGTCATTGTTGTTCCCCTCTGCCTCATGTGAAACCATTTCAAAATGATTAATGAATTGGCTGGGAATTATGCTGGCTATGTTAACCAGAATATTACTCAAGAGGTATAAATGTATGCTAGTGGATGTAAATGATAGGAAACATTGAAGTCGTGCAATAAAACTTGTAAAAGAGACAAGCCCTGAAATTGTTTTCAATTGATTTTAGCTTGGACCATTAGAGGAGACCATTGAGGACATGCTTACCAGGCTTGAAGAGTTCGAAACCCTGGTCGATATGGTGAGTCTGTTGCGGTTCTTTTTCCTGATGAATATCTCTAGTTTAGCGTGGCGGCAAGATATTGCCGATGCTAACCCTTTCAACTGGCTGTCGACTTAAATTCTTAGAACACCATGGAATGTTTTACACAATACTTCCCTAATTTGTTTGCAATGTGCTCATTTATGCATTTTCTGAAGAAATATGATCAATGTACTCCAGATTAAAAATGTAGTTGCGAGGGTGCAGGTACGTTGGCTAACTGGGTTATGTTCTGAGGGAGTTAGTAGTACCTGTCAATTACATTTCAACTATGTTTTGAGTAAATTTTATAGAAATTCTACTATTGCGATGAATTAAGCCTGGATCTGTTCACTTTTATGGAAGAAGATTGATTGTATTTGAGCAGTTCTGAGTTACTACATTAGGCGAAATTTTGATAGTTTAAAGTTCACTGTATTCACGTATCATTAGGGGAATACTTTATACTTATGCATTTGTACTCCACTATTCATTCACTCCCTCAACATTACATTGGTATCGCTTCGAGTATGAGTACCTTGCTTTTCATTTTGTTTCACCCTGATTGTGTTACAGCTCCTTATTGATTTGATTACTTTTATTATGCTGAATTTAGTGTAGGAAGTGTAGTGTAGCAAAATTTGAAGATATTTCAACCCCAATTTGTGGCGGACAATATTTGAGATATATTTAATTATGTACGATATTCATTTTATAATTAATATGTAGTGGTATAATAGAAGAGTATAGTAGTTGTAAAGTTTTTTTATACTGTCACTTTTGATCCCCTCCGATTTCATACATTTGAAATGATTTCTAAAAATCCTATAGTTGAAAATGTAGTTTTAGTAAGAAAATATTGAAATCCACATTACATGCAAGTAAATTTTTGTGTAATAAAGTAATAGCAAAATATAATTGAAGTATTCTTATAAGCCATGTTTTGAACACTCAAGAAAAGCAAAGTTAAAGCCTAGAGGATTTCTACCCAATTTTAACTTCACCTTTATAAACTATTGATTCTGCCCTGTTCAAAATACCTTTTTATAACCTCTTATTTCCTTATAACCCCTCCTGGGAATATGTATTGTAATTTCCACAGCATGTGTAAATGTTGAGACATGGTAGTGCAATAGGGTAGAGCACTGGTCTATCAACCAGATGGCCTGCGCTGGATTCTGGGTGATGACTCTGGTCACTCTCAGCTTCATTCAAGCTGCACGATTTTTTGGGTACCAGATCTTTCTAGGAAACCATAGGGAGCCAGGGTAAAGGAAACAACCCCTCTACCCTGATGTGTGAACTCCACATGCTGTCAGGGTTAGTACTAGTTTAGGTCCACCCTCGCCCATCAAACTGACCTTTCACAGCTGTGTTAGTGCTGTAAATGCAATACTGATTGGTTCAGCAAAAAAACTATAATTCTATTTTGACTGTGGCGTATGAATATTCATGAAGCAACAGGAAAGTCTTTATAAGTCTATGGTCCTTCAGCTTTTTGTAATGAATGGTTTGATGCTTACAAACATTATTATTGAAATTGGAAAAAAATGCTGGTCTCTTTTAAGTGGTTAAATCCACTGGAAAGTGGAAAATGCAGGTTAAAAAAACTATCAAGGCCCAATTCAATATATATTCCATCTATGGAATTTTCAGGTTCAAGAAGATGAGGGTAAGTGCATTGGAAGCAACATACCGGAAATATTCGCTGCAAACAAGGAGCTGGACAAGCTATTTGAAAAAATCGATAGGCTGGAAGTTTTTGTGGGAAGGGTGAAACATGACTTGGATATTGTCGAGTCACACTTGGATGAAGCTGAGGCAGAAGCTGGAACTGAGGGAACTTTGAAAAATATTTTAAAACCTCTTTTATTCGTAAGTCAGTTCAATTGCATTCTTTAAAATGAATAAACTATGACCCAAAAAAATGTCATTCATAGCCAAAATATCTCCTATTGTAAAACTTGCCACCATACAGAAGTCTGTGTAGCTCTACAAGATGTGGCATAAGCTGACAATCTGTATAGAATGTTTATTATTTAAAATTTATGCATAAAAAGCTAGGCTTAGTGGCCACTGCAAAAAGGGTATTCATAACACTAGAGATTATAAAATTAATAATCAGACTTGCAGAATTTTTTAAAATACAGAGCAAGTAGTTAAGTTTTGATGCACTGTTTGCAAATAGTATATTTAAAAAAATGTTCTTGAAATTACCTTTACTATAATTCTTGGTACAAAGACCATTTATTTCCATCTTTGTGTGCTAAAGTTTTTTTATTATAATGGTTAAACTGGTAGGTATTCACGAGTTCAACAACTAATTTTATTATCTTCACATTTCAGATGAAAAATGACATTTCCTCTGCTGCTAAGAAAGTCAAATCACCAGTATATGAAGCCCATGACATATTTAAAACAGATCAGTTTTTTCACCCAGATGATTCTAGCCAAAATAAAGAATTATAGTCTCTCAATACAAATTGTTTTTGTTTCTCCCAAATATGACCTCACTTAGTAGTAGTTTGTATCCTTTAGGTTAATTTCTTAGAAAAATATAAGAGACAAGTGCCTTACATTCCGAGTCGCTATATTTAAGAATGGTCACAAAATTGGTTAAAAAAAAGTCAAAATTAAAACAACTTGATTTAATATAGTAAACACAGAATTTAATGAGAATGACTTCAGCCAGAAGTTACAAGATAAAAATATTCATTATGTAATACATTGGTCATTGATTTACAACAGTTATATGCAGGCTTATGCAAGTATAGAATAACAATTATTGTATCATTCTGGAATGACTTGAAAGATTAAGTGCAACCTTGAAAGGCAGTTACTCATGTCATTGTGTATAATATTTAACATTAAACAAGTGTTAATGAACTTGTACATGGCCTTTTAAACACTTGGATGTCCTTATCCAAACTTTTCTGAAAAACTTCATAAAAGATACACTTGACAAAGACATGATTGAAATATAATTGTATATAAAGCATCGATATTGATTAGTGTGCTGTATACCAGAGTTCTTAACTAAAATACACTTAGTCAAGGAAAACAATCAATCCTAGGTGCTCTATATATTTCCATTAGGTTTTTGGAATACGTAAATTGTCTGAAATTCCTATACCACTTTCATCCTGCCAGCAGGGTTACATAAATTAACTGTTGCATGACATCACAGCTTATTAGTCCTCTCCTCTGGTTATCAATTATTCACTCTTGGCTTACTTGTAGAGAAGTAGATTGGATAATTTATATGCTTAGTTATTAATTTAGTAAAATAAATATAATTGCACTAATACATGTATCAGATAACTGTTGAAAGCTTTTGAATTTCAACAAACTACTTGCCACAAGAAGACATATATGTGAAAAGTCCTTATCAGACACAATTGATGATCATAATTAACTTTATCATGCATAAATTTTAATAATACTTAATAAGCTGCGTTCAACAGCCATAAAGTGCCTCCATTTTACAAAAACTTATGTACAGGATATAAAAAATAAATAGGTACACAAAGCTGAGTTTAAAACAAAGACGGTGATTTTCTCTATAGATCTCAATGATGACATCACAGCCGCATAAAAAAATTACTTCCACAGTAAAGATAACAAAAAATTTATAAAACCATGTTCCAGGTGAAATTAAATCATCTAAAGCCTCGTCCGAACATGTGAAACCAATAGCACTGGCTTCAGCTCTGCTAGTAAACGGGGAATTTGTCGGAAGTTCCAACGTAATAAATAAATAAAATTTTTCATTGAAAGTCAAATAATCCACCAACACAGGTGTCTTTCCTGCTTTATGATTTTTGCCTACACCATTTCTTCTTAGCACCATGTTTAAATCGCCAAGATAATTTACTCCAATTTTGCTTCCAGGCAAACTTGAACAGACACGTATAATTTTGAAGACATTTACTTGGAGGGGGGACAAGATGGTGGCCTCTTCACAGCCACCGCAATTCAAAACTAATGTCTTCTCTAATCAAGTCATGTTCACTCCAAGGGCCTGCCGACACCTCTCATAAACAACATAACTAATGCTAACAGCTGGTGCTACTTTCATAAAGTTGGGAGTTATTCCACGGTACAGTCCAGCAAAGCCTTCCGTAGCTATTATGGTTCTAATGACACTCTTCATTGTTGTACTCTGAGCATGCTCGGGACTGGTCAGTATTGCTGTAAAATAAACAAAAAGAAGTTTTACAACAACAATTATAAAATGAGTATTGCTATAAATTGCAAATAAATAACTTTAAAAAAATAAAAGTTACAACAGAATACTACAATGTTATGAACAAACCACACAATGCTAAACCTGTTATGAATATTCAACTTCTTCATTACCTTGAGCTTGGAGTCTCGTTCGCACAAGGGCAAGTGGGTATGAAGCTATCTGGCCACAAGTGCTGCTGGCTGTGCCACAACCTAAGAGCAATAATACACCAGGATTCTCCGAGTTTGTATTGCGGTGAAGGTAATAATTTTTTAAAGTCTGAAAATAAAAGGAAGGATTATTTAAAAAATTAATGAAAGAACACGATTAAGTTTACGTACTAAAACAGCAAACCAATTTTTTCTTCAATGAAGGTACAGCTTTGAGATATGGATGAACAATTTAACGAGTCGGTACAGAATGAAGAAATTAGAAGATGCTAAGTCTCCTTGAATAAGATATTAGATTTAAATTCTGGATGTCAATGATTGTACAGTTACACAAATTACACAAAGCCAACAGATTTCATGAGAATAGAGCACAAGCAGATGCAGTGGAAAGGGTCATTTTCAAGAAAGAAAAACAAAATCTATTAAAACAGGATAAAAAAAAACAAAATGCTTTCCTCTTTACATTAATGGGTTTTGAATCAAGGATGTTCTAGAGTGAAATCTAAACCAAATATATGTATTGCTTACCTCATATACAGCCAAGTCAATCCCAGCATACGGAATGATACCCAATAAATTAGGTACATAGCCACGGTAAAAACTTTTAAGCCCTTCACGGCGATAAATCTTCTTGGCTGCGTCAAAGATTCCTTTATACTGCCCAGTTGTTCTTAGTGCCAATCTTGTTTTCAAAACCTGCAGAATAAAACATGTGGAATAGACAAAACGTTTCGGACACACAAAAATTTTTATATTTATTTGATTATTTTAAGTTTTATCAGAAAGAAGAAAAGTTTACAAAAATTTACCTCAAGTGGATAAATAATAGTTTGACTAACACCGCCAGCCACAGACCCAGCAACAAATCTTTCATAAATTGATAAATCACGGGTGCTATTATTCCTAATTATTCTCTTCGCTTGTTCATATGCCATAAACTTAATTGCTGTCTCAGGAGCAATTTTAAGCACATTTATTCCATTGCCTCGCCAAAGACCTTGAACACCACCTTCTTTTAACATTCCTTTAAAGCATGATCTGATTCCTCCACTGTTTGAATGTACCTGAAAACAGAAATGCAAAGTTAATCATGATTACAAATAACATACATTAAAGCTAACTGGAAACTAATATATCAAATACTCTTAGCACAAATGTAAAGGAAATCAAGACCTTCTACATTAGTTATATACTTTATGCAGTTACAGTATGTAATCAAGTTACATATGCTGAAGGGTCACCTTCCAAGGTGGAAAAATGTTAATAAATATCTGCTAATAAAATGTTGCAAATATCTGCTAATTTCAATGAATCAAATCAACATTTAAGCTACCGTTATTTCACATACATTTTTAAACAAGTACCCATGGGTAATAAAAGTTTATGACCCTAATAAATTTTGGTGTTTGAAATTTAAAGACTTAATTACAACAGAGCTCTAAAACTTTATTCAAGCTATATAAGGCACAAAGGGTTATGAAAAAAAAAATGCATGTTCGTTTACAATGACGGCTGATCTGTTTGGCAGGCTTAGCATTTTTACTACAAAATATTAGCCAGTAAGCTGTTTAAATTGCCTCGGATACAAGATTTGGCTTTACTCCTAAATGATCCCTGCTGCCACAGATCAGACACTTCATCAATCATTCAAATTAGACAATGGAACACAGAAACAATATTTTTACATCTTTGAAAGGACAATCATTTGAAAATTGTCGTTTTGTTTCTCATTGTTTTTATCATATCCAAGTATACTGTGTAAAGCATACTAGTTTTGAATTTCAGCTATGAATATCAAACTAAGTGCATTAGGAACAATGATGTAACTCCAGAAAGTAGAAGACATTTTTCACAAAACCTTCATGAAGGTCTAATTAAGGTATGATTCAAATATATTATGAAAGAAGTTTCTTAATTTGTAGAGAAATATCTGCGGAGAAAAAAATCTCAATGGCAGAGGCACATTTCCCAAGCCATGACGATAATACGACATAACTGCTTCCCTCCAACGAGAGAGTGCTCTAGAAGAGCCAATCTCTTTTCCAACTACAACCCTGCACAAGGACGGCAAGAAAAGATGAACCTAGAATCCACTGCGATGTGATAACTTGAGGTTAGGAGAATATATGAAAAGGAGGCTCAGTAATCGACAGGGAAGAATTGGAAGACGACAGATAAAAAAAGTAGAAAATGAATGGTATGTAGTGCGGAGGTGAAATCATGACGTTTGGTGGATCGCAGGCCACCTTTGCTGCTTTCACGTGCGACCTATGACCCCCATGTCGTCAAGGAAACAATTGCGCCTCTCGGATCTACTTCCCGACGCCCGTTGGCCGATCTTGAGATCAAAGGGTGACCCTCGTCTATATAACAACTTGCCGCGCTTCTCAGCGCGCATCCTCTACCACCCCCCTCTCCTCATCTGACACATGAATCCGACGATAACACGACCATACCCTCTCCCTCCACCAATCGGGAGAACCAAGACGTTTGGTGCCGACCAACCAGCGCGCTTCGATTAATGTCAAGCGCTATACTCCGATCTATAGCAGATAAATCTTGGGAGTGGAAAGTCACTGGATGATAAAAAGTTACGTCGTCATGGTGGGGGGTGGTGGGATTTTGGTCATTAAAACTTGACGCCGCATGTTAGGCAAATTCCAACACGATACTGATTACATAGCGGTTCTCTTTAGACGGGTATCGACACCGAGCAATTTCAGGAACATTACACCAAAAGGAAAGATATGAAGACACACTTGATGAAACATTAAGACCGATAAAAACTATGCGAACGGAGCAAATGTACTGGGGAGAATACTACGGTACAAACAAAAGCTTTAAGAATATCTCTGGCAAGGAGTCTATCGCACGACCCGACCTGCTGCCTGCTAAGTACACGACAATGAATCATTAGAAAGTATTGCAACGCATGCGGAGCATCCTTAAACTACCAGGTTTTAAAATCCAAAACATTTTGAGTACCACAGGACGCCAAGGGCGTTTAGGCTTAATAATACTAAACTAATGGACTGCTTAACCAGTAATATACTTGGCGGTGAGAAGCCAGGGAGTTACGGACACGTCAAAACAATACCAATAACGCTCACGCCGATTGATGATTTATTAAGAATGGCTCCCTTGTGATTCTAATAAGGACAGCACATTAGGTTGTGTTCTTTGAAGGCTAAATATTTCAATGGTTTTCATCGACATGGCGACTAATCAGTGCCTACTAAAAAAAATATTATAAATTTTCAGTAGATATCATGAATGAGGGATATATAAAAAAAGTATTCACCAATTAACCAGTTATTTAAGACGGTGGTGACAATTTTCACATCCTTGATACACATTTCTGTACTTGCAGAAGAATTTTATCACACTTTCTGCTAGCATTGTGCTTTCAGCTATGTGAAGATGACCAGTGGGCGTTAAAAACAACGCAAACCTAATAAGGGGACATTAATGAAATAAAAACTGGCACCATATATCAAGGGTGTCATTCAACTGGTGGAGGGGTGGGGTAGACGGCTCCTATATATGCCATTCATCTTTTTGTTAGTCAAACGGTTCTATTAAGGAGGGGTCCGTTAACTGACAAAATAAAGTAACATTTCAGTAAGACCATACCAAACCAATTGTGTCCCTGGAGCCGAAAAATTTGAGATAAGTATTCGAATGACATTTACTGAAGTACGTAGAACTGAAATTATTTAAAATATAATCCGCCAGCGAAGACTGTTATTAGCGAGCATTCCTGGCTCCTCAAGAAGCTTGCCAAAAATTCTTGCGGGCACGCGGCCAAAAGCACCCTACTAGGGACTTTGAAAATAATATTGACTGCTGTAAGCTGTAAACAGGGCACAATATTTATAAACTACGTGAGTTTACGGTGCTTGAAACCAATACATCTCCGCTTGCAAACTTTGACTCCACTCCGAAATTACGGCCCCAAATCTTTTAAGCAATGCGATAGTGGTCGAGGAGACTTATTTAACCTCACGCCACAAAAATTAGATTACATTACCTATTTTTGGGAAAAATAATTGATTACAACCTTTTCTAAAAATTTTATTAAGAAGTAATTTTCAAAATTATACACACGTGAGTTTAAACTACTAATTCCCCGACAGCGCTGATATTAATTGGCTCGAATAAAACGGAAAGGAAAGCTGAAGGTGCATTTATTGGCATCGCTTGATCCATCCATCGTACGTGGCATTTTCGAGAAAAAAAAGGAAAAATACCCATTAGGTCAAAGGTCGCTCCATACACCCCGATAAAACTAATGCGGTCGCAATAAAACAATATGATCGCGTGTAATATCATCGGAGGCGCGACGGAGGTCGATCGGAGACGAATTCCCTCGAAAAGTTGAGTTAGTTACGACGGAATGAGATAATGGTTACCAGGGACTCTTGCCAACGGAGGCCGCGACTCCAGTTTTTACGATCCATCACAATTTCTTATTTTCACATTCTTTCTCCCCTCTCGGATGACCAGTCGAACATCTTATCAGATGAACAGTCGAGAGCTTGGCTAGGGCAGGATTTGGAATCGGCTGAATCGGAAAAATGTGCGCTGCACACGAATGTACGAGGATTCATATAAAAAAATTATAACATTTTGTAAAAATATCTTTAATCTAATACCGTAGACGATGCATCTATCGTGTATGATGTACTGCGGTTTCGGAGTGTTCTTCTTTCAGTGAAACTTGAAAACGTATCAGCATACTAAAGTCAACTATACACTGAAAAGCTTTTATTAGTAACATAAGGCTTTAGTTTCAGACTAAACTGACGGGAGCCGCTAAATGGAGTTTAAAACTTACCCCCCGAAAAGAAACAGGCAGGTTCATTAGGTTTGAACAATCAATAATGCCTCCGGTTCGAAGATTCCCAATTAAATGTAATGTAATTTTAATTATGTACATAGTTTTGAAGCTTATATTGCTTTTGTGTAGAACTGTTCTTGCTAAAACCCTTTCTTGCTTTGCAAAAATAAATACATTATTTTTCAACGATAATAATTGATCAGTTGAGGTCTAGTTCTTTCTTTCGCTATTTTCAATAACGGCTGGAATTTTTAAAAATTAATCGTGCGGAGGAAATGCCACATTGCATTTCAGAAAATGTGAAATATTTCGATTGGTCCTTCGAATACTCAATTTTTCCTCTTCTGCCTCTAAATTGTCTAAGTATTCGATTAAAAGATACAAAATACTTTTCCCTCAACAAGAAAAAGACTTACCTCACCATTAAGAAACGTAATTAAGTTACTAGATTACCCCAATTTATTTTCTAATCGACTGGTAGTCTAATAATCACACTGATTTTTGCTCCACAAAATTCCCTCATTTATAACATTAATGGCCGAGAATTTACTTACAAATCCGTGAAAGTTAGCAGCATGAAATGAAAATAAAACTAATTTCAAGTTCATTAACTTCTGTGTAACTTCACAAGAGAATGCCCTGCATCTCGAGCTCTCTGGAGGCCATATGTTTACTTACTGTTGCGTCCATTACAGGAATGAATTAACTATTGGGGTAGCTGTGATCCTCTGAATCGTAAAATACATGAAAAACATTCATCATTGGGGGAATATCGACAAAAAAATTTAGGAACCCATATGATTCGAGTGTTAAGGACGCGGAAAAGCCATGAGGGGAAAGCTTACAATACCTCCGATCCTAGGTTAGGCATACGAAAAACCTCACCGCTTGTCTGAATGCCAACCACGTTCTATCGGCTAAGGCCACAGCGACCTCGTCGAAAAAAAATGGGGAACCATTGAATAAGATGTCCAAAATTTGGAGATTAAATATTGATTCATAAAGAAGCGGCCAAATGTAATCAAGGGATGTAACCCTTCGAACTAATATTTGTACATCGCATGGGCAATAACATTATTTGCCCATCTACAAATAGAACAGAAATGAGAGCATTTGTTTTCAGGAGCTGACTGCTTGCAATTAACAAAAAAAACCAAATTGATATCTCGAGTTTTACTTCGTGGAAGACATAAAATTATCATTTTATGAAAAAACTTTTTCACCCTTGAAAAAGCAAAATCTTAAACGTAGTAAGTGCAACAATCAAAATTGCTTCCTCAAATGAAAAAGAGTATCATAGGACAATTTTTTTACGTGGCAAAATAAAAACAATTGCGAATGCATTGATCTTAAGAGATAACAGCGCCCCCGTGTTTTCGGTGGTCCGTAAAATGACCGGTCGCATGCACATGCGCCTAAACTTAACGCGATCGTCTGGTCGGAAGAACATCTGTCAGGGCAGGTGTTCATCCCTACGGGATCCACCAAGGACGCGACGGTAACAGAACCAGTCCCGAGATGCCCGAGGTCAGTAATGGTGAGCTCACTGCACGCCATCCGGACAAAAAAATCAATGGGGGGGGCTGACCTATCCCGGGACGCTTATTATGCGTTTGCACCAGCATCCATCCAAAATCTTTAGAATGTGGGCGGCTGTTCAGATCGCTACTTCTCTACAGCATGACCATTTCCTCTTTACTCAGCAAAAGACGAACGAGATTCGCCATCAGAAACGTAGGCTACACGCAAGAATTAACTCAAATGGGAAAAAAATAATGAAGAGGGAGAACTTACTTGCAGGAATACTTTCAGACGATCCAAGGGTGCCGTGCAAGTTCTCGAGACACCACCAGCTATGCCACCAGCTACCAAATGGCGCCACCACATTCCTGAATTCATTTCTGCCGATGTGAAGTCATCGGGTACGTTCATATCCTCTCCGATATCCAGGTACTAGAAAGAGAAAAGAAGATGGCCATTAGGGTACAGTGTGATAATCAGCAGAACTCTCAAATCCTCCAGTTAACTTTCGCTCAACTCCCTTAATTCGTAATAAGTATGAGAGAAATGATTTCATTTTAAACTTATCTTCAAGTATTACACTCCCTTTAATTCTAAACCATCACTTTACACGTGAAAGAGATATTCCTATTTTTTTTACTTCCGAGGGTTCCAAAAAGGCATCATACTTGAACTTACACTTGACATTCACATCCATGGAAGAGTCTTAGTATTTGTTTATCTTGTAATAAAAATTTAAATTTCGATGAAGTTTGATACCCGCTACAGTAAAAATCGCTAATTCTCGCAATTTATAGGACAGCTATTGCAGTCTTTTAAGGTTTTCTTAGTACCAACGATAATTTAAAACAAACAATTGAGTCGAGCCTCTTATACAAAATTTATGTTAGCTCGTATCAAAATAGATGGTCTGATTCCGAGGTTCAGCCATTATACGCTGTCCACTTGCTGGCGTACTAAATCACGGCAGCTAAACTGCACTTTCGATGTAATTTTCTGCGATTTTCGGCACAATGATTACTTAAAAAACCTGTTTGGAATCCATAGTTGTAGAAAGGGAAAGAAATTACGAAAAAGAATATCTGCCTTTTAGTAAAAAACCTAACCAGATGAATTGTATCGGCCATGCTATGCCTGGAAGATTCACGGCATCGTACTGTATATCGTGATATAGCTTTCCAAGTTTGAACACTGCATGCTGAGTGCATATATTCCTTCCATTATTTAATAAAGGAACTCAACCTCCACTTCCCCCCTCCTCCCTCAACCCTGACAACGGCCTCCATGTGGTGGGAGTTGAGGGGGAAGGTTCGCCCATGAATCCGTCAAATACTGACGGCCGCACCAATACATTCAAATTTTAAAAGTAAAACTATTAGCGCCTTCCCGCTTTCGGCGGCATGGGCGCAGGTATTTGGGTCAGACCATATTTTATGTAACAGAGCTTGGAACAAAATCAGGGTGTATCCGTCCACACACAAATTTTATATGGGCCAAGGCCTTTGGGCAGTCCCACAGGCCTTGCAGATCAACCCCGGAAATCAAAGTTTATTTCCAAGGCCGCATGACGAAGCCATTGGATGGCCCTGGTGTCAAATTAACAGAAACTACTCAACGCTGGAAAAAATTGATATTTGGCTGCAAAGGGAGCTAAACTTCAAACAGATTTAAAAATTGAAATCTTTTAGACTCCTATTTACTTTACAAATATTACTGTAAATTTCTAAGAACAGTGTTCCGCATTCAGTGGAACCAGAGTGCAGTGCTCAACAAACAAATAATCCGGGATGTGTGTTCTTCCAATTCATGCTTCAGAAACTAGGAAACCGCAGCTAAATTGAATTCAAAATTGATTCTATCCGAATATTTGAAAACGATCCACGTTTTCCATCTTACAGTTGTTTATTTTCACTCAAAAATTCCAGTTACGCGTAAGCGGACCGTAATTCAGAAAGGCATCATTTGAAAAAATGAAAGGAATGCATGGGCAACGTTTTGATCAATGCGAAATGAAACCCTTAAAGACACGTCATAAAAAACCTAAGCAAATTTATTGACCTCATTCCGCTCCAATTTCACGTCCAGAAAGAAGCCATCTAATGACGACTTCTACCATGGGTACTGAAATGTGGAAGGTCATACCGCAACCAAAAAATCCAGTCGGGAACACGTTTCAAGAGTACGAAACATTACGAATGCATTCTTATCCAGGCAGACCCAAAATGCAACCTGATTAAACCTAGTTTTCGAGCGAGCATATAAATGGAGGGGCCGGGTGGTGGTTTGGGTTAGGGTCAGACCAAGGACGGGCCCCAATCCGGCTTCAATGGAAACGGCCTTGCCGATGGCATGTTAGTGCTGTAAACAAAAGCTGTTTGAAAGTATGACACGCGAACGTCCTGAAAAATGTGATTACTCCGCGCTATACATTTTCAGAGAGAGAGAAACATCGGGAACTTCCTCAGTTCTTTCTTTTACTTCTCGGCCGTCTGCATAAAACTCGTTAGAATCATTACAATACGAAACCCAAAATTAATGCTTCAAGAACCGCCCGAGTGCATTTTTCTCTATTTGGGCTTGAGATTCTTTTGCACGAGACTCATTTAGGTTAGGAATCCGAAGGGTTTGAACTACACCTTCGCTCTCTCCATCTACAATATGTTTGTCCGATGCAGTCCATGAACTTCCCATTTCCTTGTGAATCCTTTACTTTCAAAAGGAGACTTTGGCTTCTCAAATTTGAAAACCAATGACTTTGAACATTATTTGCAAGCCAAAGATCGACAAAAAAATTCACCCTTCCCCCAGTTAAAATAAAGAAGCCCTTAGGAGGACCATTATGCTAATGTTAACAATTCTTCACTTGAGTTTACCACCATTGGTATACCACATAATTGAAGTGAAATGGATGGTTTTAAGTTTTAACCCAGAGGCCAGGCACTTGGGAATATACTAAAGGCCTCAGGAGGGATACTTAAGCGGCCGTCTCGCCGCAAACTCTAAAAATAAAGTTGTGATAAATTTCACCCTACAGCATTTGAATATCCTTTTTAATATGAAGGGTGTGTGGTCCTTTCTGTGGTCCCAAGCTACACCTTACCGGCCTGTTGACTCCGTGCACACTGGTCGGAGCATCGACGCTCAAAAGAATTTCTCATTAAGGTTTTACGTCACCCGTGACAACTTTCGAAAGCAGAAGCCGGTACTCCCAAGGGTGCGAACTAATGTCGTTCTCCATAACAGACTACGGGTCACCGCCTCCTCGGCGTCAACTCTTTCGCCGAAAGGAGAGGCCCCTTGACCATAGGAGGCGCGGTAAGGTCGCCCGCCGGGCTAATATTAGAGGTAACAATGTGGATGAGAAGTGTTGAAGGGACGAGGAGAGAGGGTAGAGGCTTTAGGGCAGTCTAAAAAACGGATCGACTGGTGGTTTGCGGGGAGGGGGGAAGGAGGACTGAGTCGTGCTCCGGTCGCAGGTACTGGACCAGAAATACTCGGGGGTGGGTTGCGGCGTACGGGAGGACTTGAGGGAGGAGGTGTGGCGGCACCCAGAGAGATCACGAGACGCTCCCAGACGCAAGCATAAATACGGGAGGCCGAAGGGAGGGGATGGTGGAGGATAGGGGAGACGAGGGGAGAAGATTACCCGCCAAGAACTCCCGCCTTCCCTCTACCGGCGCATGCGCTCGACGGGGTTCTCGTTTTAAAAGAGGAAGAGCTCAAATAGTATGGCCCGAGCCAAGGTGAATGTGAAAACTTCGAGGTGTTTTGAAAACCCTAGCCTTCCCCCACCCCCTCACTCCCGGGAGGAGAACTTGATGTCAAACATTCCTCCGCCCACGCGCGAGCCCAGCTTCTTTCCTTATGAAATTCGAGTGAACCAATTATTCTCCACAGCTTCCCAATGAATCCCACAAAGAAAATACTTTTCGCGACCACGCGGATTAAGTTCGCGCAGCTGAAAAAACTACGCCCATTTACATAAAAAACACAAATGCCAACCCATCAAAGATCAGTTTGATAGGTTTGGGTAGAGCTCACCAAGTAAGTACTAACCCCGAAGAAGTTCACACATTAGGGGGGGCCAGATCCTTTCTAGGGTTAATGGGAGGGTATCCAGAGGCGTCACCCGCAAACGAAACCTCCGCTCAGTAGCCCATTGCTCTACCAAGTAGACTACCTTGTCCCATACTTACATAAGAACAACATCAAATTATTTATCATTGAATAAGCTTATTTTCTCTTAACACGAATCGGTCAACGTCAAACTAATATCACTAATAATAACAAGACATTCGTTAATTGGATGGCGTCTAAGACACATTTACAATACGTGCTGGAGCCATAATTCCAAAATCAGCAGCAGGTTACATTTTTCAATGCAAACCACTGAGAACACAGTATGGTCTCGTAATTCATCTCCAGGAAAACTCCTTTATCATGAAATAAATAAACCGTTAGTTCCCATACACCTTTCTCTGTGCATCGTCAACTCTGTAGGCAAAAAAAAGTACTTCTAAATAATGTGCTACTGTCACACCTAAAACACGACGGTTTTGCACTGTAAAACGTTGTTGGAATCCACACGAAGTTGGATTAATTGCCGAAATGGATCGCGTGCAGCGTAGAGGAGCTAGATTTGTAACAAATTGTTATGATAAACTTAGTAGCGTATCCAAAATATTAGAGCAGCTAGGCTGGGAGTTACTCACGGAGCGAAGGTTAAATTACAGATTGAAGCTCTTGCATAAATTGGGCGTCTCTTTAGCAGTAATGTTGAAAATGTAAGAGTATTATTACTTCCATCGTACTACGGTAGGAGAGATCATGCTTGTAAAATGAGAGAGAATGAGTGTAGAACAAATAGAGTTAAGATGTCATATTTTCCACGAACCATGGGGAATCATAACAACATTGTCCGACCCCAATAGTGTCATTTCCAGGTAAAAATTAGTCGGGTGTGTATTCACCCCCAGCCACACACCCCAGCGGTGGCTTGCAGGGTGCATAAATAAAAAAAATATTTTGTAGTTTCCAGGCAATACTGTATGGCACTTTAAGTGGCCAGGTGCTACAATGTTGCCTTTCGTCTATTTATCCAGCACTGCGAAATCGTGCTACTGCTCAAAGGGTGGTGTACCCCACAGCTGGGCCATTACTGGGCCAAACGAGTAATAATTGATATAAGGCTTACTTCCTCCGTAGTGTTGTACATGAAAATGAAACAATTTTAGTGATAAATACTACACCTGAACCAAGAATCGAACCAATGATTTTCCCTGGCATGAGGACCCTATTCTTAACTCCTGCTTTCAAAAGATTTAATGAATAATTTCGGCTATTCAAAAGTAAGTATTACATTCATCAGACCTACGAATGAGCGGATGGGCTATCACCAAATCACACTTTAATGTTTCTTACAACTAAAAACAAAACTAGCAATTTATAGGCTATAATCCTGAAAGAGCGGAGCGCGCCAGATAGAAACTGATGAAGAGAAAAAAGTTTTTCTATCATCATTGAGATGGGAGAGTATACTTTCTGCCATACGAGTAGAGAGGGGAAAGCATACTTTCTGTCAAGAGAATTTGCAAAGGTTTTCATGGCAGACAACAACAAGAAAAAGTCCGTTTTTAAATTTCACAAAATTGCTAACATTCGCACCTCTACAAGACAATGAAATTATACTTGGATAATGGAAAATTGGGTTTAAAGAGGAGGGTTTCATGCAATGACGCCGAATTTCCGGACGGCAACGCTTTAAGTTCAAGTGCGCACCTTCGTTTCTACAAAAAATGTTAACTAGCGACAAACTTTTAACTTTTTCTTTGATAGGATTCAAGGAATCAATTAAAAAATGATGGCAAATTTCTAATCTCTAAAAATGTCACATTTTCGCCCAAAGATATCAGCAAGATTGAAAAATAGCCTAAGGGTCTTCTAAATGCGTCCATGATAGTCAGTGCCGCTTAAGGCAACCCGATGAATGGTTTCCAATCCGTCCATTTAATTGCGAGAATTACCCTTGACAAGGCATAACCGAGACACTAGCGAAAAAGGATCTGCCAAAACCCCAGCGTAGGAACCCAGAAAATATTAACCATAATAGAACTAATGAAAGAAACAAAATCAAATTCCTGGAACTACACTCAGAAGCTACGCCGGCTTAACCCTTCCCCAAGGTTCAACAAACTTACTTCGATTGTAGCTACAGCTCCCTTTAACGGAGGCATTGGGGTTAAGGGCGAACGCGGGATACGGCGGCCTTGAATCCAGTGACGAAAGGCCACAGTGCGCTCCATGACGGACTTTTCGCATTGGAGAATACAAAGAGGAACCTTCCAAATCCACGTGCTCCAAGATTCTATTTACGAGGACTCCATCGCGTGGCGTAGAGCCAGGGCGCCACTAAATATACCATAAGTGACCTGCGATAATGAAGTTTTCAGCCAAAGAGCGACGGAGTAGGTTGACGAGAGAGAAGGGTATCCCTCGAATCAAGTGACTCACGCCTCAAATCCAGTGAGAAACACGTAGATTATTATTTATCATTACATGGTAATGGTAACCGCCGGGGTTGTGGCAGGGGGTGATGACACATCAGACTACTTTAAATGAGAGGGTCCACAATAAACTTCCGCAACAGTTTCCTATGCTTGGGAACACACTATGGATTCGTACAATCCGCTACCGAGGCCCGACGTGTAACGGTTTGAATCAAGAGAGGTGTCTTGTAAATAAATGAAGTAGAAGTTACTTCAGGTCTAAAAAAATAAAATAGGCGTCATGCTGGAGGTTTACCGAAGCCATTATGTCACACTTAAGTCCCAACACTTTGGAAAAAGTTAAATATTCTCTCTACTGGTCCTCATCACGATTGGTCCAGCACACTATTATACAAACAAACAATATCATCCAACAAGGAAACCATCAAAAACACTAAAAGATATAGGAAATATTTGTTTATTTCGCGTTCTCAAATTACCCTGCAGGTTTGGGCAGATTTTCGGCTAATTAGCCAAGCTAAACTTTCTTAATCACATACCTAAGATGGCTAACCTTTCAACGAAAGCATTGATGGAGAGAAGAGATAAACTGAAGAGTCATTTAATATATAACGTACTAAAATTAAACAATACGTATTAGATTTACAACTAATTACTGTGCACATTCTCTTTATTCGGATACCTTTCCTCCACAATTACTGTACTGCTAAACTTCTGAGGTTTATTTTATATCTAACATTCCAATAAACGACGGCCAAGGTAAATACTGCAACCACTGAAGAGGCATCTTTTGAGTTAATCGTTCGCGAAAAGCCTACAAGTATATTTTAAAATTCGGTGATCATATAGTTATGGTGATTTTTAAGGTTTAGTTCCCGGAAATATCTTTTTTAAGCGGTTTACACTCATAATTAACGACTCCAAGGAACCAAAAAGGATTTTCCAGTTGTTGCAGCAAGGAACGGCGCCATTTAGACACTAAACACACATTACTGTACACCAAACACTTCAGTCCCGTGATTAACTGATCTCCTTTTCATTTATTATAACGTTTAAACAGCACACTGTATATGCATTACATTTGTAGTCCCCAACGCGATACGAATAATTAAAAAAAAGACCACCACAGGATATACTACTTGTAAGGGAAGAACATCGGTCATATCCTTCAAGCGGCATCAATAAACACAACACACAATTTCAAAGACAACCGTTCATTACACACTAACCTTCTCATTTTTTACTTCTTCCACAAGTGACAGGTTAGGGTTTCTGTGATCCCAAATCCCAAAAACCTTGCCAAAAACCACTCCGAGGCTTCCCAGGACGCCTAGGATAGTCATCGTGGGATCTCAGGTGGTCAACCTCCCTCCTGACGTATCAGCTCGTTTTCCAATCGAGCAAATGTCGTCAGATGAATTCCAATTCCAACGGATGATATTGATGGAACAATTCTTCAAGTAACTCACGGTAATATCAGTAAAACTGAACAAATTTGTGCCACAAAAAGTATCACAACTGCACTTTCCAAAGCACAACAATACAATGACGCCAAAATGGTTGTCACGCATTTATATTGCGGTAAATTTTTAGCTTCATGGTATCTATAAACAAACTTCGTGGCAACCAACAATCCGACCTCTAAGCCCTATGCTAAAATGGCATATTTTCTACTACAGCTCGCGGAAATTGTTTCACCTTCTTCGAAATATTAACGTAAAACATTTAATTGCTTTACTTTATTAAGAACTAATGAGAGCAATGATTAAGTAGGACTTTCCCAATATTGTTAAAACACGAAACGCATTTTACTCTAATTAAAATTTTAATTAAAGGGTTAATCTTTTCATGAATTCAGTAAAACTACTATCCATGTCGTGGTTCTCTATCTGGTATAGCTCTACTTACCTTCGCCTTGTATTTAAAGAGTTGACACTTACCTTTAACAGTAATAGGAATCAGATTTGTCAATAACTATGGGAAATAAGAGGCGAGGAACCTTGAAACTTGTTCCCGTGATTCTTCCAATGATATCCCTCTTTTACAAGCATTCCTAACCTAAATAAAATTGCACGACTTTTTCAGGTTTTTCCCGATTCCCTACGGTTTGGTGGCATTCCTGAAATCTGTGGTTCTCAATGTCATTTTTTTATAATGTATTATATCAGTTTATTATAGCTTCTACTTTGGTTCGAGTTTCTCAAGACGCTAATAGTTGTTCTGTTCAGCCGAAAACTTTTTATTTTTTCCCTTATCATCTATTGTACTTCCTACATTAGTTCTCAAATCCACATCTGAAAATCCTCAATCTACGTTCATATCATTAAAAGATCAATTTTCGGAACCCATACTTCCTTTGCGTCTTCATTCTATGTTTTGTCTTACTTCCGTATTCTGCACATACTTCTTCAGCTAACAAAATATTTCACCTCAATTTATTTTTGTTAAGTTTTCTTCATACTCGCGGTTATCTACATGGTACCCATTAAAGCTGCAGCTAGGGTGTCTGGCAGGAGGTGGTTACACACCAGACTTATTTTGACAAAAAAAATAAGTCCCCCCTCCAATCCTGCGGTTGGATATATTATTCTGATCCCATATCGTTCGCGGAATAATGGCATCTTTAAATCCAACTGTTTTACACTTACTCTCTCCAATTTAGTTATATGATCCCTCCTTCCGTAGTACTATGGGGCTAATAATATATTTTTAACATCACCGATTAAGATATCGCCTTCCAATTTATGCATATCTGTAATTTAACCTTCGCTCTGTGAGTGATTTCCAACATAGTTCCTCTATTACTCTAGATACACTACTTACGTTTAAAAGCTTACTTAGTTTTCAAGGCTTAAAACAAGATTTTCTAAATCTAGCTCCTCTCCACTGCACGCGATCTAATTCGGCAATCAATCCAACTTCATGAGAATCCCATATACGATACTAGAAGCATAATCTAAATGACGCATAACTAGCGAGAGATCTCAGTCCTAATTTTTTGTTAATTCGTCTACATACAGGAGAGGTCGTGAGCAAGAGTAACGCCGAATTTAATAGTCTACACTTTCTATTCCAGTACTTTTGATGCAATAGTCGTTAGGCAGGGAAATGTAAAAAAAATTCATCACTATGGTTTCGTTAAAGTTTAGTTATAATCATCGCTTATTCGTAATCCTCTTTTAAACTCTAATTTTCCCCTTAATGCTAATCGCTTCTGCTACTTGGCTTATTGTCATTTGAAATGTTTCTTTCAAATAATTACATGTCCTGCCTGCAGTGATTTATGCACTCCTATTTTTGTGAATTTCTTCCCATTTGTTGATAAATCAAAGGTTTTCACTTTCTTATTATTTTTTTCTTTCTGTTCATCGCTGTTCGCTTGAGATACCTCGACCGAAAACTTGATAAACGTTCAAAAACACCCATCCGTGGAAATTAAATGCCAGCTACTGAATCTACACCAATATTACTATCAATAAATAAAATATTCGAGTATACAATACCTTTCGCAATCGGTCGTAAAACTAATTTTCACAATAACTTTCATTTGTTCTATTAATTATTGGATAATACCACTAAATTATGCTAAAATATTTCACGTATTCAAAAGTTATTCTTTTTTGAAATGAGAATCCCGACTTTTTTTATTTATCGTTGCCCGGATATACAGCCTACATCTACACCATAACCCGCAAGCCGCCGCAAGGACGAGTGGCGAGGGGTGGTAGGTCACCAACCATGTAGGCACAATCCCAATCATGTCACCTCTACATAAATATTAGTTTCATCACGCACTCGAAAAATGTTAAATCACATGAAAGAAAGTACTTACATGCAGCAATATTCAATAACTGGATACGTATATTAAAATCATGCCGTAGAACTGTTAAAAGAATGGATCTATTAAATAAAAAAATAATATCCACAATTCAATTCCAATTCTTTAAAATAGCAGAGGATGGTGCTAGTTATTACATACAATTGATTTTTTCGATTGAATAAGAAGTTAAATTCACCGGCAGTTAACTTTTAGATCGTTCAGTAGCAGTCTCCTCTGACCCTCAGTTCTTCCTTTGAAGAAGTCGGGCCCTTTTCTCGACCACAGTGGCGGCAACTTTCAAGCTCTCGCTAATACATGATTACGTTTAATCGGAGCTCAAAAAATTATCGACAACAGATGGCGCACAATGCTAAAGCCTTTATAAAACGCCAAACAGAGAAATTAATTCAGTACCCAATAATTCAACTCCTTTGCTCACCTGTCCCTACGTTTTCCAATTCCTGATATTTTAAGTGATTAAAATTCGTACGTCTTAACTAGACTACAGATATAATGTAGATAATCTTGAAGGCGCGGTCCCCGCTCCAGGTGGCCATCGTCAAATAAAAGTTTGCCTTCACGTTATTCCATGGAAAAACAACTTTAGAGCGACTTCCTCCACACTGCCATGTTCTTACTAGTTTTTTTTTTGCCTCAGGCAATTTCACAACTTATTCCTGGCCCTTCTCTCCCAGAAAATTAGAATATTTTTTGTCAAAATTTAGAATTTCTCAGATCACGAACAACAACCATGACTCCTCTCGGCCTATCCCTTCCTTCCAAATCAATTACTTCTCTCCCAACTACATCAGTGGTATATTCAAAGTCATTAATCTGGCAATACCAATATGAAACACTTCTTAAATATTTCCATCCGACCACATTCTTCAATAACTAGTTAATTCCACAACCAACGTCTCCTATTTTGACCGTTAACAATTATTTAAAAAAATCGATACCCGTTGCATTTAGTCGGTACTTATGTTCATTTGGGAGCCCAGTGTACAAGTAAATCCATTTCATGAACGTTTCCAATGCCAGTTAATATCGCATTGAAGGGTGCGCTCTCATACGCTTCAATCTTAGGTGCCTTGAGGCTTTAATTTCATTTTTCACGCAAAAGATATCCATTCTTATCGATAACCACTGTTGTTTTCCATGCACAAATCACGTATTCAAATCACGACAGAGCAGTATCGTCACTTTATGGGCCTGTATTATAAGATAGAAAATCTTACCACTTACCTCAATTCTTATCAGGCATTTTTCGTACATTTTGCCAGCACGAAACAGGCAAAACCAAAGCATTAAAATAATTAAATGCTTTTATGATGCGTGCACAATGAAAATGAAAGCATTTCTCAGGAAAGAAATTGACACGCTAACTCAAGGTGATAATCTCAAAGAGTACAGGTGCAGAAATGCGTAATAACAAATAAACATGCAAAAAATAATACTTTGTGTCGCGAATTCTGAGATCTAAAATTTATCGCTTATCTACGTATAGCATTTCCATACGCATGGGATCAATTTTCTTTCCGAGGAACACGGCACATAGCAGCTGTATTTTTTACCAGTTTTTTTGGGCACAAAATAGTAATTTAAGCATCAAAATGTTGAATAATGAAGAGTAGTGGTATATCCATCACTTATTTCTTGTTTTAAAATTATGTGGCGGGTCTTGGTTTAACTTGAACATTATTCTTTCGCAAATATTGATAATCGGATACTTTTTCCTTCAAATTACTAAGCTTCTTAACTCTTAACGCTTGTTTTACATAAAAAAAAATCAAATAAACGACGGCAAATATGAATACTGCACCCACTAAAGAGGCATCTCTTGAGTTAATCGTTCGCCAAAAGCCTACAAGGATATTTTAAAATTCGGTGATAATATAGTTATGGCGCTTTTTAAGGTTTAGTTCCCAGAAATATATTTTTTAAGCTGTTTACACTCATAATTAACAATTCCAAGGAACCAAAAAGGATTTACCAGTTGTTGCAGCAAGGAACGGCGCCATTTAGACACTAAACGAACATTACTGTACACCAAACACTTCAGTCGCATGATTAACCGATCTCGTTTTCATTTATTATAACGTTCAAACAGCACACTGTATATGCATTACATTTGTAGTCCCCAACGCGATACGAATAATTAAAAAAAGACCACCACAGGATATACCACTCGTAAGGGAAGAACATCGGTCATATCCTTCAAGCGGCATCAATAAACAACACACAATTTCAAAGACACAACCGTTCATTACACACTAACCTTCTCATCTTTTACTTCTTCCACAAGTGACAGGTTAGGGTTTCTGTGGTCCCAAATCCCAAAGACCTTGCCAAAAACCACTCCGAGGCTTCCCAGGACGCCTAGGATAGTCATCGTGGGATCTCAGGTGGTCAACCTCCCTCCTGACGTATCAGCTCTTGTTTTCCAATCGAGCAAATGTCGTCAGATGAATTCCAATTCCAACGGATGATATTGATGGAACAATTCTTCAAGTAACTCACAGTAATATCAGTAAAACTGAACAAATTTGTGCCGCAAAAAGTATCACAACTGCACTTTCCAAAGCACAACAATACAATGACGCCAAAACGGTTGTCACGCTTTTATATTGCGGTAAATTTTTCGCTCCATGGTAATGAAAACAAACTTTGTGGCAACCAACAAACGGAACCGCAAGCCCTACGTTAGGACGTCAAATATCTACGGAACACGCCCTATCGCAAGGGCGTGTGGCAGGGGGTGTCAGGTCACCACCCGTTTAAAGGAACAAAGCCACATGCACAAATCCTTTCATTCTGCACGCATGCAAATATATTTCATATAATCTAACAAATAATTGCACCTCAGGATGCAGTAAGAAAGTTAACCAATAACGTGCAAGTTAGAATTTGATAAGTAAGAAGGCGAAATTCCACCAAATAACCCAAATGATTGTAATAAATAAGAAAATAACCTGCTAATATGCACCACAAGATAGCGCACTAATGTCAAAAAGCAGTGCACATTGTAATCAAAATATTGCGGAAAATTACAACCAAAGCTATTTATTTAAAAAGTAATGATACCTTTGACGGTTGTTTTCCTGAATTTGGAATAAAGGTATATGAAAGGATTACGCCCCTAACAGCTTCTTCAAATGAAGCGTAAGTGCATTTGTACGTTTAACAATAATAAAACTAACTCTAGAGATGAATATTGCTTTCTCGCAGTTGGTCAAGTCTGTACAATACGTTCTGGCATCATTGATATGCTTCTTATTGAAACAAATAGATTTTTTCCAGCTTATTCATTAGCGCCCCAAAAAATTTTCCCGCAGACTTCACGCTAGACAGCTCTACTCCACCTATCTCCGCCATAAAATATATTTATATCGACCAAATTTTACTGAATTACACAATAATTTTCAGAATTGTAAATACACATACGGGATTTACCACAGAAAGCCTCAATAAAATTTAACCCCCACCTTTCTCAACTTTTATTTTTCACTTTGACAGTCACTCCCATCCTAGGTAAAACAGTGGAGAGTATCTGAAGATATAACGTACGACCGCATAACTGATAGCGTAAATTATGTTTCACTTTCTTCAGCGAATTTTAATAAAAAATATTTCAGCCCTTCACTTTTTTCGAAGTAAATAAAAAACAAAGATATTTACCTCTAGTAGGAGAACCCCTGTCCTTTTGTCAATTCGATTTGGAAACCTCAATCAGGTTTATTTTAATTCAATTCCAGTTCCGTCAATAAAGTATACCAATTGGTTTGTACTCTTATATTTTCCAAGGATGCTATCTTTTTCATTCAAATTATAAAACGTTACGTACAATAACTGACGAAAGTACATGTTGCATTTCCAGTTCATGATCTGACGAGATCTAAATCTACTCCGTCAAGTGGGTAAAGGTTAGAATACAGAATGAATGAGAAAAAAATAATAGATGGAGTTTGGGCACTATGCTGGATTAGAACATGATTAATACTGCAAGTTTATTAGAATCCTTTTGGTTCTTAAGGAAGAACTCGTAATTTAAGCAGTCGAGTGCGAGATTTCCTTTTTTGAGACTCCTCGTTGACAGAAAAATGCAATTTAATCTCTAGGTCTGATCTGATATCGTCTTTTCAAGGTAAAATATTAATGTTTATTTTTACTAAGCACGCTATAAACCTACCGCGAGATAGTGTAGACGGTTGCTCAGCAGACCAGCAGTCGGTCTACTGACTGACTCAAAAGTTCAAATCCATGTCGAAACATTTCGGGACACATTTCAGCTGTTAGCTTTCCTGGTGCCCATACACCCTACTGGGAACCGCAGGAAAAACGCTCTCTATCCATTTTTCATGCTCATTTCTCCCAACTATCTTCTCCACTTCCCTACAATGGCACTTACTAGTTTATTTTTCTTTCTTTCCATTTTCTCTTTCCCATTTTTCTTAATACCTACCCATTCCAAGCCTATAGAGTACTGCTAACGTCTTGCTGCAATGAGCGTGTTTACTCGCCGCACAAATTCAAGCTTCATAGAAAAGTTTTAACAAGCAGTTTCTTCACATCCATACTCAACGACCCCATCATCAATTCCCTCCAGCTTGCGAAAGCTTCGTTGCCTAACGCATTCTTCTAATGTCCCCACCACTTCGGCCATTTGGTCCAGGACAATTCCGAGGCCCCACCTAGAGTATGCTGCCACTATGTCGGATCCTCAAAAAGATAAATTTGATTACGGAATTAGATCGAGTCCAGCGGAGGGGGATTGGATTTGTCAAACATTGTTATGACCAACGCAGTAGCGTAACTACTTTGCTAGAAAATTTAGGCAGGGATTCCCTTACACAGCAGCGTTTACAATATACGCAGATTAAGTTTAATAAAAACATTTAAAGATGGGCCCTTTTGCGTTGACATCAAGAATATAATGCGAACCACAACGTATAATGGTCGGAGGGATCACGAATATAAAATTAGAGAGATAGACTGCAAGACCGACAGGTTTAAAATGTCATTTTTTCCTAGAACGATAAGAGACCAGAATGCTTGTAGTCGAAATCCCCCAGGAGTCAGTTCGACATAATAAGTATTAACCTACAAGGTAAGGACTGCGCGTGGTTAAATATATCCAAATTTTATAACATACTGACGCCTCTATAAATACACAGAATCAATCTTTTTCTTTCATGCATTCATATACTATACTTTCATCTTATCATTTTTGTATGGTAGAAGTTCATAACTACCTCTAGTTCTATATGGATAACATATGTTTACCGGTATATCATAACCGTAAAAGAGACAAACAATATTCCACGTTATGGCCGTCAAATAAATATGGGCCTATGGAGTTATCTTACTCGCAAACAGCTGAAATAAAGACATTACCGAACAAGCCGGCGTACCGTAAAACACCGACACGCTTAGTAATTTGAACTCGAGTCTTTTTTCACAAATGTACGCAGTTTTAAAAAACTTCGCTCCCCCATCGCGACGACCAGCAGTACCATACCTGTGAAACTACTTGACGACAGCAGTTTAGAGATGAAAAGTAGCATGATGTACCTAATACCGGACCACGACACTGAAGCGATAGACGTACTAGCTTTACGGTCTCGGTGGCTGACCCCAGCAGCACGATTGCTTAAAAAAACGCGAAATCCGCAAATTATCAAACAAGAGGAGGAGAAAGAGAGATGCAAGAGGTCTCGACGTGATAAGATACGATCCAATACGTATGGTGGGAAGTCCATGGTCATTCCAAGGCATACCGGTGTTATCAGTGCTAATATCGGTTCAAGGGCGCGTGGATTATTACTCTTTATGTCACATCCCTTAAGAGGCGCCAGTAATGTGTAATCACCCCCCTGCAACAAACCCGAATGGTGGCTTGCAGGTTACCGTGTATATAGAAAAAATACGTTGCTAGGCGGCATTACCCTTACCCTCTTGAGAGAATTGAAGCTGAACTGAAATAAAGGAAACGTCATGGGGAAAGATTGTACCACCCCATTCAATATGCTCCGAAACTCACCCCGCGAGAGTGGACAGAGTATAAGAAATGGCAGATTTACTCTTATAAACTTAAATAATATTCCGCAAAACTTCTTGAAATATAAGGACTGAATTCATTTCGCGAATAAAGCAACATAAAAACCGTTTAGGCATTTAGCACACACAGTTAAACAACTACAACATGAGACACGATTACTAAGTTATCACTTGGGAGTTCTCACAAGGGAGGCTTAAATAAAAAGAATTAGATTGTGTTCCACATAGGGCAAACCTATTGATCAAAAGAAGAATTACTCAAAGCAAGAGCTGCGCAGAAATAAAAAAAAATTGGAAGACTTTACGAAAAATTTTAAATATCGGAAGACGTACAGCTCATTTTGAAAATGGAATATCATGCAAGGCAAGACCATACCTATACGATCAGAGAAAGCAGATTTTTATACACTGATAGGTTAAGATGTTATTCCCGAGAGCAAAAAGAGGAAGAAATAGCTACGGGGCAGTAAATTTGAGAATAAATAGATTTCTTAGAAAGTTTAGGCAACATTGTCTTCCTTTTCCTCTTTTCTTTTTGTTGTACTTATTTTTATTTTTTCCTTACGTCATCGATTACGGTTTTATTCATACTTAATATAATATGCAATGTTTCTGTTGATATAACATGTTTTTACTCTTTGCTTTCACGATCTCCCTATGGATAATAATTATCCATTTATTTTTAGGAGATTTTTAGAAGTGTATCACGAAGTAATCACTTTTAATTACCACAATATTTGCATGGCACCTTAATCCCTTTATGACACTTTGCCAATTTTTAATGAATGTCACACTTTATTAACATGTTAAGCTAAGTACACAATTTGAACAGTTCATCAAGAACGTAAGAAAGAAAAATCGGGAGTCTCCCGCTTAAATCGGGAGAGTTGGCATGTCTGAATAATTATTTCTCTATAAATTCGACAAAAATTAATTTTTTCACAATCAAGTTTTGGGTAACTTCCTGTCCTTCATGGAAAGTACTTGATCGCAACTCTTTGTACATCCACTTATTTACATAAAACACTGCAGGCCACCGCTAGTGCGTATAGCAGGGGGTGATTACACAGCAGACTACGCTTGACCCAAAACACCTTTTCCACCTGGCGCAGTCGGGACAACGTTATTCTGACCCCTTATCGGCCGAGGGAAATTTTCGTTTACATGATACCCTGCAAGTCTTTGCTTGGGTGTGATTTCACACCAGACAAATATTAACACTGTAGTCCCCGAGCGGTCAGGAAATGTTCGGATCCATCATCATTCTTGGAAAAAATGACATCTTAAACCCATCTGCTGTACACTTAATCTCTCCAGTTTCGTCGACATTATCTCTCTTACCATAGTGAGATAGGGTCAGTTATACAATTTCAACATCATCGTTACAGAAACCTCCTTCCAATTCATGAAAGAGATTAAGATTACCTGTAAGTTAACCTTCGCTCCATGAGTGATTCCCAACCTAGTTCCTCTAATATGATGTTTTGATATGATACTCAGTTTATCATTAAGCGTTTTACAAATGTAGCTCCTCTATGCTGCACGCGAACAGAATC
This sequence comes from Hetaerina titia, assembly GCA_037158775.1. Classification (NCBI taxonomy): domain Eukaryota; kingdom Metazoa; phylum Arthropoda; class Insecta; order Odonata; family Calopterygidae; genus Hetaerina; species Hetaerina titia. The sequence goes on from CM073771.1 coordinate 46,722,456, forward strand.
GGCAACCAGAACGACTCCACGTGCAATGGGCTACCCTTTTTCAAATTTAGACTTGTAAAACATTATTAGCCGCATCGTACTACGGTAGGAGATATTATGTAAATGAAAATAGGGGGATCATGAGGATAGCAGGTAGATTTGAGATGGATTTTTCCCAAGAATCATCAAGGATAAGAATGACGACCGACCACGCTAGGAGGGAAAAATATTTCGAGTCAAAGGTACTGCTAAGAATAACCACCCTCTGCCACACACCTTAACGGTGGCTTAAAGGGTATTATGTGATAATAATAGTCATTCGCTGCTTTTAATGGAGACTATTGCCGATTTCCAAACACGATAACTCTGAGAAATCAAAAAAAAATTCAAGATTCATTATTTTCCGGATACCCGAACTTGGTTGGAAACCTCGTAATGCAAAATTCGAGCGAGGAAAGGAATTCCAGACGATCTATCTATCAAATCAACCTTCGGGTCGATTATTAAGGTGGTGATGGAAAATTACTTAACAAATTTTACTGCAAGCTTGCTTAAAAGAATGTAATGTACGCACGAACGCATTCATAGCAAATGCTTCGCTTTCCGGCAGAAGACACTTAGTTGCGATAATCATTTGACCCATTGCGAGAATTGCTCTGGCTGAGCGGCTGACTTTTTCCTCGCTGCCCCATGGTTGATATAACAACTCGCATGCCATTACTAAGAAGAAATTTCGAATCGGATGTGCGGGCCGCACAAATGCAATCATGGCGGAATTTAATTAAGACGAAAAGTGCGCTAGCAGCCATTAAAGAGAGCGGTTGAATATTATCAGCCACCCTGCAGCACGCCTTTATTAGTCAAACTCGGCGATTCTTGATCTTGGAAGTCACACGAAGGAGCAGAGGTGCCCTCAATGACCTTAGAAGCTTTATGTGGCAACAGGGTAAGTCCGCCTTGTCCAAACTTCGATAGTAGTTTGTGCTGGTGCAAGGATTTCCGGGGCGACAAGAAAAAAATTGGTCGCCGCGTTTGCCTTTGCTCTCTCTGAAAGGGAAAGACACGGAGTAAGCCCGTGTCGTATCAGCAGTTTGGGTAGAGATGGAAGTCCAGACGAAAACAGATCCTCACTGAAGTAAACCGAAATGCTAACAATTAATGCATGGTCTGCAAGGAATGTCTCGCACATCTCAAACAAAGAATGGAAAAAATGCTACATTAAAAGCGCAAGAATCATAGCAAACCCCAAGCACTTAAAACAACGGTATTTAATACAAGGTCTGCCTGACAAGTGAGGACAGAAGAGCTCATTTCCGATGGCAGCGGATGTGCAGGATATGGCAGCGATGCCCAAACTACTGTCTTTCAACGAGCTGCACAACAGATATTCTCCCAGGTTGCGGAACGCATTAGGAAAATAGCATAAACAGAAATTTCTTCATGGATTTAAATAGTATTGCTGCATAATTACGTGCTTAAAGTGACAAAGATAGAAATGCTTCTAAATGAATATAAAGATGTATCATTTTATTTTATTAAAGTTTTTTGTTGTTTCACGGAAAATCCCAATAAGAAACATGAAATATGTTTTTATTTTTCACAAACAATGGCAGTAGTTGCGGGTTAAGCACCACTGCCATTCAGCTTGCGAAAGTCACACGCCTAGGTGGCAAGAGATTCGACGGGGGATGGCCAGAATGAAGAATCTCTTCATATGATGCCCGCGGTTTTCTAGGGCTATGCTCCAAATCATCACAACAGAGTTAAGAGCGCCTCTTAAGGACGAGCATGGTTTTGGAACCGGGACACTTCAGGTCTATACCCACTGATGCCAAGCCGTCTACATTCACAGCCGTATCATCATTTCCCTCGATAATAATTTAACCCACAGAGGCAACCATTTTGAGTCTAGTAAAAGAGGGTCACCCGTGCTTGTCCAGAATTCCCTCCCGATAGCACCTTTCCCCATATAGAAAGGTAGATAGATTGACGGGAATGGATTTTTCACTAACGACTTAAAAATCCTTCTACAGCGGAGAGGATTTTCGTTTTAGTACCCTGCGAGACACCGATAGGGTGTGTGGCAGGGGGAAGATTTGGATTTAAATGGAAACCAGTCCTGATGCGATTCTGAAAGGGGAAATGTAATAATCGCACTGATAAGGCAAATTAGGTTAGCAAGTCGTAACTTTGGAACGTTAAAAAAGATTATCTTGAACATTTTAGAAGAAAAATTTTCAAGCCCTTGTCATTTATTCTGGTGAATTCCGCAAGAATTCGAAAAAGAAATTACTATTTTGAGAAATATTAACTAATTTTACGATTTGGGAAGGATATTGTTATAATTTTGGTCGAAATTGGCCTGACTTGATGCACCAGTAAAAATGGACCAAGTCTGAACGGGGGCCATAAAATGGGTTTAAACTGTGGAAGTCATCACGAACCTCTTCATCTACTACTCACACCCGTCACTACTAATCAAAACAATGTTTGAATGGTGCAACGAGATGAAACGGAACTTAGTGGCTTTTTTTACACAGCAAATTTCTCAGAATTCACTTTGAAACGTTTGATGTTATTCTCTTTGGCCATTATTATGAAAATGTATTCTATGATCCCCATCGTAGGCAAGATCATGTATATAAAAATTAGAGGTAAAGTGGCAGACGTGTCATTTTTTTCCACGAACGATAAATGATCGGAATAACATTAACCGACCGTGCAGGACGGGGGAAATAATATTGCGTCAAAATTAGTCGTGTGTAATCACCCCTTGCCGCATATCCTAGCGCTGGCTTACAAGGTACTATGTAGATATACAGGTGCTTTTCAATTCCAATTAGTTGATACTCAAAAAAATATGGAATTAAAATAACGGTGTTCTTCAGCTAAACAGGTAACATTTTCAATCGATCCTTGAATTTCTGTTTGTGTTTAAAATTAAGGGTAAAGTTCGATTGCAATTGGAATGTTGGTGTGTGCGTGTGAATGTGATATTGGGAGTTCCGATGACCGGGGTAATTTCTCACCATTAAGGGAATCTCATAGAAGCAATCTTCGTGATCACACAATATCCACGCCTTACCTGGAGCTTAAAGACAGCTTTACCAGCGGGATCGCTAACTGCACGGCAAACAAGTGTCGTTTTTCTCTTTCGATCTTTCGAGATCTTTTAATGAGAAACATGACATGAGAAGTGAACGAGAGGGAAAGAGGTGCAATAATAATTTGCCAGCAATTATTCAGTAATAATCGCAACAAATATTTAACACAATTCTGTGTTCGAACTAATTAGCCACTTGCATGGCTGGAGTCGTTTAAAATTGCTCAAGTTGTTTAAATAAATGAAAGCGTGAATAAATTAAAAGCGTGTTGATAGCCAAAAGAAGCGATGTCAGACAGAAACAGCACACAGTACCACACGTCCAGGAAGAATTTCACGTGTGTGTTCAGGCGATCACAGTGAAAAAAGAAACGAGTTCTTCGAATCAGATACCAAAACGCCGGTGGAAAGTGGGCTTCCCGGCCAAGAATGAGAAGGAATCCAGGTAGACGGGGCTGTCCCCGACTCAAGGCGAGTCTAAAGGAGACCCAAGGACGCTCTATCATCCCTTCTAGTGAGAACATTTCGAAGGGGCAACGAACATTCTGGCTTATATCCTACCATTAACGTACGAAAACTTGGCGACTGGACATTCCCTAATAATCCAATACTTTCTCCATGGCCTGCGGAAGGTTTTAAACAAACAAAACGTATCGTTAAGAACAGCCGATGGAGGTGCATATCCTCCCAAGCGAATGGCCAGGAGTGGGGTAGACGCCCGGGAGGAGAGGCAACAAAGGAAATGCAAAGGTCGTCGAGTTTCCGGTAGCCAGACGGAAGGGTCCTCCGTATTCTGGGGGTTCAAAATATCCACCGCGCCTTTAGCTCAACATATAACTACATTGACATTTTCGAAATAGCGGTGAGGAGTAGGGACACGACAATGTATTTACTTTTCTGGAACACAACCAATAAATAACCGCTTTTATATCGCCATAACTTTCCTCTTTTTGGGCCAATGAGCATTTATCTACAAACAAGTCTATTACAAATTAAATTCGCTCGTCAATTCCCAACCACCTTCCGCCAGCCGGAATGACTTCTCAGGGTTGATTTGAGTGTGAGTACCACCGATCTTTACTAATTCTTATACCAGACATATTATCTAAAATATCCGAACTCAAGTGAATCGAGAAGCGCACGGAAACATTAGAAGGCATTTAACCTTTGAAAAACAAAGTCCCTCCAAATGCTGCCAAGTGTCCAGCAAAAGTGAGTTCCCTGATGTAATTCCATACATGAAGTTGACCGGTTTTTCAACGAGGCACTTCTCAGTTCACTCGTGGAAATTGGAAAATTCCACGTCAGCGAAGAAAATTTTTCGAAACTCACGATAGCCATGCAAGTTCGAGAAAAAATATATATTAGCCTCTATGTCACAAGAGAGGCATTGCCCATAGTGACTAAGATCCACTGGTGTTCGTTCCATTTACAAATATTCATTTTTCTCGCTAGACAGAAGTTTTGTTGGGGTGAGGGATATAAGCAAGAGCTCAACCATGCAAGACATAGGCAAACTAAGTTGTTATGACTGAAAAGCCAAACAAAAGGCCTTAATATCCATTTCCTCTCCGCAGCAGAGCGCAAAAGAAACAGCCCAGGGAGCATCCAGGCGTCTCCCATTTCACTTTCTCTTTCTTGAGGACCAACGGCCACTCTTACGAAAAAAAGGACAAATGGGAAGCCATCAACAGATATTTTTCTAGACTGGAACGGTAGTGCATCGAGCTCAATTGTAAGCGGGTTTCTCATAATGAAATGCAGACGAATGCGCTCGCGTCGAATTCTACACGTGGTAGCCCTACACTTCATGTTCTCCACGAAAAAAAAATGGCGATATGGAGTAACATCAGGGAAAGTCCTAAAAGCATTATCTTACGCACTCAGGTTCTTCACCATTCTTGACTTCAACTTAAATTTACATTAAGGAAAAAAACCACTCATCAACACACTGAATGTCCTACATTTGATTGAACATTGACAAAATTTTAATATCAATCTAACATTAACAGTTACTTTTCCTTCCATTAATGCTTTGAGGATTGAGAATAACTGTAAATGACATAAGAAAAAACCACACTGCAATGCCCACCGAATAATTTATGGACACACGGCCATGGTTCCGATGCTGTGAATCAACATCAAAGGGTGAAGGGGCTCACCATTACCTGATTATAGTGCACTACATGGCAACCATTGTCTTGTGTCAAAAAATTATTCTGTGGGCATTGCAGTGTGTTTTGTACTTTTCGATGCATCCCACAAAACAAGGTCCGAGACTGTTATAACTAATCGTGATCAAGTGGTCCACGTCTCACTGAAAAAAATTTCAATACGCAATTTATTCGAAAAGTATGGCATTGGTCAGAGCCCTTTTACTCAGAGAGAATAATTTGAAGACCTGACGGTTCGGACCAATTTTTATCACGATGAAGGGATAAGGAAGCAGGTTGTCTAAATGCACTGAACATGAATTTGTACAACGAAGAGGGCACAAATAATTACTCACTAAGATAACAACAGTCTGCTGAAACATTACAAACACATTTAGCATATAATCTGTCTTAACTAATCCATAACATAGTGAGAAAAAATGCCCGAAACTTTATGAGTTGTATATTAAAAACTTCTTGTAGAGAATAATAAATTTTTTTACATCAGCTACCACTACTGGGTAACTTAAAAAGTCTTGCAAGAACGCAGGAGCATACACACAATACTACAATCCTAAATGTCAACGCCTAAGTTTTACCCTATGAACTCTGATACTGATCTTAAAAGTTCTAAGCAAGTCAATTTCAAGGAAAAGACATCGCCCAGAGAGATTAAATCCAGTCGAATACTTTCGAAAGCGCCTCTTATGTGGAAAAGAAGCGATAATAAGAAAAATAAACCTAGTGATAATATTATCAAGTCCTATCTTCACGGGTGGACATTGGTTCGAGAATAACGAACGCAGTATGGCGCTGAAAGCAAAAAAAAAAACGGAGAAGAGCAGATTTTTCTCACAACTACAATGGGGAAAGGTGGAGAATTCGAAGATGACGAGAAAACCTCGTATTTCTCAGAGGTTGACCGCGTTGAGAATCAACCAACAGACAAGGAAACAAAGCAAGTCTCGTCCGGAGTCAGAATTTCAGAAAGCTGTTACTGGTTAAACTTTCTCTTCGCTGAAAAAAATTTTCACACATTGTTCCACCTGTATGCCTCATCACTACTGAATTTTTAGCGACATAGTGTTCCTCCAATGCCAGTCAGAAACTACATGTCAGACAAGGTTGAGGATGATTGGAGAGAGCAGTTCACTATGGCAAGATTTCCCATTCTAGATTCGAAAAATACACTTTCAGTTCCTAATTGATGGTTATCGCCCCAAACCAAACACTTCCTGTCGTCATGATCTCTGGGCTCACGCCATGTCACATTCGAGAAGAAAAGCAACAGGTTGCAACGTTAACGGCGATTTTAAGAAATCTAACTTTGCAGAATAATATACGATTAGGGATCTAAACGATATCCTAAACGTTTTGACTGAAGAGCCCTCAATAGGCGTTCTTCCCAATTTCCACCGGATTATTTTCCATTCGTTTAGGCTATCGTACCCGAAGACAAAATATTGCACGACGAACCTTTTACTTGCACGGGCAACTCCAAACGAATTCCCGATTGCACTGAACAAGTGACAACGTGGGGAAGAAAATTTCAACGGAATGATTCACACCAACACTTTCATACCATAGCTTGGGATATTACAGTGAACAAGTTCAATCGGTAATGGAGAATGGATACATTGCTTCATGTGATTACGATCGACCTTTCAAAGCTAAAGGAAACGGGATGCATCTGCTGGGACTTGGCTTATATTAAGTTCTTCTGAGGCCTTAAAATAGATAAAATAGCACAACGGTTCAATGCCTATTTCTTTGCATCTCCACCATGAGGCACAGACGAAAATTCTGGTCGTTCAGCGTCGACCTTCTAGTGCGGAGCGATGTGAAGTGAACTGAGGAATTCATTATTAACTCGTACGCATTCCTCAGAAGACAAGTCAAAATCCGAACGAACCACGAGGCATCAAAATCACTCTTAAAGAGTGCTACACTCCATCTTAAACGTTTTTGAACATGGACGGAATCATTCATGTGGAATTTTTACCTTGGCAAATTGAGCCCTGAGCCTCCTATACATCTCCCAGCACAGCTGGCAGAGTTCGCATCCCGTATGAGCAACGGTAACGGCTGCATTTCCGGCGAAGTCCTGGAAATCCTGCTCCATGTTGACCGCCATTTCGGAAAATGTAGGAATCCAAATGTTTGCCGCCTCGATGGAATCCTTGTAGGAACTTTCACTTTTTTTTCAAATAAAAAAATATTCCTTATCCAGAATCTGTTACACGGGCCACTATAAATGCCCGGGAGTCGTGGTCGCAGTGCACGCCAAACGGTTATGGCTGCAGCCCGCTGCCGACTGATTTGAAAAGCGGATGTTGCCCGATTCCCCCAGCACCCCCACTTTTCTACGACGTCACTTTCTCCCGCCGTCCGTCGAGGGCGCCACTACCGCGTGTGACGACTTCGAGGCATTATCACCCAGGCCAGACTCACGGCTACGTCACCGTTCTGAGAAGCCAAGGGAAGGGAAACCACGCTCTCAAGCCGCCGGGAACTACTTACAACTAACTTTTCACTTGGTGGGCTGGAGCGAAGGGGAGATTGATCCTAATACGGGGGTTCCGGATCTTTAATGTTTTCGTATTAAATTGTTGTACCTGTTATTTCTTCTGATTCTTGTACGATTGCGGAATAAAAACTTTTAAAAGTAAAACTGAAGATCAATATGCAATTGCAATTATCTAGTGACACAAACGGTAAAAGTGGGATTCTCCCACCGGGACGGTGTTTTTGTGCCCTCCAAGGGCTTCCAGTGATCCATTTCAAGCATAAGTGGTATGAGTCGAGGTCCCACCCTCGCTGTTACTACCTCAGGTAAACAAATGACTCTGCGCCCACTATGCGTCATCGCACTGATCGAGGGTAATGCGATTATTGCCGATAAACGCTGTTCTTTGTAGGATCGTCTCTACGTATTTGCCATCTTCTCCATGGTAAATACATACACACATCTAGTTATTGCTACATAATTTAGCACTCAAATGTAATTATATTTTCATTGAATGTGCAGAGGTGGTTCTCGGGTTAGACTGCGTGAGAGTCATTTTTGGCTCGACATAAATGACTCTCACGCAGTCTAACCCGAGAACCACCTCTGCATCTCTCAACAGCTGCGAAAGCCTCCGATCTACTTTCATTGAATGTATTTGACGATGGGTTGAATAGAAGAGATTGCCACAGTCTCAATCTCGCGCGTATTAGGCCGAATTATTATTGATATGGTACAGGCAAACATGAGTTGTAACTCAACTGCTCCACTTCGAGTAAGTTTCGAACATTCAGATTAAAACAGAGAACAAAATTATTTTTCCACAGTTGTATACTGGTGCAACGCGTTTCACCCCACTACGGCATAATTGATGAGGAAAAGCATCAACGTTTTAACGAGAACCGCAATATAGCACACATGTATGACAAATCAACACACAATGTTCCATTCAGTGTTTTAACAGAGAGTATCCAACACTGAAGCATAGAAATCATCCATCACTGAATTTACGAGTGGCGAAAAATTTTGCCTTCAAGCAAAGCGAAATTGCAGAAAGATGACCAAATGCTAATGAAACCAACCAACAGAATATTATAAAAGCAACGGTTGCTATTAGTTTAAATATTTATTTGTTTTAAATTCATAATAAGTAAACACTCTTGTAACACAATGAATGCATGAAAAACATTTACTTTCACTTGACAACTACCGTGGTTCACTATGGAATGTACGTAGAAGAGAATTGATTGCCCCGGTGGTATGTGAAATGAATAATAAGGCCCTCTAGAATCGTTCAAGATGTGGGCGCCTTAAAATGATACCTGTAACTACAAGGTTGATAACGAGGTTAACCTAATGTACTGGCTTTATTTTTCTCATAATTAAACTATTATTTTTATCCTACTCCATGGAACAAAGTGACATATATATTATCTAATGATAGAATAAGAGATAAGGATGGACAATGGGAGGTAGAATGCACAATTCCATATTAGTTAGTTCAGTAATAAACACTGTTAACCAGATGAATAACGATCTAGGTACTGCCTTGCAACTTTTCTTTATATTAACAAAATAATTAATATTTTAACTTGTCTTAAAATTAGGAAAAAGGATGAGGAGCAGGGAAAATGATCAAACGGGGTGATCAGTTTTGGTTAAGGAAAAGGAGAGGATTACGAAGAATGCTTCGAAATGAAGCTTATAATTGATAAGGAGACCTTGTATCTTTACTGCGTTTGCGGATTTTTTGGAGTCTTAATCTAATGGCTAAACGGAAAGTTTTGAGACATTTTGGAGCTTATCAGATAATGCTTGACAGACGTCAAACTCCCTAAGACGTTCATTGAGGAGCGTATGGCGTAAACAAACGTTTTTCTTACAGATAAACAATAAAACTATCCAACGCAAATGGGGAAACGTCGTAAAGCAGAGAGGAGTACGTGGCGCCAAAAATAACTCGTACTGGTGGTGCGTATATTATAGTTCAACCGCCATCCCTCGCATATAGTTCAATCAAAATAAATTAGGACAGTGTTAACGCATTTGAAATTAAATTTCAGACAAACGAAAGCCAAATCCGTCGTAATTGAGACACCAAAACCAAACGCCATTGAAATGAAGTACGGGAAATGGCGTTCTCTTTATACCAATTGTTCCATAAAATAAAAAACTAACAACAAACCTCTAATAATATTTCTCAATTTCTACCTTTCACTCAACCGCAAGATTTTTAGAAAAAAATTTCACCAAATCGGACAGTCCCATGATTTCAAAATAGGCCGCCGGTTTGGGATGCTGCTTCACTCACGAACAGGAACAGATATACTGTCTCCACGCTAATTCAAAAGCACGTCACAGAGTAGCAAGAGTCTGCACATGACGAATAAACCTGTTGCATCAGGATTTGACGATGGAAACATCACGAGTGACAGAGAATTTAATCAGGTCGTTTTCATTAAACGACGGGTGTTAATGCTGAACGAGATACACAGCTTTTCAGTTCAGATCGTAACTGATTTTGTCAGGTAATTACTTCAACGGAATGAATACGTAGGAAGCGACTAACAGGCGACAATTACTGTCGGTAATTTCTACCACCTTGTGTCTCTCACGACTTGCTACACTGTTAATACAATCTTAGGGTAATATCAACCTCATGACAACATGTTTACCATTTGCTTCGCGTTTATGACCAGCTAGGTATAAAACTGCATCCACGGCACGCTGCTAATATTTCACAGTAACGTTTGTTTACCAAACAAAATGTTTATCGTCACTGAAAAACAATCATGGCACACACCACCAAGTTTCGTCTTTATTATGAAGAAGGCGTAGTGGAACATCCTGCAATGCAACATAAACTGAAAATAATGCGGAAGATTCTAGGAATTTGGCCAAGGTCTCTACAGGAGGACCTCTTGGAAGATTTAATCGAGCTAACCAAATTACATTTCCATAGTACCTTGCAATACACCGCTAGGATGTGTGGCAGTGGGTGAATACACACCCGACTAAATTACGAATAGGGCACTATAAAAAAATCTTATATGCCACAGGATAAATCATTGTTTTTTTCTCTGTGGCGAGAGATTACTTCAGTGTTCGATCTATAGATTCTATCCCAAAAATAAGCAGAAAAATATTCGGGGAAAAAATAATTGCAGATCAGGATAAAATTACTAAAAAATTTTCAAAATAGCACCCTTGTGCTTAGACACACCGATGCCAGTGCCTCTTCCTGAAATGCGTCGATAGGAGCCTTGTTTAGGCAACTCGTCACGGCATCTTTGTCGTCATCCAGCGTTCCAAAATGCTTGCCTTTCGCCCTCCTTTTTATTCTTGAAAACAAAAAGAATTCCGCATCGGGGTTGTAGGGCGATTGGGTCAGCGCTGCCACCTTGTGCTTGGCCAGGTACTCTGTCACGAGGAAGGCGGTGTGGGACAGCTCGTCGTGGTGCAGCCTCCAGTTGGCTAACGTCTCGTCCCTGACGCGTTGCACTCTTTTCCAGCAGCCTTTCGAGGAATTCCACAAAAAACTTGCTTGTTCACTGTCTCCGAGGCACAAATTCTGTGCATAACGCCTTTTGAGTCGAGAACATCAATTTAATTATTTCTGGGACAGAACCTGTATGTGGTTCCTCTTTCTGGGAGACATATCCTAACTTAATGCAACTGTCTTTCGAATGTGAAGAATTATTAACAACTAACATGACACCCTGGAGGATGGCTCATCCTAAATTGACAGAGTCGTGTTATGTTTACAGGATACCAATAGTTTCAATCCAATGAGCCGGAGATTGACTGACATTTTTTTTAAGACGGATTGCTGAAGTCAACGTTAATATATGTAGATTGAACCTTCTCTCCATTTGCATACTCATTTCACTTTATCTAACCTTTAGAAAATTCAATTGATAAATACACCGTAGTCGGTGTTAATAACTTATCGTTTAAGCGTCGAAGAACATCACATTCGTACATGCACCCACGAGATCCTGTTACTCAAACGCTGTATACATAGAGCCAACGTTGAATTATGGGGGCTGACAATATTTTACGTCACATCCAAAGGGTGCATAGGTGTGTGACAGGAGGGATAGGATATAAGCGATGCACACGTCACACGGAGTGAACGGCACTTTTGAAGAACAAACAAAGCAAATGACTGATTATTAAGTTATCCCATAAAATAATTAATACAAACTTGATAACATTTCAAAAAAGCATATTTTTACGAATTTCAAGAAACTGTAACAGTAACTTTTAACGGAGTCACCCGCTATGTGTGCATTATAATGCAACCATTTCAGAGAGTAAAAATCATTCGCCTTGACCGGGATCCCGGTCAAGGCGAATGATTTTTACTCTCTGAAATGGTTGCAATATTTTTACGAATAAGATTCCCCAACTTTTTTCCTCTTTCCTATTAATCTGGTACTGAACTCCAAAATGTGTGCACATATCACCTTTAAAAAAACCCTGACTGTTTTCACCATCTTTACGATGCTGAAATTATTAACTACATGTGAATCAGTCTTACGCTTTCGGCTGCAAATTGCAACATAAGTCTGATGTACTGGTATATACTCGTAGGTATAGCTACAAACTTCCAAAGATAGTCTTCCTCGTAAAAATCACGCATAAAGATGTACTTCATAAAATTTTTAAATGATCCCGGACTCCGTCACATCTAGGCAATAAAATCTGAAGACGCCATTACCACTGATCCACGTATAAATTAGCCAAATATTGGTTTGCGACATTCATCACATAAGTCTTCTGCCTTATGGACAAATCAGTCCCTTAGAAATTCGTCTCTCATGGATATGAAGCGGATTCATCGAGCAGATAAACATTTGCATTACTCCTATTCATATACTAATTCAAAACCGTTTACGTAATTTACCAGAACTGAAAAAAATCAGAACCCTTCTATGTTTTACTTCCTTCCTGTCCCCATACGATGACTTATTCTAACAACTCTACAACATGCTCAGGAATCGAAAAGAGACCTTTGGCGTCCAACAAAATATCAAAACAAGAGCTACTATTAAAGTATAGTTTTGACCTGAGCAATGATACATGCAGAACCTCGTTACAGAGATGTGTCCACACCTATTACTCAAGGTTCAAGCCCTAATTGATTAAAATACAAAAAAAGATAATTTGCTATCAAGCACTACAATAGTTTACATTATATCAGTGTCCTGGCGTCGGACAATACCCTAAATACTCCCAACTTCATTTTATTAGCACTATACGTTCAATTGCACATCATGTACAAGAAGAATTTAATAACATTGGCCACTACCCGCTTCAATAACATACACCAATAACATTTAATGCACAATGGATAACATCTGTAGTTGCAGTATCAGTGCGCTTTTTTTAGGGCGCGGTTTTTCAAAGCGCGTACACCTATCGAAGATACAATATATACACGATAAGATTAACGATTACTGGAGTCAGACTTGGAGTACCAATTATCGGAGCCCTTGGAAGAGGGAACAGATCCTTCACTGACATCACAACTTGGGCTAGTCTCTTCAACTAGTGCGTTAAACAATGTCGGAAAGACTGTGAATAGGATAGCCCGACAAAACTTAAATTTCAAATGACAGAATTTGGGTTTTGTGTACGTATTAACGGATTAACTACGAACAGTTTAAGGAAAATTCAGATAACCCTTACGAGCACCACTTCTACCAGAGCAGCCAATTTAAAAATGTTACGAAACATTTTGAACGAGTCTAAAGAGAAATGCACGCGAAGACTCGGATAATTAGAGTGCGGGCATCTTGCCGACAGCGAGCGAGAGAGAGATACTATATATACTTTAAGCAGTTATGGGATACAATATTAAATTTTGCTGGGAAAATGTCTCTCTCAGCGGAAGTTTGCATTACAGAAAATCCACAAAGCACGCTTAACTGCCTTACTATTTTTGAACACGCGGAAATTTTCGAGTTTGAGTCCTGAGACGCAAGAATATTCATTTCTTAAACTTCAAGAAAACGCTTGTCCATCGCGCCATTATTTCACGAGGTATGCTACTTTTCTTAAAACAGTTACTGCCTCTGCATGGCAGAGCAAAAACATATTCAATTCCCTGAGAAAATGGGTGTTTCCTTGATTATTGTATAATCCAATTTATGCATCATGGCTCCAGCTAATATCCTTAAATTAAAAACCATGATGACTATAATAATTTCTTAAAATGTAAGTAACCCCACGGCTGTTTCACCAGTTTTTAATAAAAACTCACTTTCAAGCACAAGTTCTTACGCGTTTTTTCGCTAATTACCTCCAACAAAAGCTTCGAAAAAGTAATAACATTGGTTTATAGAGACGCCTTCTCATGAATAGGACCTAGGTGATCACTTACTGCCGGTGGCCAGCCGCTCAAGCTCCAATGGGACTGGGATGCAAGCATCGCCGCAGTTGGCGACAGAAGGCATCGGGCAGCTAAAACCTGTAGTACAAAGACTAGCCACCTTCCTAATCCTTTCCTAATCCTTGTGTGATAGTAAAGGAGAGGTCGGTAATCTTAAAAGTGTCATTGAATACGAGCATTTTGTCTCATATCTGTTCTTCTTGTGTGTGTATGTATGTGCATTGTAAGAGTGACCAGTGATCACACTGGACCGTTGCCACCAGGTAAATTGCCTAATTGCAACGAAGTATGTAAATAAATAAATAAAAAAAAACATTGGAATCACTGACTAAGGACATCGTCCACGCTCTCTTATCGATATGAATAAAATTAACGGGCTAACTAAGGCACCCGATACCAACGAAAGTCCTAGAGAATAAAATAATTTGAAACAATAAATCATACAAGTATGACTTGCCTTCAATCTTTCAAGCTCGTTGACTCTCGTCGTGCCTTGCTTTTGAATCCTAATAACAACATAAAATGTGATTGCAGAAGAATAAATCACAGAAGGTGACCAATCAGGCATTTGGTGCGCTCGAGAAGAGGACTGGTATTGTTTTGCCCTCTCTCAAAAACGCAGACTTCGCCAATGACAACATCATGAAATATTGATGTTTCAGCCCTAGAATGCCTTAAATTATACGGATATTTGGATCTGCGCGCACGAGATTCTGCATTTCAAATGGAGTTGCTGTTCCACTTGCGTCTGCCCCCTTCTTTGACCTCGGTACGGTCACCGAAACAGACTAGTCACTGGACTAGATAGAATTAAAGAGACCAAAGAAAAATTCAAAGTTACAATCTTAAGAACTGAGGAGCCTCGGCAATTACAATCGTCACTCCCTCTCTCTCAAAATACCTTTCAATGACAGGACGTTTTCAGGAAAATGATCTCAAAAAATATTCTATTGAGGCACTTCTCCAAAGATGTATGGGGGAGTAATCCCAATCAAACACAAACCGGGATTTTCTTGAACACTAAGTATAAAAAAATAACCACCGAAGAAATTTTCTAAAATATGCCCTCGCTCGATAGAAATCACGTTTATCATCACCCCAAAGGGAATTATGCACACCTAAATCGTGCAATAGTTTGGTACAGGCCTGGGAGCCTGCTCGAGTGGATCCTTGAGGTGCACCCTAATTACGTGGGCCCATTACGAGGAGTACTCACTACAGAGCGTAATTACTGAGCGGGGAGTGGTACTCACGACATCTTAGAACAGGGTGTACAGGCCTACCCGAGAGGTGCACGGAACCTTCCACATACACCGTGACCCCTGACATAGTAGTGCTGCTAAATGTTGCTAAACATCTGGGGAATTAGGGCAGATCAGGTGATGAGTCTCTTATTACGTTGCTTTTCCGCGTTCCTCTGGGAATCATATCTTTAATTTTAATTAGAACTTTCTTTGATAAATTTTCATAAAATTGTGTTATTGGAGTTATATTTGCATGAAGAACATATCCTTGGCTTGGTATTTATATTATTTTACCCAGACAATTGAACACATAAATGTAATACGTGTTAATAAATTATTAATCCAATGAGAAAATTGGGTCGCGGTAGTCCAAGGGGGCCCGGGTTCGATTCCCGGGCAAGTTGCTCTGGGAACCTGCAGCTCCACCCAAGCTATGTAATTTTTCGGGTACCACATCTTCCCGGGAAACCATAACAGGCACAGGGAAAGGAACTGACCCCCCTACCCTAATGTCTGAATTTCACACGCCGCATAGTGCTTAGTACTGGGTGAACTCTACCATTATCTACCAAACAGACCTTCTGGTTGGATACTGTGTTTATGGTTTGTTTAATCAGAAAAAGTGGAATACGTACTTTCAGATGTCAACTTAATGGAAAAGAAAAAATATGAACAATTTCTCATTACAAGAAACTGTAACAGTAACTTTAACGGAGTCACCCGCTATGTGTGCATTATAATGCAACAATTTCAGAGAGTAAAAATCATTCGCCTTGACCGGGATTCGAACCCGGATCCCTCGATATCCGGCCGAGTGTTTTAACCAATTTAGCTTAATTGGTTAAAGCACTCGGCCGGATATCGAGGGATCCGGGTTCGAATCCCGGTCAAGGCGAATGATTTTTACTCTCTGAAATTGTTGCATTATAATCTCTCATTATTTATTAAACACAAGTTCAAAGTGAAATGGATTAGCAACGACGTAAAATCCTCGACCACGTGTGAAAAAAAATTCCACAGAAAGAAAAACACCTAATGATGACAAATTTTGTTGAATTTGGCTGGCGCGCTGAAATGAATATAAAATCACATTTACATAACAGTATAATGTCGCATTTATACACAGGAAGAACAAATAAAAACTCGATAAGAGAATTATGTCCCAAAAATTTCCATCCGCGGGCGATTCTTGCATTTATCGCAGCTCATTCCCATCCCACTCAAACGATATCCCTTATCCGGGTTGTCCGACACACCCCCCGAAGACCTATAAACCGTGAAACTATTAACTGATGAGAGATCATAAAATGGAGACACTGCGAACTGCGTGAACGATATGAATTTGCGTCACATCCGACGACAGCGTCGTCGTCTCCGACGAATCTCGCTTGCAATGGAGCCATAATCTCACTATCCCGGGGGAGTGGGGAGATGAGTGAAAGGGGAATGGACGGAGGAGCAGTGGGAAACGACTTATGAAGGTTGAGAAAAATTCAAGAGTATGACAACCCCGCTACTCCTACCACTGCGCCTTCCTTCGCCAACAAAAAATATCACTGTTTTGACGTCCATTGACTACAAGGACATCCTTACGTCTTATACAGAATGTTTTTAAGTCACAACAGCAGCACAACATCGGACGATGATACTTCATTTGCATCATGCGTGACATGATCGAAAATAACAAAACGCAAAATATAAATACGCGGCCAATGTGAAAACAACTAGGTAGTTAATGAGAAGAGCTGTTTACTTTTCTGTCCTTCATTGCTTTCTTTTATACTTCACCTTTAATCCGAAATAATAATCTATTCGCTGGAAAACCTATTTCGGGCTCATTTAAAACGACTACGACGGCATCGTACTCGGAAACCTCGATCTGGTCACAATCGGAATCTTTCAACAAATAATAAAGATACATAGGTAACCAAAAAGTTGGTTATTTTAAGTATTTATGCTGCCTGTAGCATGTGTAAAATATAAACAACATGTGAACTCGCCCGAGTTCTCCTTGAAAGCCATGAGCTCACTTGCTAACACAAGAGTCATAGGTTCCTAGGGGCATGAACAGGCTGGATTAAGCCACTGATTCCAATAAGGCAAAAACGGATGACGACATATGGATTATTGGGACTCTCAATTGCGCACAAGCAATACCTTGGGCCCGTTTCTCAACACCATCAATCAATTTAAAATCCCCTAAACTCTAATATTATATTGCTGAAAATTGTAACTAAATTAAAACTCCTTCCATTTTCATGACTTTTATATTTATATACATTTCATGACTACAATAGGGAGAAGGTTAGTACTAGATTGTTAGATGTTAGAATAGTGAGATAGTTAGAATGTTTAATACTAGATATATTCTCGGGTGTTATCCGAGACCAATTAAACTTACTTGAAACTTTGAGAAAAACTATGCCTATGCTCGGAAAACAAGGAAAAACTCGAGCGACTCGCTCTCATAAATTTTTTACCATCAAAAACGCAAGCAATGTAACTGAGACGCAATTTACTAAAATCTTTCGGTCCCAATAAAATGTTACGGTCGAATGGAGAAACGGCAACTTCCATAACTGGTAAAACACTATTTATCATTCTATTCCAGTTACGATAAACTTACGACTTTTCGAATATATAGTGAACATTAATGAATAGTGAAGTGAATGAATAGTGAATAGATAACAATAATAATAGGCTTCAAACGTGCTAAGAAATGAGTTTGGCGTTGAATTGCGGAGAATAAATAATCAAGTACGAAAACGCGGAATTTGAATGACTAGAAAATGTAGACACCCGTTATGACTAGGAATGTCGGAAATAGATAAATTGTCAAAGCTACGAAAGAGAACATAGCAGCATTTAGGTAAATAAGTATACAAATAAGAAGCGTAAAAATGAATTTCATTTTACTCCTAACATACCTAATTAACCATTCATGACAAAATATAAGACTATAGTGATTCATTTGTTTAGACAATTCAATGAAAACACAGACAATTATAAATTGAAATATAATGTATATCATCATACAACATAATCTCTCAGCACAGAAAACAGCTTTCTGATTGATCTTTTTTTTTCTGGAAGAGAGATTTCATATTACTTGCCGAAAAGCTCAATGACAATTAAAGGCGAGAGTGAGTCGAAAATCAGTTCATTTCGAGGAGGAAAAATGTCCACATGACTTTTCCTTAAAAATAACTTCTTCAAATAGATGATTTGCTGAGAATTTTAAACCAAGCGAGAATCAAATATCGATGATGCTTTCACACAACTCAAAGGATTTAAAATAGAGTTGATTTTAATTTACAGGCATGGTTCGGGTGCCATATCCAAGCCTGCCCTATCTTGGATCTTAAAATTCCTAAGTATATTTCTTAACATTTTCAACCTTACTTTTGACCCAGGGGAATTTTAAGGGTTTCACTACTGCGAAAGCTGCTAAACGCAAGGGTTCTTTGCGACTTTTATAGATAGGCGCATGAAACCGCGGTTTTTATACAAGAAAGAAAGAAGTGACTAGTCTGCGCCAGCCTGGCCTAATTGAAGAGTTTACAACACCGCGTTTAACGTTGCGTCCAACTGACGGTATTCCACACACGAAGTACTTAAAATCAACGGAACACAAACGAAAATTCCAGCATTCCCGGGTCTCCAGCGTTCGAAGGAGTCATGCTCACCGCCACCTCCAGGCGGTGCGTATTTTCTTGTACGCAACTAATAGGAGCGCGTAGCGTAACTTATGCGATAACTTTGATGTTTAACTAAACCGTCTTCTTCACGATGCGGATCTAATCGGGACTACGGAGAGCTTGCAGCGAACATAGTTATCAGTACGTTTTCGAAACGGAAATCTTCCGAAAGAACGGAACATTAACACTTTCCATTAAGAGAGTCACGGATTTCCTATCAAATGTCGGTAAACTTGCTTTGCCGCATGCGGTGCTGGTTTCCAAGAAAACGTACACGCGTTGGCCTCATGTGCGCATGCGTCACTGTCGTCATCGAATATGCATGTGCGATGTTGAGTAGGATCGACAAGACTTTACCACGCGGCATTGCAATGCAGCGTTGAAAAGACCGCCTGCAACGCTGCTTAGTCCTTAAAACCTTTTCGACTACCGCTTGAAAACTTGGTGAAATTTGGACCCACTAAAGCCTCGCCCGGCCGATCGGAATGTAAACAATTCTTCGAAGGATGAGGAGCTGTGACTACGGTGGAGCGGAAATAAAGGTCGGGGAGAAAATTTGGAGGGTGAAGGCAGAGGGAGTACAGAGAGACAAAGATCCGTACTAAATGGACCATTTCCGCGCGTATTTCTTCCAAAAATACGCACACTTGCTCGGTCGGAAAATTGCTTACTGCGCATTGGAAAGAACTATCAACCGAATTATACCAATAGAGAAAATTACTATCGCTACTAAAGAAGGGGAAATCCTACTGTTTGGTGAGGCTCTTCGACTGAGGTGAAATAGCTCTCCAAATATTTATAATTCAGCAGTTTTAGTTATGCGCTGGCCGAAGTTTAGACCACCGCAGAGTTAACAATGGTTAATTAAGTCTGAAACGAAAGGGAAATACACTGAATTTTGCCCAAACAAAGAGTCCAATAAAATTATATTAATTCTTTATGCATCTTCTATAAGAACCGTTTGGCAACTGTAAAGTTGATAATTTTGAATCAAATGTGAAATTTTGTTACGGCCTTGAAATGCAACGTAACATTCTGGTGGGATATCAATGACCCACTAGGGAGGGTTACGAGGGACAGGGTAGATCAAAAATACCAAAAAGTAAATCAAGAAACAAATGCATGCGAGAAAATGAAATTTTATGAGACTTATGACACTAATTGCAACCGTTAATTTAAATGGAAAACGTGAAATAAATTCACGTAAGAGTGTATTTGTGTAATTCTTTGGCATTGCGAGATTATAAATAATAATTATAATATCGATATATCGATGGGACTATTGAGCGATCAATGGCAACATTTCACAATATGTGCGTGTACGTTCAAGTGGACCAAAGTTAAAAATAAACGGACGAATTTTTAAAATTAAAGAGGAAAACAATTTTTCATACCAAGCATACGCTCCTCGCTTTGTAATTCTCATTCTCCTGCATGTTCCAGGCGTCTTGCGGTATCAAAGACTAAATTAGTTTCAGAAAAAAATAGAAGGCCAACACAAACACCGATGATCAAATATCGCCATGAAAATGGATCTAACGCGGTCATATTCTGAATTTTCTCGACAGTTGTTTCATAAATTATCCGCCGGTGAACATTAAAAATGGTATCCTAACATAACCCAGCCGAATAAGATTTAAGAAGACTTTTTCTACACATTACATTGCGACATTTGACTACGCGCTAAATCATCTATCAAGCAGGACCAATACGTCAAGTGAAGTAATCAGTGGAACAGTGCACCATGCTCCAGTGCCACTCCCCTCAGTAAAGTAACAACTTCCCTCAGATGCATGATCTTTTGATGACACGGGTGCATTTAACTGGTCCTCTGACAAGTTATCGGCCAAGTTGAGAAAACAAATTAGTATCAACTATCTCGATAAGGAATTATTGCCATACAAGATGAGTATGCACCAGCAATTGGAGAGGACGTGTGTATGCGGAGGTGATTGTGCGTGCGCGTGACTATTTACGTGTATTCGAAACGTTAGATACAGACTTGAAGATCGCATTTAGCACTTTGAACCGAAAAAGGCAATCACAATTTTGTTTTTTTTTCATATTTCTGTGACACAACCACCTTTTTCAACGGAATGAAGAAGAGCGAGAGCACAGAAGGGGGGACAGGGCACGGGGAGTGAAGAGGGAATAGGGGAGAGGGCTAAGGGTAGGGGGGATTTGGGGTTGGGGTGATCGTCAGGAGTGGAAGGAGGGTACACCCCTAGTGGGTAACGTTCACACTGGGTCAGCTCATGATCCCAGGAACCAAATGCACGGCACCTCGAGGTTTTGGAGCTTTAACGTTTATTTTTTAAATTTATTTATTTAAATACCCTACAAGCCACCGCTGGGGTGTGTGGCAGGGGGTGAATACACACCAAACTAATTTTACCCAAACATGACCCTACCGCGGTCGAACAATGTTATATTATGATCCTCTATCGTTCGTGGAGAAAATAGCATC